>JANPWX010000065.1:1545735-1955213 GCA_024734555.1 Trochalopteron elliotii
CCTTTTCTTATATGAAATATACCATAAAGGAAACGAATACAATGGCTTTGTTCATGCTAATAAAAGCAATATACACTGATTATCTTGCTAAGAAAAAGAAAAATTCAGCTTTTTAAAAGTTTTTGACAATTTAATGATTTTTTTTCTTAAAAATAGGCAGAAAAAGATCAGTGATTTAAAATGGAGTAAAAGTTGATCACACTATACAATGACTGCACATTATTATTGATAAAAATATATTCTATAGATAGCATTTGTATATTGCACATTTTACTATCAAGGAAATTCAGTGATATTAAGATACATCTTATTACGTTCTTCCACAATACATATATCTTACTAATATGTTATTGATGTAGAAAGAGAGAAGGGATTCAACGTTGTCATCTGCAACACCTTATCCAATATAACTCACTGGAGATAACTGAATTTATACCACAAAGTTACTGAATATCTGAACATCCACAACTTAATCTTAGGTTAATCTTGGGTTCCAGATGTTTAGCATGACAGGAATCTAAAAGCATCCCAGGCTCATGCTCTAGTTCAGAGGCTTCCTATAACTACTTTTCTTTCTGGGTGACTTAAGATTAATGAAAAATATTATACAAGGCAGGGTGGTTTGATTTCCTGTGTGTTACATTCTATGCAGAAACCACTAGTAGATAAAAAAGTCATCATTATGTTAATGATAAAAAAATCTGAAGTACTGCAAAATTCACAAGTTTCTTAAAGAGTTTCCTAAAAAAACCCCAACCATATCCTTTGTAGCTGGTTAAACCTTTCTCTGATCCAGAATCTATGAGCTGGTCAGATGAAAATATATCTGTTAATAAGAATGAGTAGAAAGTAGCATGTAAGTAAAAGTGCAATGAAAGGAGATAAATTACTTCATTAACCTGTTAGAGCTAATTCACATTATATAAACACATCCAACACTGAGGCACGGGCAGAAGATCTTTACCTTAGGGGTCTGAATGACCTTACAATATCATGACTGAAAAACCTCTCAGATGTGCTGAACACACTTTTTTTCTGCCTCTTTTCATATAGTCAATAAATCTTTCTTCAAAGGCCTACTAAGTCCGTGCTTTCTCTTTTCTGGTGTTTGTCATGTGAAAAATAGCAGCTGCAGAATAAAAGATAAGCTAGTTCATATGGGTTTATTACAGTGTAAATTAAATACTTTCAAAGAAATACTTGATAATTTTTTCTTCTTGTATAACCCCACAAAATTCCTGTCAAAACTAAGTGCAAATTTGCAAGCAACATATTTTTTTCCCCAATTAGACATTTGAAATTAAAAGAGTTTGCTTTTTTCACTCTCACAGTAGCATGGCAGCAGTCATTTAGAAGATAATGAATGAGTTAGGTGTGTCAAGTACAATAAAATAGCAGATCAGATACTAATTATCAGCAAAAAGATTCATTGCCTCTAATAAGAAGACATGATCTTGTCACGCAGGTCAAAAACTATGCAGTTTGCCCTTTTTAATTTGAAGCTCTGGAGAATCTCAGCTTTAGCTTTTGTTTGCCTTGTCTCTAAACTTTTGGGATCTCAATATTCCACCAAAATAAAATTTAGGGCATGAATGCAAATAATTTGGTGTGATTCTAAACAAATTTCATTGAATGCAAGATATTTTGAATGATTCAATTAAGGGTAAATAAAACTGAAAGAAAATGTTGAAAGAGTTGAACTATAAGTAATTAAATTTATTAGGCAATATCTCAAGTTTAATAAATTTTTTCGAGTGAACTTTTCTTACCTCCCTGACATTTAAATGATCATCAGAAATAGTTCTGATGTAGATTTAAGGACTCCTTGACTCCTATTTATATCAGTATTCAAAGTGGTTCTATATGTTCACTCTCTATGTTATAAATCTCAGTCTATATAAAAACATAATTAGCTAGGTTTTTGTTCATGGGTAGAAAGGGTTTAAGAATGAGTTTGTACTTTTCATGATAGCTTTCAGGTTTAAAAGCTTGCTTGGCTTGTTGGTTTCTTTTCCTTCCTTCATTCTTTTTTCTTTCTGACTTGGAGGCATCCTCCTTGTGATTTCATAAACCTTCCCCTTACAATCTAACTTTATATGTGGGCTTTTCTGTGAAATATTTTGAGTTAGCTGAAACAGGGAAATGGCTGATAATAAGCCCAATCCACTTCTGACTGGGAGCTCCCAACCTCAGAATCTAAACCTGCATATTTTATAAAAGGACCCCATCTGCCTCAGTTACACCAAACTGAGCTATATGTTCAAATACACGTTTACAATACCTAGGAGGATGTGTAAATTTTAAAAAGTGGATATATGATCAGTCTTTTAAAGCCTGTTTACAATTGGCTTTCCTATTTATTATTTTTTTTAAAGTATTTTCCTGCATAGTGTTTCAGACAACTGTGACGCCAAAGACAACCTGGAGTAAAAATAGTAAGGTTTATTAATAAATTGAGACCATAGTTTCACTAAAATAATAATGACTTTTACATCCTCTTAGTCCATGGTGGTGAGCCAAGTGAAACCACCAAACTGTGTCATTCCAGACTAAAAATAAGAGATTTTATTGTTCGTAATATCCCACACACCTCAGCTCTGTTCAGATAACAATAAAGATGACACTAAAGAATAAATTTTTTTTAGGAAGCACTGTTTTTCACTTTAATATCAAGAGCTTAATATTACACTAGTAAAAATAATTATATAGTGGAAAACACTTAAATACACATGAATTATTATTTCATTGCTATGAGTAGTATACCAATGTACTGGTATCTCCATAGTAGGGCACTTCTACAAAGATAGTGAGAGAATAGCTATTAAATTGTCTGTGTGAAAGGTTGAAATAAAATATTCTTTTTCCACATTCTGTGAACTGAGGTTTGAAATAAAAACTTACAAAAGATTTTTTCAGAATGTTTCTTGCACACATCATGAGAGTTTAGGGGTCTTTAAAGGTAGTGATTATACATGAGAGGAAGGGTTAATGCTCAAGTACTTCTAAGTTCACAGAAAGAAAAATGTTCTATACTGCTCAGATATGGGCTTCTGTCAAGGCCTACCTCAAAGCCCAGTGAAGTCATATAGTTACTTCAATTGGCTTTTCAGGATGTAAATCAATTAAGATGAGCAAAATAAAAAAGGGAGATTTTGACTGTACTTATTTTTAAAAAATTACTCTAAAACTGATACTTGGGAAGAAGCAACAAAAATTTGCTTTGGAAATGGAGGACAGACAAAAATGTTCATGCCATCTGATTCTCAAACTAAAAAGGAAGTAAACTGTAATTTAGCCCTTTATTAGTCTGAAAGAGTCTTGTAAAGGGAACTGGAAATCAAAGGAGTCTGATTAATTGCCACACTGCCTCCAGATCCAATAAAGATTTTTTGTTTTAGAAACCCTGCAGCAGTTTCTGCATTTGCTCCTGGATATTGGATTTCGGGTGGCTGTTTCAGTAATTTATCTACAGTAGAGCATCCTGGCATCTCCATCGTAAACCCTATATTCTACCCTTGAAAGCTCTAAATCTCGATTTCTCAGACTTGCATTTCAAATCTGCTGTCAGATACATTCTCTCAAAAACAAATGGAAATCCTGAAGAAAAACATTACCATGCAGATAAATACCAAGAAAAAACAGATTTTAGGTATATTGCTGAAGCTCTTTAGCTCCTCTTAGGCAAGAAGGAAACATGAGATATTTTGCAAATTTTTGATATGCCAACATTAATGCTGTCTTTGAACTGCCCATTTCCAAAAATGTGCTGTGAAGATCTTGGTTCAAAAGCATTTCAGGTTTCAAGAACTTGCATTCCCTATTTCTTACCCAGATGTCTGTGTCAGGGAACTGGGAAGGCTTTCACAGTTCTTGTTCTGATGGGCAAATTACACCCATAGCAATTTATTAGTACTTACCAAATTTCAATCTCTTTATTTCCTCCTCTGTTAAAAATAATTTTGTAATAATGGTTTTTTGCTCCTTTCCTTCATTTCTTTTCATAGGTTTATTAGTGTATAGCTTCAGAAGGCTTATCTGCCCTGTATTCTGACATCTCCTTAATATATCTTTAAGCTAGTTTAATGCTTTGCCTGCCTGCTATTCTCAGAACACTTATTATCAATGATAGGTGTAATAGAAACAGTGTTACTTTTGAAAAATGTCTGGACATTTCATTACTGTCATTTCACTGAGAAATAGGAGTTTGTTTAATGCATATGAAAAAATCTAGCAGAAATAAAAGATCAAAAGGGATAAAAAATCAAAGCAATTTTTCTTCTTTTCAGATGCCAGATTGAGAGTTTTCAGTGTACTTTAAACAATGATTTATTAGCCTTTGGAGATTAGAGAAGTTTGTGTCTTCTTAAGCATAAAGTTCTCTTATCCTCAAAATAAAAAGGCAATAGAATACTTTACTAATTATTCATGGCATTTATATATTAATATGTTCTTATATAGAATTTCTTGTCATAGCTGTTACTAATTCAGTGTATAATAATGAAATAGCTGTAATCCAAACAGCAGACTAAATTCAATTATAACATAGTAATAAACATAGTATATGTATATATACATATAAACATAGTAATAAAAATATCATTTTCTAATGAGAAGAAATGTATTTTTATCATAGCAACAAAAATACTGTTTTACCATATAATATTCCATTTAATTCACTATTTCATTTTTATCTGTACACATCAGATTAGGCATAGTTCTTGTGAAAATGTCCTGCAAGACAAGATAACATTCACCAAATAACAAAAACTGAAAAGATGCATTGGTCTTTTTGTATACAGGCTACAGAGAGTTCAACCATCCCAGTTCAGTCATATAATTAACCCTGGACTGGTTCTTCCATGTTTTTGGGTTGGTTTTTTAAGTTGGAGGGTTTTTTTGTGGACTTTTTCCCCTCTGTCTTGGTTATCTCTTTCTCAGAGAGCTAAAGAGTGAGACAATACTTGAAATTTTTTAAATGGCAGAAAATGCTCATTAATATTTAGCTAAAAGACAAACTCTTTAATGACCATTACTGGTCATTGAAGACTGAAAACTGCTAGAACCAGAAGGCTTCTTTCTGTTTGGATCTATAATTAAAGAAGAAATAGAAAAAAAAAATGAAGAATGAGACTATGGGCAGGAGAAAACCAGAACATTCCAGTCAATTAAATATCCTATGTTTATTTTCCTAAACATATCTTTTACTTCACAAAAGCTTCTATGTCTGTTTTACCAATGGTACCTGTTTTCTAACAACATTTCTTTGGAAGACTTATTATATTAAGGTCTTTTCTGCTGGCTATTTCTGCCCGTAAAGAACAGAGACATTTGTTAGTGAATTTGTACTGGTTCATTTTCTGATATTATCATTGTGAAATAGGAGACAGCCACCAATTTTTATGAATTTTGAATTGAAGTATTTGTCTGTGGATAATATATCAAGAATATTCTGAAATGACAATAAGAGATTCAAATAAACTCTTGAAAAGCAGAATGTGATCTTTGCCTCTGCAGACTGAATGTCAGTAATTATCGGAGAAACCATGGGGCCAGAACCTTAGCAGCTGTAAATCAGTAAAACTTCACTAAGCCCAACAGAACTACCTCAATTTACAGAAGCTGACTACAGCAATATAGTTTTAGAAGATTTTATTTGCAAAACACACTGCCTAACAACAGGTGCAATGTACTTTCTACAGTTTAAGCTATTTGTGAGGAAAAAGACAGACTGACTAGGAGGAAAGATTTAGTCTAGTTAGTGTGAAAAATATGGTGATTAATTTAAAATGTACTTAAAAAATCTGCAGAGCACTTGAAAAGAAGGACTTCTCCATAGCCAGTTGTGAGAGGGGCAGCTCATTATGCATTAGAAGCAGAACTTCAATTTATATAAATGTTTCAGTGGTTCTACTTGTATAATGCTTGATCAGGTACTTTCATGCTTGTGTTCAATATTGCATTACACTCTAAATTTTGCAAGAGATACAGGACTGTTGTGTACTAACCCAAGCATACCACCAAGGTAAGGATTTTGGAATCTTTGCATAAGCAGTGTTCCATGATATTTTCCTTGAAGTTTCAGACAATCCGGGCATAGAACCACAAAATAGCTCTGTTGAGATGCAGTCTGCTGGCAACCTCTAACGTAACTCGAACTAAGATGCTGAAGCTATTGAAGAGATGCTGAACTCACAGCCTTATGTGAAAACAAAAATGTACCATTAAATAATATACAGGCATCATTAAGGAGCTATATTGTTTCATTAAATAGTATAGCATTTCATGTGATATCGAATAGTGACTATAAAGGATGCCTATTTTGAACCAGATAATGATCCAAAAGCCCTTTAAAACTACAATATTATGGTTTTTAACTTCCATCTGATTTAGTAAATTATTTCTCCATACATGATATTATTATATCAAATGGGGGATCACTTTTGCTAAGGTTCCCTTTTGTGGGAAAATAATTTATAGAACTGAAATTTGTGGGTACTATAATAAAATATTAATTCCCCAGCTCTTGACACGCATTAAAAAAATCCCACATTTTCTTCTTATTCATATCTGTCCCTGAAAATTCTAGAGCAATGACTGGATCTTCTTTAGGGTTGAGTACAAATCCACTTTAGATGCTTAAGTCACCTTAGGCTCCCTTTAGTCACCTAAACCAATGATTGTTCTTTTTCTTCCTTAGGAAGAACTAAAAATGTTCTTCTTTCATCTTCTCATGTAGCTTTTAGCTTGATACTGCAGATCTCATCCTTTTACATGATTTTGAAAGTTTAAGTGGTGTTGTCAACTGCTTATGATTACCTGGAGGTATCAAAATTGAATTCTTTAGTCCTTTAATCAAGTACGTGAATTTTAGGGAAAGGTATACATTAAGTTTAGCATAGTATCTCTCTGACAACATTTTTCAAGTTTTTTCAATCATTGCACTGAATCTCTGGTCTTTATCTTTGTGTTTCTTCTCCTTCACAGTGTTGGAGGACCTGGCGTAAGGGTCCTGGAATTATTACATAAAATAAAATGCAACAGAATCTCCTTGTAGACTTGAATTAAAAAGAATGTTGTTTTTTTTCCAGTTGTTCAGTTAGGGGCTTACCCATAAGCATAAGGAACAGTAAGTATCAGATATTTTGTACTTCTGAGCCTTAAAAATAGCTTTGATAAGACTTCATAGATTCCATGTCCCACATAAGTTATGGAAAACAATGCTCCATTGTAATAATATTATTTCACTTCTGAGTTTGTCAAAATTGGATTCTGTTGCTTAAGAATGGAAAGCTATCTCTCAGAATACAATTTTAAATTACTTTTACTGCAATGGCTTTAGCTGTATAGCAGTGGAATCTCTTCTATTAAATATTTCACTTTGTTCCTTAGTTTTACTTTATTTTTTATGAAAAGTGTTATGTTCTTACAAGCAATTTTCCATTTCTCATTTCTTTCCTATAAGTGACCTCTTTTAAATCAGCATTGTTGCCAAGAAATGGCCACAGATAGATGAGTATGAAAAATCTTTTCTTACAGTAAACTCAGAGAACCATCCACTTTATCTAGTGTGGAAGACTTAGAAAAACAATCACAAGACTTTTAAAACATCTCCTAGTTTCTAAAGGTCTGCTTTACTGAGAGTGATATTTTATATGTAAGATTTGAAATATATGTTAAAAATTCCAGCATTTAATTTTTTTTTCCCCAGAATGAATGAATTCTTTTGGCACCAAAAAAGAAGAGTAAAACTGATACCTGTAGTCATTTTATTTATACCACAGTCTTTATGCATCACTTTTTCAAATGGCTTCACAAAAGAGAAAGTCATGATGAATAAGTTTCTGATGATTAAAAGTGGATAAAACAATCTATATAAAGATATGAACCACATCTGAAAAGATTGAACCTGCATCTCTGTTAATTTTCACCACTCAAACATGTGTCCCAAGTCTGGTAATAGATGCAGGAAAAACTGTGTACTATCCGATCTCATATCATTTGGGTCTCAGTTTTACCAAGGATACAGTAATTATCCAGAGCACTTTTGGAAAACCATGTATTTATAAGTGTGTCACAAACACTGCCTCTCAATGTGAATTATTGCACTTTAGTCTTTGCCAAGGTAACCATGATATAGGTATAACAGAGGATTGACTCCTCCTAAAGTAACAAACTATGGCAGAGTTTCAATAGAGTGATAGGGAGCAAAATGTGATTTACCTATAATTAAAAAAAGTCCTTTGAAACTCAAATCTTATTTATAAGTGAGTGATTACAATCAATTAATGATGATGTAGAATAATATTGCATTGATCAGCCTTAAAGTTAAGGAGATACATACATGAAAAAGAGGATTCACATGTGATGTATTAAAAACCTTATGTTCTTTACATGTGGCCTATTACCATTTTTACAATTCTATTTAATATGTGTTGAAATGTTTAGAAACTATATGCCAACTCGTAGCACTGCAAATCTTCGTAATTTTTGCTTTTTTTCAGTGAAGAAATATGGTCAATTTATGAATTGATATTAGAGTCACTAGTAAGAATAAACCAACAAATAAGCAGAAAAAAATTTTGACGATTTTACTTCTATTGAACTATAGAACTTTCTCATTTACTGAATGATTAGGGATTAAATATTTTACATCCTGAAAAATTTAAGTTTATCATTTATGGATCTTTATATCTGTACATCTTTACATGGTCCCGATTCAGGAATAATCTCTTTAATGATCATTACATGAAGAACATAGATTCATAGAAATCAGAGGTGGAAAAGAAGGACCATTGAGATCATCACAGTTATTCCCTTGCTAGTGCAGCACGATGGATTAGGAATCCACCAGTAAATTATATATGGAGAATTTTCAGACACATAGGATCTACCACTTCTCATTAATAATTGAGCTTCCAGTGTTCCTGCTAAAGGGCTCAGAAAACATTCCTTTTTGTTAAGGCAAGAATGTGTTCTCTGATCCAAATCTGGCTTTTTGACTAACCTCAGAAAAATAACCTTTTATTTACTTATTTGTCTATTTCAGTGTCTTTCGATATTTTTAAGGTAGGTTGCTGTTTATTTTTTTTTTTCATGGAAGCACCTCAGATGGTCATCAGTCTTTCATACAAACAGTGACCTAAAGGACTGAGAAAAGGTTACCTGAAAACCAACATTGTTTACAGGCCATCTGTCTTCCCCTTTCACATTTTGTTTGGTTTCCTATGAGTATATGTATGTTCTGAACACTAAGCCATTAATCATTGTATCACCATATACCATGTTAACTTAGAATACTTTTTTTAAACTATTTTCAGTAATTTTTTGGGATGTACATGGGGTCTGTACTTATGTCTATACAGAACAGTGGCTATTTTTTCTTAAACATTTTTGCTTCAACAATACCGGTTAAAATACATGTCTGAAAATTTGTTTTGGCTTTGAGTTCAGCAAACAACATGAGTCCTAAAGTGCTGAAGCTTAGGCATATTTTAGGCACATCAGATTTATTGTGCATGCGTAAAACATCTGTGTGCAACATGCGCTCTCTTAGACATGATGGGTCATGAATGAACAAGTGAAATGGATATTTGTTTGGGATCCATTGGAATCCTGAGCAAATCAGCCAAGCAACTATTTCCTACACAGACAAATGAAAAAAGGAGATGGATATACTGGAAGCTCTCCTCAAGATCTTATTGGAAGACACATGTGAAGAATGAATGTTTTGTTTCCTTGAAGTCACATATCTGGCTGGCTGTCATTGATTGTCTATCTGTTGTAAGGTAGTTGTAAGGAAAGATGAGAATAAAACCACTCTAAGGGGCAAAAAACCTCATAATCCTTCAGGTATCAGGACAACTTTAAGTGTAAAGAAAACAGTAAGATCACAGTCATGGTTCTTAATACCGCTTACTAAATCTCAGTAATAATAGATGTTGAAAGTTCTTAGCAATAAAGATAAAAATTCAGAATTGTACACAAACATTAGGAAAGTTATCATACAGCTGTGAAGAACGTAGCCTTCTACATTTAATAATTTATCACAAAGTATATTTAGCAGTCAATAATAGAGATGTTCAGATAATTTGAAGGAATTTGGGGAGTAATAATCAAACTATGAAAAGCAAAACTGGGATCCACTTTTCTATAAAGTAGAAGCTCTGGAAGACAGCATTTTGGTCTTCCTCTACTCTTTTCCTCCCTGCTATTCCCTGAAAGAGTTATTTAATAATAAACTGCTGTGATCTGAGACAATACCACTCTACATAAAATAAGTGAGAGGTCTGTAACTGCAAGGAAGAAATATATTGTGAAAGATGGCTACAGTCTCTTTAGAATAATATTTTTTTAAAAAAGAGTGTAAAGATCCTTTATCCAAGACACCTGTTCAGAAAAAAGATGATCATCAATTTCCTCACATGTGAAGGCATAGTAATAGAACAATTAGTAATAGAAACTAATCAGAAGATTTCTATTACGGAAAAAATTCTGATTAAAAAGGACATATTTTTAGTTCCAATAAGAAGGACATGATATAACATATGGTACGTCTACTCACAAGTATTCAAAGTACTGTATTTTGTAAGCCCATTAAGGTCTTATACTTTTAGCAAACATTGGTTTAAATAAACATCTGAATATTTTAAATTATATCTACTCAATATTTCTTTTGATTGCCTTCTGAATTTTTGCTCAATTTGCTCCCCTTCCCACTTCATAATTCTCACATTACCATTGACTTCTCTCCCTCTTAAGGTGCTTCACTGAAGCCAGGCTCTTCATATTTGATGTGAAACAGGGGAGGGGTGGAGGTTTTCATCAAGATTATTATATGCAATTTTTGATGCTTTCCTTTCTTTTCTCTTTTCAATGGCAAGAAAGTGAATACATCAGCTGTCATACAATCAGAACTGTTGAACCTGTTTCTAGTGAAACAAAAAACCTGACAAGTATTCTAAGAGAAAGCTTCTACCAAAACCACCAGATTTACAATAATGTAACCAAAATGATCTTGTAATAGAAAGCCTCAAGCAACCTTAACTGCAGGTGGCACTACTGGCTGTGTCTAAGAAAAAAAAAAAAAGTAGGTATGGGAAAGCTTCCAAAGGGCCTCATCCTACAAACCTGGTAAATACAGTTCAGATTCTATAGAGCATTCTCAAGAGTAAGGATGTACAGCTATATGTTTTTTTCCAAAGTGTTTGCTTTAATTCTATATCCCATGCTTACAAAAGCAACTGCATTACCTTGTTGACTACTAAGGAAATAAAAGATATACAAAATAATGTGCATTCATATCTGTACAAAATGAGTTAGAATGCAGCAGCTGATCAGAATTAGATGAACCCTTCATACTTTTTTTTCCTAAAAACTTTGATCTTTCCCTCTCAGTTTAAATCATCAATTTCAGACAGAAATAAGTCTAAAAGTGTTCGTAGTTAATGGTCATACTCATTTGGGTTTTTTCCCTTTTCATACATAATAGTTCCAGACAGAATGAAAAGGTGACAAAAAGTGATGAAAATACAAAGTTAAAAATGGATACACTTAGCTCCTCCCAGTTTGTTTCGGAATCTTAATCCTATTTTGTATTGGGTTTGGTTTTTCGTCTAAGCTATTTCTATTCTAATGCAAAAAGGTACAGGAATAACTTTATAAATTTTTTTTTATTGGATGTATATTTTCAGCAAATTCCAATATTACTATTTCATAGTGCCTGTTAGATAATTCAGCTCTTGGCTGTGCTGGCATCTGCTTCTGCTTTGTATAGCTATGTATTTGCAAAATAAACAATGTCTGATATGTAAAAAGTAGCTTGTTGCCTGGTTTTTAGCAAAGAAGAGAGCAGACTTATTTTTTTCAAGCTTTACTAGATGGAAAAAAGATCAGGCCAACCCAGGTCATACAACACTAAGATCTGTTCCAGATCAGCAAAGCCTTTTTTATTCAATTTAGTCCCATGTTAGAAATAGTCATTACATTCTATATTACGCATTTCTAATTTCAAAGCTCATGCCATGTAATTATTCTGTATAATCAAACCTAACTGCTGGTTTTCTATACCAAGCTAGTATTCTGTCAGTAAAGCCAGTATTAAACTATTTATTTGAGAAATGTGCAGACCCATAATTTTAGAAATTTGCTATCTGTAATTAGAATGTGTAATTGTATGTGTATATCATTAGCATTTATGAACAATAGCAAATTATACACATCAAGCAAAAAAGGGGGAACCCTGAAAGAGAATGACATGTTCTGAGAAGTTACTGTTTAGTTTTGACCAGAATGTCAAGTTTAGTCTACTTCCAGTCTGATTATAAATAAGATTATCAGTCCATGCTCACAGAATCTGCACTTTCCAGGGAGCAACCTTCTATCTCATTTGATATTTAATTTTATTTTATTTTTCAAAATCAAGCAATACCCAGAAACTCCTACGCATTATTTGAGCTCCTGCAGTGGGATTTTAATGGGATTCCATATCATCATTTTTTTTTATTTTTAACTACCATGACAGTAAATTATTTTAACTCTATCTATACTCTTTTGAAACTGCTATATAATAAGTCATTCTGTTTAAAGATATAGAAAATGAGTTCTGAAATATATTTCTTTAGTATGCAATTTTTAAAATTCAGAAAATAATGCCATCATATATTACAGAATTTCCAAGAGACAGAGAAATTATTGTGCTAAAAAAAAGTGATTTTAGTATTTGATTTCCAATGTCAGGATAAGGAGAATCTGGTTTTCTTCATCATTTATTTTTTTAAATAATAACAATTAAACATTAAATATACCTTGTCTGATTTTCTAAATGGCTTAAGAATTCTTAGCCTACATACAGATTTGGACACGTTGCAAGGAGCTGTGAAAAAAGCTGTGAAAAAAATGCGATGATTTGGAAAGTTTTAGCAAATTCAGTGGACACAGTCATTTGTGAAAGAACATCTGTTGGTGTTTTTAGAATCCATATGAGAAAAAAAGAAGCAAGGAAAACAATTGGAAACAAACTGTTAAAACCCCAAACAAAACCTGTTTTCTGTAATGTTAATGTTTCGTAGTCCAGCTTGGAACTTGACACATTCTTTTTCTACAATTAGCATTTTCTACAAAATTTTTTTTTTGTTTTTTCTAGTTAAAATTTGCATGGTAGCAACATTGCTAATTAACAGTCAGACATGTCCTCTCTTTTCAATATATAAACATGGTTTTAATATTTTTTTTCTAAGCGAACTCCATTTGAGAAGATTGGTGGTATTCCATCTTTCAACAGGAAGAAAAAACAGTTTATATTAGTTATTCAAGTAGCCAGTATTTTGCTTTGGTCAGAGATCTAAATTCCTCTAAATTTCTTCCAATAATTCCAAAAATTAGAATTCTGCTGGAAACCTTGGTACAACCTAAGCATACACATATGAAGTAGCTACTTTCTCTCAATATTTGAATACGGGGATATTGCGGAGCCCCTTCTATCCTGCAGATAACCTGTCGCTTGCTGTGATACAGTGGCTGCTTATGCTTGGTTTCCCAAAGTGGCAGGGAAATGAAGAGGTTTGGATGAATGGGCCTGAGGGACAAAATGTCTGTTGGGAGACAGGGCATGAGGTGCTGCAATCCTTTAGGATGTGAGAGTCTTCATCCTGCTCTCACTGAGGCTTTTAATTTACACCAGTGTGTAACAGGTAAAGAATTTAGTTACAGAAATATCCTGAAGGAATATTTGCTCCTTATCTTTTGCCCATGGAGAATATGAATTACAGTACTATAAATTAATAGTATGTTTATATACATTATAAACTTGAACCTTTGTGCTTTGTAATGCTGGTCCTATATTATATAATTGCATTATATTAACAGTCCTGCCACAAAGCAGGAACTAAAAAACCAAGTGCTGAATACCTTGCTAGGGTAGAACAGATGTATTTAATTTCAGCCGTGTCTTCTCTTGCACAGATACAGCAGTATTTAATATTTGCTCTTTTTGGGAGGCAATGTGAGCTACTGTCAAGCTATCAATTATTTATCAGTGGAATAAGAATTAAGGGACTGTCCTTTCTGCAAACCATGCAAACACATTATCTAGCTACCTTAAAATATCCTCTTATTTCTAATTTGTTTTATTAGTACATAGTACAAAAATCATGCTGGAAGATCCCACGTGGGCTTGCTCAGGAAAAAGGTAGAAGAGTCAAGGTCTGTTGCTGCAACCTACTCTATAAATCTGATAGTGAACTGGAGAAGTTTTAAAATATTTTTGTAAAGAACACCCAGAAATTAATTCCCAGTAATTAACATGAATGTCTCAGTTCAAATTTATAATCTGTTTATATTAATACTACTACACGTGAATTTGATGATACCTGTTGCATATAGAAAAAGTTTGTAGAAAAATTTTGCTGAGAGTATTATAAGGAGAGATTTGTCCAGGCAAAGTATAATAAAAATGTATTTGAATCAATGATTCTAGAGTCTGTTTGAATATTCAACCACTTTTTACATCTATGGGATTAGTTTTTCACAGGATCAGTCCTTTGTCTTACCAAATAGCAATCAGCTGATACCCCCCAAACTTTCTCCTCAATGCATGTTTCTCTGCCTGTCTTTCTTACGTCACAACTAGAATTTCTCTGAGGTGTGCTGAGCTTCCATGGTGTCAGGAAGAGCTTGAAGTACGTTCATGTCAACATATTTTGTAGCAAAGACAATAGTCAGGCCCACTCTTTTGATAAAACTTGTATCACTGTGTCTGGCTTTGTAGTAAAGAATTCCTCATGTTTTCCTGCATGAGTATTGCTGCTATAAAATATCTTCATTTCTTCCTGAAACAAATAGTACAAGTGGGGAAGATTAATTTGCCTTTTGTTTTCTTTGACTCAGGAATCTCAAACATGCTAGACAATATCTGCTGGCTTTTGTGTGCATTAGAGTGTGTATAAATGTATGTCCTTTTCCTTTTTCTAGGAAGGACATCACAGAGCAATAATGGATTATGAATCTGATAACATTTTTGCAAGAGATGTTTTACCTCAGTGAACCAGAATAGTGGAAGATGTATAAAAATGCGCAAGTGTATTCTCTGGCAAACTGCTAAATTTGGGACTGTCATGTTGAGCAATTTTATTTGGATGCCATTGCATGGGAGCAGAAACAAAATTGGGAAAGTGCAATGATGAAGTTCAGGTGATGACTTCAAAAATTGTATGAAATTTGTGCATCTGACTATTTGTTAAGACTTGAATTTCAAGTGAATTCCAGAGAGTAACTTCTTAAATTTTTATTGAATCTTAACACTGTCAATAAAGTATGTGAACTCTACAGTTTAAAACCTATAAAATTGAGATTTATAATCAACATTTTGGATAATTCCTGTCTTCCTATTCTGAATTACTGGGATAGTCATGCTCAGTATTCCACCTTCAACAGATTTTCAGAAGGGAGCAACAAAGAACTTTGTACCATCACATGAAAAAGGTTTGTATTTAAGTGAGATGCCTAGAATTGGTACATGCGATAGATAAACTCTGACCACATACCAGGGAGGTCCACAGTCCCAGACAGGATCACAGGAGGAAGTTAGTGATTAATGACCTACGGTAACTTAGAGCCAAATTTGTTACAAACTCAATAAACCTGAAAGCAAGGGGCATCTTATCTAAGAATGATAAAATAAAGAAGAAACATTGACAGACCAATGGCAGGAAGCTTTAAGAACAGACCATGAATGAGGAAAACTCTGTTATCCACCTATCTTTACTGGATCAAGGTTTTCTCACAGTTCTGGAAGTCAAGTGGGAGAACACAACCAAAAAATGATTGAAAAATAACTATCAGCTATTGTCATTAAACAACACAAAGCTGTTTTCCTGTAAAGTGAAGTACAAGTTAGAGTTTGTTATATGCAGAAAGAATCTCTTTTACCTTCTTATCCTTTCATATGTTTTTTGTATAAAAGCTTCTAT
The DNA here is from genome assembly GCA_024734555.1 of Trochalopteron elliotii. Taxonomy (NCBI): domain Eukaryota; kingdom Metazoa; phylum Chordata; class Aves; order Passeriformes; family Leiothrichidae; genus Trochalopteron; species Trochalopteron elliotii. Next base: position 1,561,701 of record JANPWX010000065.1, read on the forward strand.
CTTCTTTCAAGTTTGCTCTGTTAATACATCAATTGATAACCTAAGTAATACAGCTTTTCTTATACAGATTCAAACTGCACAGGTTCTTATATGGGATACTTGAAGTTAGCAGAGATTTTAGAGACAGAAGAGCCTTCCACAGTGCATTAGACTGGAAATGAATAGTGCCAAGACTGGAACCAAAAGCACCTGCAGACCCACTTTATTACATCTGTACTTCAGCATCCATCCTTCAGTTCCATAAACTGTGCTTTGAGCATGCTTGTGTCTCAATATCTGATGGAAACCTTCCTGCATCTAAGAGCAGGATGCAAGCATAGTGTCAGTCCTAAAATATTTACAATTGGAGTACCATTCTGTCCTCATTTTACTGATTCATATTAAATGTTAATCTTCTCCTGCTGCAATGAAATGGTATGATGAAAGATCACTTGCTTCCCTATTAGGAGATTGTCTTGGCTAATGGACCAGCATATTTGACTATTTTATAGATAATTTATGAAACTTCTCAAAGCTTATTTGTGGGAAATACTCACTTTTTTCAGTCTGCACACTAAAACTCACTCATTGCAACTGAGATGTTACGATACTGTCCTGTCTTAAGACAGGAAAGCTTTTTCCTTTTTTCTTAAAATCTAATCAGTGTTGCTGTGGTATGAGAATGCCCTGACCTGACCACAGCTCCTTCACAGCTGCTGAAGTAGCAAACTAGTTGTAATGTGAAACTTTGCTATCTGTATCAGCAGAATAGAAAAAGACTGATGCCCCAAATTTAACAACAGGGCCCCAGACACCATAAAGAAACTAAGGAAGTTCTTAGACTAATGTTTTTAAAGCATCAAGGGGAAATAACACTCCTGTCAGCACTTTGAAAATAAGTTCCTAATTCCCTTTGTCAATCTTGAAAAAATTACTGTGACTGAATTGGTTACCTGAAGACATGCCCGGACACTTAATGTTTTGTAAAGTGTTGGTTTTTAGCTTTCCAATGCAGTAGAAGCTCAATATGCAAATTCTCAGTGACAACCAGACATAGTAGACATACAAAACTACACAGAAATGTGCTTCCTGTACTGTTCAGAGATAAAATTCCCTACATAATTAATCATAAAAGGATTTTTCACTGTAGACAATCCACTAATGTGAAAAGGAAAGTTTGCCTGTCTTTTTATGCTTATTTTCACATATTTCCTGGGGGTTTTTTTGTTTGTTTGTTTGTTTTTGTTTTGTTTTAAGTTTTTTGTTTTAAACCTTGAACAGAAAAATAAAATTCAGGGCTAAGGAGAAAACCAGAATTATAGTAAGGAACAGTGCTGAGCTAAAGTTCATGTATCGTGTGTATCAATACAAAAATTAAAACAGTGTATTAAGTTCATATCTAAATGCAAACACTAAATACCCTGAGTGTAGATATTATAGTAGACCAAATTCTCCTACTAATGGCACTGTAAAGATGATAATGTCTATAATGATAGTGTTTTGTAATACTAGTAGACCCTGGTTATAAGTCATCTGAAAAAGAATGCCTCTTCCAGTGAGTACCCAAAAAGTTGTCAAGCTTATTCTGAATATTGTCTATAGCAAAGTACATGCTTTTCTGTTCTTTTTAAAACAAATATGAGAGTTCAAGAACCAGCTTACATTATTGATGTTACCTATAAGCCCACAAAATGCTCCATTGAGCACTAAAGGAAGAGGAAAACCAAAACGAATAGTATTTTAATCATAAGCAACTTTTAAACCCCTTTTATTTCTTGCAATCCAAGCCCTACTGCATTTAGGCTGCAGTTAACTCTATTTCCTTGCTTCTCCTGGTTCTTCTGATGAATGTGTGTCTCTGGGAACAACATTAATGATTATCTGCTGAATGACTTCTCTTCCTCAAGTATTCATTCAGCAGTTCCATTTTGTTCACCATATTTAAATGGCAGGATTTCCTACAAAAACAAAGAAGATAACTAAAAAATCAAGATGGTTTTGGTATCCTTAGATAATAATTTTATTAATGTTACATGAATCTTTAAGTAATAAGTAGAGATACTGCCTGAAATGACAGGTAACTAGTTCAACTAAATGCTAAGTCACATCTTAAAAGTTCATCTTGCTTTTTTATTTTCTTGTGGGTTTTTTCATTTGTTTGTTTGTTTTATAGTTGTTTCTTTGTTTCATTTTGTTTTTAATTATTATTGCTACTTTTAAGGAAAAATTTGCTCACCTCTTGTTTTTCAGAAAGAGAAATTATTAATTAATACCAGAATTTCCAAAGTGATAAATATTCGAAGCAGACAGGTTTTAACTAAAGAACCCTAAGAAAAATATGGAGCAATACATACAGTGTTGCAGTTTATGAAATACTTTCTTTGACAATGTTTACAGAAAAATTTGGTTTTTCACCTCAGAATCAAATTTGCATGGTCTCCTTTGATTTTACAAAAGAAAAAGTTAGTATAAAGACTTTATCAGGTTAAGGAAAGAGGAAATTTGGCTACTGAATCTGAAAAATTCTATTAAGTGTAAGATGATTAAACAAATTTTATCAAAATGCGTGGTCCCATTCTTAGATTGATTATTTCTGAGTATTTAGAAGAGTTCTGCCTTTGTTCTTCTGTTCACTCATGAAATTAAAAAGAAATGCAATGGCATATATTACTTTTACAGTAACAGAATATGGAGGGATCTACATTTCAATAATTCCTGTTCAAAGGATAGTGTTCACAGTATGAAGAGAATTTTTTTTAAACTGAATTCATACATTCATCAGTTTTTTAGTTGGATTCATCAATATCTTATTTGGGGAAATGAGGTATGAAATGGTTCTCCACTTTTTTTTCAAACTCCTTAAAAATGTGATAAAACTAAGCTTTAAGGGAAGAGACTACTGTTTGTTTGGATTTTCTAAGAATATATTGACTATAAAATGATCTTTAAAGAGAACATCTGGAAGCACTATTCTTAAGCGTTCAAACTACTGGCACTTAAACAGAAATCTTCCACTACTTGATATAAGTTTTTGTACTGTAACTTCACTTTTTTGATCTACATTGAAAGAGTTATTCAACAATACCTTCTCTGTGTTGAATATTCCTGGAAGAATATTAACTAATTTTTAGACACAAAGAATATATAAGAATGAATCTATTTTGCTCTTCAGAATGCTTGCATGCTATACATGATTTGGAAAGTAATGCAGCTCATCCCCGTTAATTGTGTATTTTTAAATTTACTGTTTCAGAAAACCAGAAATTATATAAACTTTCTGATGATTGAGTAAATGTAGTTCTGCTTGAAAAAATTATTTCCCTGCTGTGGAAATATATTTTTCTTTTTCTTCATTGTGCCTGCAATGCTTCTGTGTTATAAAATATTTTTAGCCCATATAATTTGTTGAGTATTTGAACAAAAAATTAATTTACCTTCTGCAGAGCTGTGTCTATTCAGATCAGCTGAAAATATAGATGGGTTCTGGATGCCATTTGTATCTAATTCATGCAGATATTATCCATCCATATGTTTCTTAGTGGAAAAGTGAACTCTTAAAATTAGTTTAATATAATTTTCCTAAAGTAATATAGAAAGTGGTTTAGAGATGAAAATTATTTTACTTGAAGGGAATGTGTCTGAGGTCACATCAGTCCCAGATGTTGGAACAACTTAAGAGCTATGTGATGTTACAATGAAATTAACTGTCTGGCTATGACTCAATGCCAAGGGTGTACTCTGATGCAAAAAATCCCCAATTAGTACCATTTTATTCCCTTCACCTGTACCCACATTCTGTGGTAACACCAGATGCACAATTTCACTGGTTCCATATTTTCAAGATCAGAACATATTGTGAAAACGAGTCACAGTGTAAGACTACAAAGGGTGTGCTAAAACCAATAAGCAGTTCTGTGCCTGTGGGGAAAGAGGATGCTTGGTATCTCATCTACCAAGCCCAATCTTAGAGGACGAGACTCTTGGTGGAACTTAGAAACTCTGTTAATCCTATATGGTAATGATTAATGAATTAAGTAAACTGTTCTTTTAGAGTGTTCTTTAGAGTGATGAAAATCGGAAATAAAGAATTTTGTCCAGTCATTGCTCATCTACAATATCACTTCTACAGATTTCTACAATATCACTTATCCAGGGTTAATTCACTCTTAAGAATTGTAGTGTGCTGTTCTCCTTCATCATTTATCCTCATCAATGTGCATGTAATGTTTTGTGTATGGAATATAGGGAATGGTATTCAGTCCCTCTGAAGCATAGGCAGAATTTTCTGAAGCTCTGCACTCTCTGAAATATATGAATATATGAAAAAGAAATTTAAAATACAGTGGCAATATAATTTCTATACTACTACTCACAGAAAGAGAATTTAGGTTCATGATTTAAGTATGTGTGTAGCTCTTGTTCCCTACACGTTCTCTACACTCAGCAAAAATTAATACAGTCTGAAACATATGTACAAAATGATTGACTGAAGGAAGAGGAGGGATTGAGAAAATTTCTAACATCTAGCTTAGTGATATTAAAACAGAAGTGACAACTAAAATAATTGCTGTCAGTAAACTCAATGAGAAGGAAAGCACTAGGGAGGAACCTAAAGAATATTGCTGACAAGATAACTAATGAGGAGATGGCCATAAAAAATTAAGGATAACAACACAAAGCTTAGATGTTTTTTAGAGAGTGAAAATAGTGTTGGTGTCTCTATATAGTGTTGGGTGCACTTATTAAATTAATATTTACCCAGAATATTAGGCAATTTCGTTCAGTCATCCAGGAAAATTTTTAATTCTATTATCCCATTTACTATTAAAATTTATTTATCCACTGAAAGCTATGATTTTCTTGTGCTTTCCTTCCACTAGAAGAGTTTACATCAGTAGTCTGAAACTGGACATTAGCACACCATTCATATGTAAGCAGAACATTGGTTTTGTATTAAAGAACATAGAACTCTTGAATATGGAGGAAGTCACCTCTCTAAGACTTTAGAGAATATAATCAATTCTAATACAGTAGGAAACTAAGTATGGTGTCTGACAGGACCATTGTCCTTAATATAACTTGATAATATTATATTCAGACCAGTTGTTCCTTCTGATCCTATGACTTGAATTGGCATTGAAATATGGCATTTATTCATTTGGTCCAAAGGAATTACAATCCACTTTTCCAGAGAAACCTCACTGATTTATAATATCATATACAAACCAAACTTATTATTTTAAAAAAATTCTTGCCCTCACCTCTGTTAATTTCCAGTTAAATATTCTGAGTTACACATCCATACATTCCTTAAATGCTATGTCAGTCTGACAGTCATGCCTTTGATAGAAAAGCTGTAATGTCAATTTTGAGTTGATTTTGCTTGTATAAAAATACATTCCTCTGCATCACCAATAAAGTGTCTAAGGTTAAATTAATCAATCCTGCAGATTTTTGCTCTGACTTGATTTGAAGGTAGTGATTTGTGTGCTGTCAGAATTCTCTGCGGAGGACCTATTTTCAGTTTTGAAAATCAGGAAAGAAAGTTTACGGTTTATGAAAATCCCTAGATTTCCTGGCTTGATTCCACATTCTTCCACTCTCTTAACACTGACTAAAAAAAAAATCTGCTTTGTCTAATTCAGTTGCTTTAACAAACAAAGAAACAAACAAACAAACAAACAAGCAAACAAACAAATATATATATATACACACATACACATTTCCAAATATGTCAGTCTAGTGAGAAACAGAGGTGCTTTTTTGTTCCTTTATCTCAAATCTGCCAGTGTACAGTGAAATCTTCAGAAGATGCTTCTGTTTTATGTTATTTTGTAAACAGGAGGCCCATGCAGTGCTGCTGTTATAAAACAGTAGTATCTGTTTTCAGTTGAACCTTGTGAAGTGAAAAGTTTACCAGCATGCTGTTTCTAGCACCAGTCTCTGCTCATAGACTAGATACACGTGGCTAAATAAGCCTTTTTCATGCAAGTTGTAAATCTAGTATGTTCTGCAGTTTCTAATATTATCTTTGTAAAAATGTTACATTTTTTTGGACTCATGAGAACAGTACAAGCATCTTAGCTTTTGAAATGCTTAGCTATTCTTCTAGTTCAGCTGGGATGTGGGATATAACAGCTGATTGTGCCCCTACTTCTCTGCTTCTGGCCAAGGTTAAATTGCTTATCAGTGCTCTGTTTTCATGTCTTTCAGTTCACATTTTTCCTGGGACATAAACACTCTTATTTGGAAGACTAAACAAGACAGCTTAATTTATTTTGAATATTTGCACAAGAAAAGGAATTATCTTACTTTACTGAAAAAATGCAGATTTGTTATTTCCTTTCATATGCTTCTCTTATTTATGCTTATGTTTGTAGAACTCTCCCCTACTTAAGTATACTGTAAAGTTATTTTGAAAATACTTGCTTTTTAAACCTTTATTCATTAGAATGCCACTGATCAATACCATTTAATTTAAGAAAGTGGCTTGAAGATTTTTCAGGAATGAGGCTTGTTTAGAAAATATCTTTAAAAAATTCTTCTTGTTGCTAGCTGCATAATTTAGATAAGAAACTAGATCTGGATTGTGTTCATAAATTAGGATTTTTCAGTTTGAATAATGTTCATTTCTTATGTGTATTTGGGCTCATATAAGAACAAGAAACTTTTTTACTTTATAAGCATATCAAAACCCTGAAAAGCCAGACTATAACAACATAGCAGAAGGAAGAGGGTCAAAATAAATCTCTCATTTGCATCTGAATTTACTGGCCTGTTGCACTGAAGTTGAAGCTAGAATGGAAATTGCACGTAATGAAAATACTTTAGATTACTAAAGCTGTGCTAATGTTTAAGTTGTATTAAAGTGCTCCCCTTGCAACTTCAGTGTTCTTTTGCCAGTGTGGGCATGCACAGAGAGGACATGCATGAACATTCTGATCTTAGTGTGGATACTGCAAAATCAATCCTTCAGTAACCTGCCATTGAGCCATTGAGGCAAAGAAGTTGATATGCAACTATCCCAAGCTATGGGTTTTCTGGAAAAGCAATTTCATGCATGGTGGAGTTCTAATCCCAATACTGAGGTTCAAGCTCTTTGGCTTCTGTTTGCATCAGGAGCAATCTAGCTTCTGATTTCTATTGCAAGACTTAATGTTTCCTGACTAATTCACAAAATTTTGGAGAAAAATAATCCAATGTATCAACACTTTTGTTTAGCTCTTTATCTGGGTATCCTTTTCCAAAGCTTTATTAAAAGTTAAATTCTATATTGTATTTTAAGGTTTGGATATGGAAATTGTTGGGGTTTTTTTTAAGAGGCATCTCTGAAATTAAACTTGACAGTAGCAAGAAAAAACAACAGCACACTTACAATCATTTATGAAAGTAGCAATGGCAGGTTGCCGGTGCAATGGGTATTAGAGTCGAATTGTTTCCATTTTTTCCAGAATTCCATTTTGTGACTTTTCAAGTTGGTCTCATTGAAGGAGGATTACCTAGATGGAGGTGACTTACTGTGTAATAGACAGAAGAATGTAGAAGGGAATTGCTTTGAAAATTTCCATGAACTGGTAGGTTTTTAATTAACTGTATCTGAGCAAAGTTTGAGTGAAACAAGTGATGCTCCAGTGGTGTGCATTTTCATCTTTTCTGGAAAAAAAGGACCAGATTCTCTTGCAGAGAAAAAGCTAGTTACTTGAACTGTGAAATACTATATCTTCAGAAGTTTACTTTTCTTGTAACTTTAAATAGAGAAAATTAATATTTTAGGCCGTTAAAAATATTTAATACCTCTAATATTCTTGCAAGTAATAAATGTTTAATTAAAGGTTCTCTGTCTACATTCTTTTCCTAGATTTATTTTGGATATTATTAAATATCTTGGGAAATCTGCCACTGCCTACCCACTGCCACATTAGCAGATATTTTCTTTTTCACTTCTTCTCTTTAAAAATGGACATTAACATTTTAATGAAGTGGCACCCTTGCCACCTTGAAGTGGCAAGGACAGTATCTTTCATCAATTTTTTTGTGTGTGTAGCTGGGAAGGAGTTGTGATCCCAGAGAATGTTCCAACAGTTACTTCTTGATGACTTATGAATGTTTTCAATGGATAAATCTTGTACAAAAAGCATGAGGCAACAGAAGTGTAAGAAGAAGAATGCAAGTTAGAAATATTAAGCATTTTTTCTGAAACTAGTTGAACTCCTATATATATTACCTATATATATTGGCATAGATTCCTCATTATTTTCTTCTGGTTCTGTTGGTGAGGGTGAGGTAAAAAATACAAATCCATCAGCTTAATATTTGGTTTTGTGCTAAGTAATTAGAAGTAGCAAGAAACAGCTCTTTTCAGTTAAAAGGAGATCAACAAGATAGTAGAAATCAGTTTCTCTCACTCTCAAAATCTCTTCCCCTCTGCAAGACATGCCAATAAAGATTTTTTTGCCGGTGTTTTGTGGCTGGTATTTTTTGCACTACAAGCCTGTACTTCTGGCTGCAGCCCCCAGTGGTGGAAGGATTCAGCCTTTGTTAAGGCAGTCAGGCACTGAGATCCAGAGCAGAATGTGACTTTAAAAAAATGTGATTTTAATATGTTAAATGAAAACGTCCTTTGTATGCACAAAGTATCTATTATTGCATTTTGGCTTGAGTCAACACATTAGAAACAATTTCCAGGTAAAAGAGTGCATGTTGTATCCGGAAGTGTGATACAGAAAATCAGTATAGGTTCTTCTTCAGTGTGAGGTTTGTATATCGAAAGTATTATACTGGCTAACCCTAATTTGTCTTCAGTCAGTCCAGTGCCAACCACAGAATAAAAGAATGGCTGGAGTTGGGAGGGACTTCTGGAAATCATGTAGTCCAACCCTCCTGTTAATACAGATTCACCTACAGAAGGTTGCACAGAGTCAGATACAGTTCAGTTTTAAATATCTCCAGCCTGTCAATCCTTTGGGGAGTGTGAAAGCTTAAACTTTTCTGACCAGAAGACACAAGAACAGGAAAATACCTGTGGAATCTGGGCAAAAGAGTTTAGAGTTAAGTTTCAAATTTCAAAGCTAGCAGAGCTCCTAGTGGGATTTTTATAGAGAAGTTGGTAGTGTCTCCGAGGTGTTTTCTAGTCTGCAGTTGACGCAGCTACTGGGGCTGTTGAAATGTTCTTCATCATTCAGTACTCTTATACAATCTTGTGAGTACTCATACACCTTTTTTTGTGTATTGTTGGGAAATTTGTTTTAATGATTTTCAAGTTAGAGATTTGGGTTGCTAAGATAATTTGGGGTAGTTTTCCTGATATTTCTGTTAGAAATTATATAAAGAATTAATTCTGCCATACTAACTTTGTCATACAGGCTGAAAAAAATAAAGAAAATACAAAATCATATGTCTATTGAAGACATTTACATTTCAGTTCTGATGCTGACTTCCACAGTCAAGATGATAGTTCTTTGTGTGGCCCGCATCCTGTTGTATCTGACTTTTTTTGGCTTTCCTAGACTAGCTCTAACTCCTGGTAAAGATATTTCTAAGCATAAAAGTGCTTAATTCTTTGTATCCAATTTTTGAGAGCTACCTAATTCATGTTAGGCTTCAGCAGATTCAAAGATAAGAATACTGTTTAATTCATTGCCACTGAAGACATTTAACCAAATGTTCGTAAAAAGTAGCTGGGAATTTAAATAGGAAGTGTAACACTTCATTGTATAATTCAGCTGAATCAGAAATTTTAAGATGATTTACAACTCCAGGATATTTAGTTAGTCTTGTCATTATCATATTTGAATAGCCATTTAAACTAATGGGAGTAGAAATATAGTAATTAATTGTTCCAATGTAGCAAAATATGTATGAAAAATTCACTGAATTTCTTTACTCATGCAGTTCCTCTTTGAAATGGTCCTTTATTTTTAATTTTCCAAATTGCATTAACTTTGTAGCTTTTTTTTAAAATACAGTCAGAGGCAATTAATATTCTAGCTTATTTCACATGTAGATATAGCAGCAGTACACTAATTAGTCTGAACGTTACCAGAATTTAAATGCATTCTATTGTTTCATATACTTTTTCCTGACTAAGAAATCCATTTATTCTGAGTGAATCACTAGAGTCCCATACTAGTTTTGTGTCTTCTGCTGTCAGAAATAGAGTTAGTCCAATGTCAAAACAGGGAACAGTCAAAATATGCTGTGATTTTCCCCTATATGCTGCAATAGGAGTTGCATAGCACTGAGTTATCCTACCTTTAACCTTCAGTCAGCACAGTATCCTTTGGGAATGAAAACTTCCAAAAGTATAAAATTCAAGACCATTACAGATTAAACATTTGTTTCAGTATGATGCATGGTTTCAAAGGATCCACTTGGATCCTTTCTATTTCAATGTCTCCATGCACAAATAAGTACTATTAAAAAAAAAAAGGATAATGACAATCTTCTACCATGAAAAGACATTTGATTTGTTTCTACATTTAATTGAGTCAAATAAAAGTATTGTGGGATTCATTTGAACGGAAATTGTCAGGTGCTTTAGATGGCCAGCTACTAGGAAAAATAGTAAGTGAAAATTTAAAATCACTTCATTAACCGCTTGCCTTGAATATTTCCTTAATGATTACATATGCTGAATGGATTGAAAAATCATAAATAGGCATAAATAGAATATTTTATTTGTTTAGTTTTAATTTCAAGAAAAGTTTCCAAGAAAAAAAAAAAAGGTTTTCAATCCAAAGATATATATGAGGTTAGGTTTTAGAAGCATCTGACAGAAGATTTCAGTGAAATAAAAGTGTCTGCTGGTGTCAAATGGGACCATATAAAAATTGACATAAAAATTGTGAAGGGACCAATATATTCTCTAAATCTGTATGGGACTGGAATCTCAAAAGCAAATGGCAAAATTGCTGTTTATGTCCTATGTGGAAAAGACTTGATGGACGTTTCAGCTGGTGAATCAGAAAGTTTGCTCATAAATAAGCAAACAGGGATGTAGGGGAAGACATAGTAGTTATGCTTGTGTCGTAAAAGATGGGTGAAATATTTGCGGCCAAGGTAGAACACAGACTGAAACAAATCAGAGAAGATGCTTCTACAGTGAGGCTTTCCAGGCACCATTTATATGGCACCAATAGATAAGTGAGAGAAGATCAAAGTCAGTAGTAGGTAGGAATGGCTATCAGCAGGTGATGGCTGTGATGGGGGAGCCTGCTGTATGCTACGTCATTTATTTTGCTATAGGAAGATGAAAGAAAGTAAATGGACTTTTTTTTTTTTTTTAAGCTGAGTAAGGGAAAAGCAGCAAAAAAACCCCAAACCACTATACTCAAGGAAACATAGCGTACCCCACTTATTTTGGGGGGCTTTTGGGTTTTTTGGGGTTTTTTTTAGAAGAATCCTTATGAGTACCCTATTTTCTGTCATTTGCATGAAATTACAGTGTTATTAATGAGAACTTCTTTTGAATATTTTGGACAAAGAAGAAAAACAAATAGATTTTGAAAACTAAAATCACAAGATTTTCAGGAAAAGGTTTTCTTGTCAGTAGAATCAAGGTATTAAGCCAGATTCATTTAAAACACAGAAGACTTGCTTAAAGGACAAGTGATGATACTAGGGAAAATTGGACTAGTTCCAAGTAAGACAGACTAGATGCCTTCTTGTCACTATACTAATAAAAGATTTTATAGCAACTGTAGATTCAAAAAAAATTTCTTATAAGATGCTCAACACACACACGCACACACACACATACCAACCCCACTATGATAAAGGAAACAAAATTCAGAATAAATTAAAGATTCATTGCTATTTTATAGAAATAGAAATAATCATATATGTTTCAAGGTTTTGTATAGATTCCATTACACTAGAATGATGACAACGCAAGATGCTAAGTGTCAATTTATATACCCAGATTACACTATTGCTATTTATCTAGTAGTATTTTTGGAGAAATTCAGTTTGATATCAGAGGAAAAAATCCTATTACAAACAAAGTTGTCAACTGCAGTATATAACTCATATTTTTAATATTTGTGTTGCTGACTTCAATTTTTCAAATCAAAGCCTTATTTTATATATTTTATAGTTTTAAAACTGGTTTAAGCAACTTTGTTCACATAAAGCTGTCTGTTTCCTGAGACTCAAGTGAAAAACTGAACTGAAATATTCATACCGTGCTAATCAGAACAATTTTTCAGGAGGCATTCAGGCCAAAAGAGACACTGAATTCAGGTTTCTCGCAGAAAGGACTTCCATTCCTAAGTGATTAAAGGGTACACACAATCTTCCTGGCTTCAGCTTTAATCATCTGCTGCTGTGATTGCAGTCAAGCCAATTTTACAGCTGTAAAATATTTTGAAAAACACTTGCTAAACACACATGAGAACATCAGCAGCATTGTGGTTTCTTCTGCAATCCATATAAGCCTTTTGCATGAGAAATGTGGGGACTTGCTCAGGGTGGGTGAGTTTCACACCTGCAAATATTCAGGACTCTGAGTTTTTGCAGCACTGAGTAAAAGAGAGAGAAGGCAGTGTTGAAAGCTAAGGGGGAAGAGATGTGCTTTTGTGACATAATGTTTGGTAAGGTCACAAATTCAGACTGATGTGCTTCAGTTTTATTTATACTTTGGTTAGGTGCCTAAGCATGCTACTAGAATTGGCTGCAATCACCATATTCCTACTCTGGACAATTTCCATATGCAAGTAGAGAGCTTTGAAGATGTGGTATCTTAGTACAAAAGATTTCTTTTGTTCTCCTTTGAAAAAGACAAAATGCTTACTTGATATAAATAACACAAACAATATGGCTCAGACCATAAAAGTCAGTGACAGCTGTGCAATTAGTAGCCATATAACAATAAATTTCTCTGAGAAGCTGGGGAACATGCAAATGCTGCTGGTACCAACCTACATATATCACAGTAATTAACAAGAGTCCCTTGTCTGAGTAATAAATGTAACTAAAGTGAAAATTTACAAATTTTTGAGTTTCTTTTCTTTTGAAAGTAACCATTTTCAACACATCAGTTGTGTGTATTCAGATTTATAATGCTCGTTCTACTACAGTTAAGTTTCTAGTGCATACAAAAAATTAAGGAATTATAATCTTATTGGGCCTACATTGTCAGGAGAACTTGAGGCTTCTTTCTCTACTGCCTCGTATGGCCACAAAACAGGCCAACGGACTACCAAATTTTTAGTTTCATAAACACTAAATATTCAAAATTGCGTATTAGTCATGACACATATCAGATTGCTGAAAATATGTCACAGGCAGAAAATGAAAATGCACTACTGTTGAATTGGTAAAATTAATTTATAAAGGGGGGATTATTTTCTAATAGTAGGTTGTGTTGTTATATGCTAGGATTTATTCCAGAATACGCCAGAATATAATCTATTTGTGACATATTCTTGTTCTATCTTTGATGCATAAAACAGGAATGAAAATTACATGAAGGTCACCACATTGCTCAGGCTTCTTTTTGAATGAAATTGAACTTTTTTTTTTTTGATAAGGTCACAATGTGAAGTAATTCAAATGGGTTTCAGTCTTATCAAAACATAGACTCTAAAATAACAGTAATCATGCATATTAAAAATTCCTAGTTACTGTAAATTTAATGATGACTACTGTTCACCCTTGTGACACAGAAATCAAAAAGAGCTTGAAAAGAAATCGAAACTGTGATTTTCAGTATCATCCCGTGAGATAAAAAAAGGTGTGGGGGAGATTTCCAGAATTAAAGCACTTAATAAATCTAATTTCCTGTAAAAATATTTCTATACATTTATTAGTACTGAATATGTTTTTCCCACCTGAGCTATTTTGAATTTAGTTAGTGTTAAAGGAATTAACTGAAGAGAAGCTAAATGTAAAGGCTTCCTTGAGTTTCTCTGTGCAAAGAACACTTGCAACCTTGAGCTGGATATTTTCATTTTAGAGTCTATTAATAAAGAAGTCCATATGTTCCTCTCGTATAAAGGTTTCTGTTCCTTTGTCTGAAAGTGCTTCCATGCTGATCTTTTTGAAGAACACAACCAGCCTGGCATCTGCTGGATGAGCAGTTGCTTATCAATGGGTATCATGTACAACAAATTAATCCAGTTTTAAGTTTTGCATTAATGTCACAGTTCTGGACACAGACTACATGAATTTAGTTTGTGTAATTCCCAGGGCAAACTGAAGCTACAATTACTGTCAGTGATAGCATACTTTAGGCATCCCTGCTGCTAGCAATAGCAAAAGACAACCTATGCTATACTGTGATTTGAGAATACATTTTGTTTAAATGGACAAAAACCTCTTGGAAATTAGTGCTGATTTATTTAATTTTTAAATTTAGTTTCTCATCATACAGCTAACATCTGTATTACTTAAAAAGTTTTTAACTTCTTTAAAACAAGTTATCAGTTTCTACAGAAGTTTAAATTCTCAGGTAAACGCATTTTATTCTATCAAGGACTGCGCTCGTTAACTACCAGGTGTCTGAAAACGTGTCTGTCAATAGACTTGAGCAGGCCTTTTCCATCTGGCCACACACACAGTTGTACTTTTAGGTAAATACTTTCAAGACAAAATATTTTTAAGGAATATTTATTTTTCTTCTTCCTGCCCTTCAGCTAAAGGCTCTCAGTAGTTGTTGAAAAAATGTGAGTACTCTGACTTCATCCTAATCAACTTCAAATACAAATGACTGAGACTGCAGACTTTCTCAAGCAGAAAGCACAGAAAATTGCTACAAAAACCCCTTCTGGTCTTTCAGCAATGCTGCTGAATAAAAAAGAATAAATTGCATGGATGTTAAATACATTTTGGAGAACACTTTATTTATACAGTACAGTAGTCTCTAGACAATTTAGAGTTTTCATTTGTGTAATTAACCTATTGATCCACAGAAAAAGATGACACAGACAATACATATCTCTTACTAGTTAGCTATTTCAATGAATGTGAATATTGATTTCATTGTTTGAAATGCTGCACAAAAATTTTCTTAAAAAGAAAGAAATAATAATATCTAGTAAGCATCCAGGAAATCCTTCTCTCTCGTCCTTTTATTAGCTCCCAACCTGCTTTTGCTGGCCCTCCTGCCCTATAAAATGGATGTATCACTTCTGAAATGACTGGTTATCTTGGGTTAAGATAATTATAGCATTTATGACATGTATGTAGTGTTAGATAGCCCTAATGCAAAAAGGTTAAGTAAATTAAGTTATGTGATGACAGATGCACTCGTCTTGTTAATTGATTGACTACTTCAAAGGAATTTGCAGCACTAAGTTGCTAAAATTTTTCTGTATTTTGCTATCAGAACTACTAGCCCTTAACTAATAAAAGAGCTTAGCAGAATGGTTCTCAATTATTTTTTTTTCTATGCGGACTGCAATTTACTAAAAAACTACTCTCTCAGACATACCCTGTTCTCTTGTTAATAACATTTCTCTAAATTGCTTGCAAAACCTGCTTACATAGGAGAAAAAAAACTGGAAAGCAATTTTCTTCTTATTTCTTTTTGTTGCTGCTAAATCCCATGTAAAACCAAAGAGTAAAATCTGGGATGAACGAAGCTTTTAATACAGCTTTGAAGCAGAATTTTTGTGCCTAAAGAGGCATAAACTTGCTTATCTCACTAGTCTTAGTAGTTTGAAGATATTGGCATCAATGCTGTGGGGTTTTAAAAGTTTTAAATGAAATATTATACTTCATAAATTATAAAAATTATATAAATATATAAATTCTAAAGTAATACTTGATCAATGCTGTAAATGAAGTATGAAACTTTCATACTGTTGTTGAAGCCTTCATTTCTGTATTTTAATTGTCATGCTGTAGTCATTCTGAGTGAGGTAAAAGCTGCTTCTTTCTCCGTGCAACACCTATCAGAGAAATGTCACAGCACAAGGTTGCTTGTGGAAGCAGTGTACTCATAGATCTCTGTGCATGCTCTTTATATGGAGGGTGGAAATTACTATGGCTGCAACGGAAACAGTGCTATTCCTAGCCCATGTCAGTCTTTCCTCAGCTCCTACTGAGGTGTCTGTTGGCTGATGTGTCTGGGGAAGGAAGTTGCTGGCATATCTCTGACCTTTTGCCATCACTTTTGCAATCAGAGAGGTCAGAATGAATTGCAACATATCTGGCCTGTGATACAGCCCTACAAATTGCTGGGTTTGCTGGAAACACTGTAGTAGAAACACTTTTTGTTGGAAACAAAAACTAAAACTGCACAGTTTGATTCCCAGCTCATATATGAACTTCTTCCTAGATTTGGCAAACTATTCCCTTTTGTTAGCTGGGAAGTGAGGCTAGTAATAAAGTATAATAGAGATAGTTGTCTGTACTTGTGAAATTTCTTCATCCTCTATAATAAAAGATCCAAAAAAATATATGGAAATTTACATCCATCCATCCATCTATCTGTCTACCTATCTCTAAATGGATTTCTAAAGAGGAAATTACACAAAGCGTGAACTTACAATGGCTTTTTAGGTTGTGTAATTGCTTTAAATATGGCAGCTTGTGCTTTTTAAATAGCTTTTAAATAAGAAGACCTCCGGAAATTGTCTTTCAGAGTATGTCAAGGGAGGGATTATTTAAGTAACAGAGTGAAATGGCCAATAATTTCTAATGCCAGTCTTGACACAGCTTCTGGGGAAGACAGGTTGCCTTTTGGGCAAGTGATTTTACCTGCCAGTCATACACATGTCCTTCAAAAAGTGAATGACACTCCTCAACCCCTGAACCACCATGGGAGTCATCATTTTCTGTCTGTTCAAAGTAGAAATATAAAACTCAAGCTGCCTCTACAAAAGCTGACTCTATGATGGGGAAGGAACAACAAGAATGTAAGGGAAGGAGTTGATGCTTGAAAAGGCCTCAACATTTAAATTATACAAGGATACAAAAACCAGGAAAAAACCTCTATATGAAACAACTTATTAAATTGTCAGTCTGCTATCTGTGTCTTGAAATAGCAGCAAATGAAGCACTATTTTTCCTCGGCTATTCACAGCAGTAGAGTCCAAATTGGGCCCTTATCTGGTCTAGCAGAATACAGTTTTACAGGATTAGTTCAGCTCACCTTAAAACCTACTTTGACTTTGCTTTTTGTTTGCTGGACATTGTAGAGGCTTTGAGTATTTAAAATCTGATGAGGTTCATGGGACTGTGTTATTCCAGGAAAAAAGAAGGTTCTCTGTGGTTATAGATTGGTCTGAACTGTAGAGAAAACCTATATGTAAAAGGACTGGTGCTGATAAAAATGTGAGAACTGAAAGTGGAAAGGGATGTACCAGTCAGCTGGCTCACTTCAGTACCATGCACTGAAGTGAGAAGGTTTCTAGCAAAGGCAAACAGGATGGCACTGCCAGCTCACGCACCTTCTTTATGTGATGTATATGTGCAGCCTACAGACATCCTTTTAGCCTACAGATAGAAACTAAAATTCAGTTGGCCTCTTACATATTCACAATCATATTCATCCACACATAATAAATTTCTCCCCATTTTTAAATCCTAAGTACACATTTCACCTTCTTTGGACTTGACCAACAGAATTTTTCCATGAACAACTAAGAATATGTTAAATTATATTAGTATGATAAAGCTGTTTGTAAGCAAAAAAATACACTGAAACTCAAAATATAAATAATAGAACTCATGGAATGTATAATATTAAAATTGGGATATTAGAAATAAACTTGTTTTGTCTGTTCTGTCATGAAATTGAATAATAAGTGCCATTTCATTAATGTTACCTAATACACAAACTCATAAGAAAGGCATAAATTTCATTTGCACCACAAAATTTCCATTAGTTAAGACTGTAAATTTAACCTCAGTAGTGCTTTTGGTTTACAGAATTGAAACTGGAATTACACATAGATGTGAAATTAAAATATATAATAATGAAGGCTTGAATAAATTGTCCCAGGTCTTTGTATGCCCACACCACTATAATGCTTTTGTTTTTTAGGAACAGATACCCTTTATCTAAATATGGTAACTCTGTGTAATTTTACAGAAGTTCATTTGTTTTGGCTTTAATCCTTCCTGAGGGCATATTTATCTTTTCCACAGAGAAGCAAAAGCATATTTTCACTATGTTACAAAACATAGAAAGAAACAAGTTAGAGAAAAATAGATCTCCTAAGAGCATAATTTTCAGACAATTATTATAGTTCATATTAAAAAAAACCCCATCATATGGAAAAGTCTAATTTAAGGGAATGAGAGACAATTGTGAAGATGAACAACACACTAGACAGCACAAGGAACCACAAAGGTTGACAGATTCACAGGACTGATGTCTTCATAGCCTTCTCCAAGGATGCAGAGCAAGACTGGTTGTCATTTGCTGTCACTGTGATGGAGGACTCTCTTTTAAAGTAAAAGGAGAGCATAACAAGAAAGGATTAAGACATAATTCTAATTTAATTATATCTTCCTTTCTTACACACATGATTCATGTTCCTAATTAATGCCAATTAGAGCTGAACTCAGTACTATAAAGCAATTAATTCTTTTTTGGCATTGCAAAGAGTGTCATAAGTGCACATGAGGACATGACTTCTACTTATGAATAGCATACTTATGCTAAAAGGTAATTTTTTAATGTCAGTGTCAGCATTTCCTTCCCTCAGTGAATTTTAAGAAGCAACACATCAGCGTCTTTCTACAATCACACTAGTTCAGATCTTATGCTAGAGGATTAATATTTTCACAAAACCTGGAATTCTTTTTTCATAATGTGATGTTCATATTCACACAGAGAAGCTTTTAAGACTTCTGACTCTTCATAATCTGTGAATCTTCACATGAAAGCCTTTATCAAAATTACTCATCTATGGGTTAAATTTAAGGTCACTTTCCATAATTTCTGTACAAATCCACAGTTTGGATATCATATTTTAACTTGACTGAACTGTCATTTTCAGGAAAGCACTTAAAATGGAACTAAAACGAGGATGGAAGTTCTCTCTTCATAAGGATCCATATGGAGAAGCAAGAGTCAAGAGGTACAAGTTACAAAATAAGAGGTTTTAAAAATAATCATGAGAAAGGAATTTTTTACAGAGAAAGTGGCCATTTACTTGGACAACCTCCAAACAGACAAGGCAGAATCACCATCACTGGAGGTTTTAAAGGTGTGATTGGATGTGGTGCTAGATAGTCTCCTCTGGGCTTCCTTTCCCATAAAAGATTGGACCAGATGATCTTTTAAGGTCTCTTCCAACCTAGGCTATAATCTTATTAATACTTACAGAGTAGGTTGCTTTTGCCTTGTGCTGTTGTTGAGTCTCCCCAACTCTTTTCTCCTTGAAGTGTTGTGTCCAGTGTACCATCAGCTCTCTAGTCTGGTTATGACAATGTAGCATCTGGTAGACAGGGGTGAGCAGTGCCCTGAATCAGCCACAAGACCTTAGGCTCAATCTTGTAAGTCTTGCTGGGCTGCTGCTACACCTCCATTTTTGATCAGCTCATATTTAACATATCTCAGTCCTGTCAGTCTGCAAAAGACCACACAGACAAGTTCTCTGAGTGCTTGCAATATACATGAGTGGAAGAGAGCTGTATTTTGTAGAACAAATTTGGAGATTTGGAGTGATAAATACCTAGATGAGAGATTCCATCACCTGGATGGCAATAAGGCAAACATCACAGTTTTGAAAACTTCTTGGATATGATAACTCAGAGAGAATCTTGGATTTCAGACTACACATTGGATATAATTTGGGTTGTAAGTATAGATGGAAGATGTTATCTGTAAAAGCAGACATGAGAAAATATTTTTTAGGAGTATCAATTAGGAGTACATCTATTGTTTTGTCCTCTGTAGAAATGTGGCATGAGACATAATCCTTATGTAAGCAGAAGTAGAAAACCAGTAAGGTACCAATGCAACAGCTTAAAAGCTTTGAAAGATGAATAACAATACAACTCAGAAGATAACCCCCAAAAATGAGAAGAGGTGTTCAAAAGGAATTAAGGGCCACCAACATCAGTGAGTGGATAATAAGTTTTCAGGAAGAGAACCCTTGTCAAAGGCAACTGACTTAGTGAGAGGTATGGTGCTGAATTTTGGGCTACCAAAGATTATTACAGACTGGATCAAGAAGAGCCTGGTAAAGTACAAGGGGTAAAACTATTGTGAAAATACTCAAAATGGACTGAAAGAGAGAAAAACTATCCAGTGTTACAACAGATTACTCTTTGTTTATGCATAAGTAAGAACAGTCATAGGAGAAAAATGAAGATTAATGAAAAGAACAGAGTGGCCAGCAGCATTCCTCCACACCTCTCCTGGAATCATAGAGTATGTCCCAATGGTGTAAATTATCATACTGCTACTGTTCTGAGGATTTCTAAACCCATGAAAGCTTATGGCTGTATTGGAAGCTAAATTTATTTTTCATGTCTATTTTGGTCTTAGCTGAATGCTGGAAATCAAGGAGTAAACAAGAATGGTCATCAATACCATAATTAGTATTCCTATATGTGGCATAACATTTTATTACATTCTGGGGGGGATTTTGTTTGTTTGTTTTGGGGTTTTTGTTTGTTTAGTTTTTGTTTTGTTTTGGGGTTTTTTTTTGCTTTTTTTCTAGTATGATTCATCATTTACTTCAGTGAATTAAAGAAAAAAAATCCCATCAAAACACAAACCATACAAAAATAAATTGTTCAAAGAAATGTATTTCCAGAAATCCAGGCACACTAGCTAAAGTTAATTTTCAGCACATACTGATTGCCACAAACAAGACAGTAAGACTTAATATGATTTAGATAGCACATTGAGAAAATAATTTTATGGAGGATTCAGTAGCAAATTGGCTTATGGAAAGAAAAGAAGCAAGCACTGTTCATATGCTGACACTTAATGATAAAAACCAAACAGTTTGAGATGGGCAAACCTTAGGAGCATCCAGATTTTCAACTTTGAGAGAAAGTTCACAGTAAGGTAGATGTTTCATGAGTATTTTCCCTGTCCAAGAAGCCATCCCTCCTCTTTCTATATCCACCACTTCTTCCTTTCTATATCCACCATTTCTTCCTCTACACAGAGATCTCTTTGCTATGATTTTCTATTTTTGTGCTTGTTCTGAATAAAGATTTTTCAGCTTTCTCTGTCATTTCATAAGTATCTCAAAAGAGGGAAAATAGCTTTGGTGAAATGAAAAACAAGAGTCCTGCCACCATACACCAGTGCAAAGAACCTGACTCAGTCTTCCCAGTAGCTGCTCTGTAGGTAGCAAGGACCTAGTTTTATATCCCCCATATATGTAAGAAATAGCTACATCTTCTATGGAAGAGATCAATAAAATTTATCTTTTATATACTGTACTTTTATATACTGTACACTTTGTTTTAAGAATATGCTCATTTAAAAGAAATTATAATAAATTCTTGTTTTAACTAAGCCTTATTTTTTATGGAAAATATATAGGAAATTCTTTATATGAGAAATTATTCCTAAATATGTATATATCCTGATTCTTCAGGTAAGGGGTGCTACTGCATGTATGTGAGGTCAGACTTTGGTGTCAGAGTGGTGTTCTAAATTTTTGAAAGTTAAGTAAATGTATCTGTGTGCATATATATATATATAATATACATATATTTATGTATACATGTACACACTTATGTGTATGAGTTTGGTTTTCTTATATTCATCACAGATAAAATCACGGACATGTCACTTTGATTTCTAGGTAAAACTTTTATTAATTCAGATCCTTTAGGCAGAGAAAGAATACAATGCTCTCTATTAGATAGTTTGCTTATAAACAAAGACTCCTGAGACTTTCCATCAGAGAATATAAAATGAAGCAAACTAGAAAATAAAACACCTTACAACAAAATGTATTTGAGAATGTACAGGTAGCAGTTCAGGCATGAATGATCAGTGTATCTGCACAGATGCCCATCCTCAAAGGCAAATCAGCAGGGTGCCACCTTTGGTGGCACTGTTTTCAAAAACACAGCTTCAGAACAATGACATGACCTATTTCACTGTCCATGACATGAGTCATTTATCCTTTTATGTTCATGGCATAGAGCTATATATGCCTTATGTGTGACAAATGGAAATAAATTCCTTTTCTGAAAACAATTTCACTGTCAGTCCAGTATCTATGTTAAGAAACATGGTTTCTTGCAAGAGTTTGTTTGTACAGAATTTTTTCAAACATGTCTTGCCTCAGAGTGGAAAGAGAAGAGATGAATGAAAATCAGAAAGATTCTGAGGAGCAGGAAGAGATAAAAAGAGAAATATAGGCAGAAATAATGTTTAAAGTATGGAAAAGAGTGAAGGAAATCCCTGAACTCCTTACAGAAAACAAAAATAATACAAGTAGCACACAGAAGAAACATCAGAGCTTTTACAAATAAGGTAAAGAAGGTCTTCACAGATAGATCATAAGAAAACAAAGTCATATTCTTTTGCCAATCATGCTTTAGGACTATTTTTTTAGCTGTTAATCCTTTTCTCCTTATTTGTTAAATCTGTTAAGAGAAACCTAACCCAGCTGTGCTATTTATAAATGCTTCTCATTTGAACAAAGGGTTTTGAAATCCATGAAGTCTCTGCTGCCTTATGCCTGTAATAACATGTTGCTTTGTGCCCAGAAAATGAAATCTGTGAAACATTTTGTCTGGGCAATATTCTTTTTAGATATATGTGCTTTTTCTCTATGTTTCATACAATTTGCTGTATTACACACTGTATCGGAAATTATGAAGAGCTAATAAACAACATGCATATAAATAAAAGACTATTTAATGCAGTTAAGGTACGTTAGCTTGATCTTAATCTTCACATGTTTCACTTCACTGACAGATGAAAATAAAAAGTAAAGAAGGCAATATGCCACTTACCAAAAGAAAGTTGCTTGCTTGATGGTCCTTCTTACCTGGCTGACAGCAAAACAAGTTCTCCTTCCATGTTGTCTAAACTTCCAAAGTCAACGTCCTCACTTAGAACATAAAAGATTGAAAAGGAGCTGGATAGCTTTACCTTAAAACTTCAAAAAGTTCACACCTTCCACTGGAAAGTTATCTTTGGGAATGTTAAATGAGGCAAACTCATCATCAGGATTGAGAGTTTATTGCTGATTTTTCCCCTAAAGCTACCCAACAGATAGTAATCTGAAGCTGAATCACCTCAGCTGTTGAATAGATGGAGTGGTGCTTGGCTGGAAGCAACAGCAGCTTGACAGCATGAGACTGTGATTTAGAGAAGTAAAGAAAAAACTAATCCCCTCCCCAACACTGACTTTTACAGTCCAACTTTTTCAGACTGAATACTGGAAGTTATATACATAAATCCAAGAAACCTTGGAGTAAGTGCCTCCTCCCACCTTCTTTTCCATTAAGATAGAAAGTTGTGTGGTGGCAGCACTTTATTGTTAAACAGCTATTTCAGTTGTACCAGCTGTACAGCTTATAGTGGGCATCTGCACAGGCTCTTGTGTGAGCTTCTTCATGTTCCAATTTGCACAGCAGCAGTCCTACCCATCCCTTTGACCTGATAGAAAGAATGATATAATTTGCAATGTAAGTTTTCTCCAAAAGGAAAACTTTATTTTGCTGCTTTGTGAATTCAGATTCATCCCAAAATAAATATTCAATAGTATGAATATCATGTAATGCAATATATGCTATTTGCATTTAGAAATACTATACTTCCGTGGTTACAGAATTAACTGACTGTGATAATGTTTCTCAAAATTACTTATAAAACAGCCATAAGGGAAGAGTAAAGAAAAATAAAATCCCAAACCCTCAGTCACCTATCCTTACTAACTTTAGTTTGTTAGCTCTGCTCACAATGTAACATTTAATACTGATCCTCTTCTCAAAAGAGAGCTTCATCAACCCAATATATGGCAAGAGACTTATAGATCTGTGGTCTTTCTTCAGTGTATGTAAGCTATTGGCTGTGAGCCCAGCTAATTTGAATCTGATTACTGGCATAAATTCACTTGGCTGGTAGAACCTTTTAATAAAGTAGTTCAGGTTCATTTAAGCCAAAAATATGCTGATTTTTTTTTTTTTCACATTTCAAGGCACATGAAAAAAAGTGTATTTGAACAGACTTTACCTGTGTAGGCAGCACATTGCTTGCATCAGACTTGTCTTATCCAATGATAGTTTCCTTCTGCCTGATATTAAAGTGTAAAAAGATTGTCTTGTATATTATTGAGAGGTGGACTCTGAACTGATTCTGGTTGCCTGTTTTATTGCTGGCCCAGAGAGGACAGAATGTATTAGTCAGTATAAAAGTTAGTGTTAGCTATTTTGCCTTCCTCTGTCTTCTGAGATCCCTTTTTTGTACTAAGAAAGACATGTCTAGAGGTTAAAAGATATGAGACAGTGGACAAATTTAACTTCAGAATTGAAAGATCATTTCAAACAAATTTTCTATTTTCCCTGTAGTGGTCTGTTGCAAATAAATCTTAGTCTAAAGGTTGAATTTGCACTAGTCCTGGGTATAAAAGATTAATAGACTTTTAAGGAATCTGAAGCCAGAAGAGACCATTAGATCATATAGACTGACTGTATATCTCAGGTCATTACATTTCACCAACTTGCATTTACATTGGATCTGATAGCTTCTGTCAAACAGTCTTCCAAAAAGAAAGACAAATAAGATTGCAGGACATCTGGACGTGCTGAATTTTGTGTTAATAGTGTGTATCTACAACTAAACAGTGGAAAAAACTAGGTGTGGCTTTTCTTCCTTGGTAAATGCCACTTCTGATGACATTACAGTTACTTGAGCTAAAAGGTTTATTTCAACCGTACTTTCTTTTGAGAAAAAATGACACTTGAATTTTCAAAATGGAAAAAATGTCTTTTCTCTTTTGTTGACATGAAATATGGTATAAACTGAAATCATGGAATCATAGAATGGTTTGGGTTGGAAGAGACCTTAAAGATCACCTAGTTCCAACAGAACTGGATTTAATGTTCCAGGTAGGGCCCCATGAAGCCAGAGGAGCAGAACTACCTCCCTCCACCTACTGGTCATGGTTTTCCTGCAGTCCAGGATATGATTGCCATGTCATGTCAAGGTTCTCATCCACCAACACCCCATAGTCTTTCTCCTCAGGGCTGTTCCCAATCCATTTTCTGCCTCTACTTGTGCTAGGGATTTTTCTGACCCAGGTGCAGGACCTTGCCTGTGGCCTTGTTGAACTTCATGATGCTGGCACAGGACCACTTCAAGTCTATCAAGGCTGGCATTCCTTTCTTCCAGTGTGTCAACTGGTGGACGACATACCTTGGTGTCAGCACACTTGTTGTGAGTGAATTCAATCCCACAGTCTGCATCACCGACAAACACATTAGACAATGGCAGTCTCAATACCGACCTCCAAGGAATGTCACTTCTCACAGATTTCAACAAAAAATAAGGCATCTCAAAGCAAAAACTCACAATTTTGATAGAGAGGAGAAATAATTCCAATTAAAAATGATTGTTCAGTCTAGGTTTGACTGGAAATTAAATCCATTTATTTTGGAAATATTCATCATGAAACCTGCTTCCTATTAGGTTTCTTTAGTCAGGCAGATATTTTTGAAAAACAGAAGCCATGGTCAGGGGCAACTGCCTTTAGGTGGCCTTACTTGAGCAAGGTATGACTGGACAAGATGACCTCCAGAAATCCCTTCCAGCCCTACCCATTCCATAATTTAGATTCTGCTAGTAAGCGGGGCTACTTTAATTCAGTGGTAATAAAACCCCCTCATATCAGTCAAAATATGTTGTACAGAAATACCTCTGCATGAATTTAATTAAGCAAATAGCTCAGTTCTGAATTTCTCAGGATTTATTTAAAATAATCTGTTTATACACCATAAAACTCTGGAGTAACCTCTTCTAAGATATAAATATTCCTTAGATCTTTACAGATTAATGGATGTAATATTTTGCTAAGTAATATTCCCATTCTTTTCTATTTTTTTCAAGTGCATGCCCCAAAGAGTTAATCTTGTCATTCTATTTTGCAAATATAGCACAGAATATTTATTGAAGGCTTCTGTTTGCATCACTCATCAACTTTACTGGCTCTTTCTTTCCTAGGAAAATTGTTACTGCTAAAAATCTTTAACTTCTAATTGGCATATAAAAAGCACTTATTTTCCTTAACCTTATCCAGAGCAGAGTTTCATTTGATAGGTTCAGAGTCTCTCATAATTTCAGTGCATGACACAAAATTCTAACAATTGCAGTGCATTTCCCCATTACTACATGCAGCTGTTTTTCTTTCTCCCAAATAGCTGTCTTGAATTCATCTCAGAAATAGGATGGACATTTAACTGAAGAGGTGTCCTTTAGTAATTGTAAAACTGTACCTTTTCTGTTGTGAGCATAATATCATACACTCCAAAACAAATAAAATAAAAATATCTCTCACCTTGTATTTAATTTTTCCCTACTGCCTTGTAATAAATCAACTACAATGGGACAAATTGCACCCTTCACATTTGTTGCATTATAGAAAATGCACATTAATTCTTATATGAATCTTCTACTACAATATTAATGATAGATTAAATATATTGGTACTCTCAAATGAGCAACCCATAAACTTGCACTTTCCTAATCTAAGATGAGAAGTACTTTGTTTACAAGGTAAACTGTCAGGGTTTTACTGGGAAATGGTTGGAACTTTGGAATATGAAATGTCTAAAGATCTTTAACTGTACAAAGATTCAGTTGTTTGGACAAAGATAATTATGTCCGTATTTGAACATCAAGAAGTAATTTTTATGTCCTCATCATCAAAAAAATCAATCATCATACTAACATTGCTTCCTGAAATACTATCTACTTGTCTTCTGGGCTATTGTAGACTATATAACTTGAAACTTATTGCCTGAAGAGTATATAAAGTGAAAAATTTTCTAGGGACATTTTTTCCCATTGGTTATTCTCACTTTACTAGTCAGACATAACCCAAGTAGTTTGAACTGTCATGGCACAGGATACAACAGAATCTATCTCATGTCCTTTCAAGAGAAAAAAATCAGTATATGTTTTGGTAAGAAAAAACTTAAAATATAAATTATAAATTAAATTATAAATATAAATTATAAATCATAGAGTTTAATTTGTTATCAAGTCAATACATTAGTAATTGTTTCCTTGGCTTATACTCTACTGATTATTTTTTTCCTTTTAATGCAGTGTTTATCAATCAGATAGCTCTCTTGGTTCTCAGTTACTGTAACAAATTTGTCTAATGTCTACTCTACTTATGCATATATTTGCATGTGAAGCCCAAAGCAGAAATATAACTTTAAAAAATCCAGACTCAAAAGTCTTGGTGTATAATTAAACACATATTAACAAATTTTCAAGATATTTGCTATTATGGGGCAATAAGAGGTTTGCTAACTGTACTCAAAATACATTTTAGAAATCACACAATAAAACTCCCCTAAAATGTTGCTTTGCTATGACGTGATTCAGTCATTTCTCAGTCAAGTCTGAACCTTTTCTTTTTCCGTCCTTCCACTATCAGGTATTTGTTTATTCAGGAACAGTGAAAATGAAAGATGTATGTAGAGCTTTTCAAAAGCATAGTGACAGTGATAATCTACTAGCAAAGACAGTGAATGAGCACACAGTTTTGGTTGACATGATAACTGTCAAGCTGCAGAGATAATATTTTTATTCAAAATATAAAAATAACCATGAGTTTCATGTTGCTCCTTGGGATCACTCATCTAGATACCCTCTGAGCAGCCTGCGAAACAGGAGGCCTGGATGAGCGTCTGCAAATGGATTCTCAGCCAGCAGCTGATGAGATGGGTTGAACCAGCCTGATGGGTGTAAAGTCACCAACAGGGTACATGACTTCTCACCCTAGAGATGCAACTGGACTCTCTGACCTCTGCCCTGATGAAGTTTTGGTGTCTACTATGCCAGAATATGGCATTACATTTGAAAGGAGGTTACAATCAAACACAAAGGGAAAGACAAAATGTTTTGCAAGAGATGCAGGTTACCAGATCTATTTCCAAACTATCACAATATATAAGTGCAAATTTAATTATGACAAGGATCAGGTTTAAAATACTATTACTTTACAAGAAATGACATGCAACAGCATTTAAATTCTAACAGCAGATTATTTATTATTATTATTATTATTATTATTATTAGTAAATTCTAACAGCAAATTATTATTTCTCTGCATGTGAAATAATTTTGACTTTTCATTAAAAAAAATTTCTAGTTCTCCCTTTGACTGTGCATAAATATTAAGAGCATCCAGTGATGGTTTCCAATAAAATATGAGTTTAGATTCCCCCGGGAATTAGCTATGTCTGTAATCAGTGCTAACTTTCATTTTTATAAACAAAAATGTTGTTAATTTTAATAACTGTTACATCCTCTACTATAGAAGATTGACAGATAAAGAAAAATGTACATAGATAATAATGTTTCTGAAAGGTTTGAAAAGACTAAGTGTGAAATTTTTGGTCCAAATAGTATAAACTGATTTTTTAAATTTTTTTTTTAATAAACTTAAATGCATTTATTGTTTACTTAACTGCATATTCAATATAAAAGTTATTTTTAAAGAAATACATAATCTACCATACCCATTAAAAAGTCTGACATGCAGTAATTATGTTCCAGCTGATACAAGTTATTTCAATTAAATAATCAGTTTTCCAAGTAACACTGTGCAAAATGTGCACCTGGAAACCTATATGAATTGCTTCTTTTTCAGAGAAAAAACGCCATGATTCATCTGAGGACTAAAAGTAGAAAATGCATTTCTCATATTTGGTTTTGAATCACGTCTCATTGGTTTGTTAAGCTAATATGATGTTTTTTATTGAAATGCGAGTATAATTTAAATATTTTGAAAAATGTATTTTCTTTTACTAATGCATTGCTTACATAATTTTTTTTAGTGATATAAAATAAAAAATACTGAAAAAAATGCTTTAATCTCTGCACATAACATAAGCAAATCTGTCAGCTCCATTTCACTATGAAATTATAAAAGGTATTACTACTTAATGGGGTTAATATACAGACATCTTTGAGGGCCAATGGTTATTATTTACACTGGTTCATAGATTATAGTAAGAGCTTTTTTTGTTTGGCGAAGGAATGCAAGTCCACAAAAACTTTCATAACAGTCTGGATTCATTGGCAATGTTAGAGCTAATATCACGCCTGGTATGTGCTCATTAAACACATCACTTTGAGTGGCACCTTGATATTTACAGCCTCTGGAGGTGAACTGGATGAGGTTATTTGCCCAAGACAGGAGTTTATACCAATGTCATTTTTCTGTATTTAAGAAGCAAGTCTCAAACAGCTGAACAGAAGGAAGCACCAGGGACCAAACTGTTGAAGAAAATTAATTTTGTCTGCATTTCAGTCTTCAGTTTGATAAAGTCAATGGAATGTTAAGAAGCTTAGTAACTAAATCATTTGGTGATTCTCACATTAAAAAGTTGACCTATAAAGATATATGGGTACGTGCTGGTTTCAGTCACTTAAATGTTATAATCTGACAGCTAAATCTGTTTGCTACACTAAAGTGTGACTTGAGGAATTACAGAAGACTGTGCGTTAAAATATACAAAGCTATTCATAGTTGCATATAGACCTCTTCTGATCTATCACTGATGATCTCTATTTGCATGACTGTAACTTGTAGCAGAATTTCTCAGAGAGTGAGGGCATGATTTATATTTGGATTGAAGTTTGAGCTACCCCAGCCTGGGCCCCAGATCCAGGCCTGTGAAGCCTGTGGCGCAGTTAGAAAAGTATGTGGCGCAGTTAGAAATTATGTTAAGGTATTATCGTAGGACAGTAGTTTTTCTAGATATTAATAGGTATAGTTTGTAGTGTGAACACTTTAGCCACCTTAAGAATGAGATAAACAATGTCTGTTTGCATTTTTCCTTATGCTGTATATCAATGAGAAAATGTTTGTAATTGTAAACTATATTGAAGTGTATATAACCTGCCATTTTAGACTGAATAAACTGGAGAACGTATGTTGACCATATTGGTTGGATCTGCGTTGCTCTGTCCAGCTTCCTATATTTTAAGGGTTTCCCTTGTTTTCGGTATCTAACCATTCAAGGCAGAACAGTTTAAAATCATTAGTCAATTTATTAATGATTGCCCATTTGAATATGTCCTATGTATACAACCCGTGTCAACATTTATGTTTACTATTGTGAAACAATATGACAGCAAAGAATGCCCTTCTATAGTTTTTGCTTTGCTATAAAATTTATTGCAAAGGCAAATATGAAGCCCTAGATAACATCTGCACTTTGCTTATGTCTTTCCTGATTTTGTGAACTGTAACTGAAACAAAGTCTTCTAAGGGATTTAAACTCCTTTGGAGTTACTGGGGTTCCTCACTATTTCTTCCATCATAACACAAGTGAAAAAAATTGGAGTTAAATGTCACACAAACACAAAATTTTTTGGAGATCACACATGCCCTTTTTGATCACTTGATACGGCATGGTCTCAGTGGTCCCTCTGAGACTGATTATGCTGAAGAAAAACATACACATGAAACAGCCATGCCTATGAATTAACAGAATACCCAGATCTCTATGCCACCAGGTGCTCACTGGCTGCTTTCTTTTAATTTCTTCTGATTGAAATTTCTTTTATGTAACATACTAAGAACCATAGGCTATTGTGATAGCATAAAAATACCCCAACCTGAAGCAGATCAGCAGACTACGTACTAAATAGCAAATGTCTTTTTCTTTCTGCTCAACAATAATTTATTTATTTGTTTACAGGAATAAAAAACTTGGTTGTGTCTACCCTCATCTTTTTCAGGTAACTAATCTTGCAGAACTTCAGAGGGTTGTGTTTTCTTAGGATACACGTTCAAGTAATGGTAAATGTCCTGGAAAGCACTGTTTCTAATAATAAAAAAATGCATAGTAAATTTTATTATTTAGAATTTGATCATCAATATGTACATGTTTCCAAAGGTTTTTGTGCTTCATTTTGAGTTTATATATATATACAGAAGAAAAGAGATAGAGGAAAGAGAGAAGAGATACCATTCCTGTGAGTCAGAATGTATTGTGGACACATACATTGCTAAACATGAAAATGTCTGTGTTGGAATTGTAAGATCTGCCATATAGCAATTTTCTTGAAATGAACCAATAAAAGGGACATTGAGCCATTTTATCTGTGAGAAGGGCCACCTAAACAGTTGTTTTTTTCTTTCCACTCATCATTTCCCATGATCTCCTCTCTAGCACTGACATATCTAACTGAGTGGAAGCATATTCCTTGGTAGACAGTACAAAATCATGGTCTTCAGAAATGTTCCTTTCTCTGATATCTTTCCATTTACATTAACACTTCTAGAAAGATCAGGAAAAAGAGAGCTGTCAGAAAAAAAAAAAAAAAAGAAAAATATTAAAAAACCCCAATGGGAAACAGCCACTAAAACAACAAAAAACTTTGTGAAAACTATTAACAACCTCTTTCTGTTTTCTTTTGTATCCGAGTTCTTCCTTTAATGCTGTTCAATTTTATAATTTACATTATTACTGCTTTCTCAAGGGACCTTATGCTTTAAGGCACTTTCTCTCCAAAACCCATCTATTTGGTTTAGTTTATACTGTTATAACTACAAGAGTATGATTCAGAAAAGTGTTAAAAGAAAACAAGTATTACATTTTTTATTTAAATAACTTTTTCTCCTGGCTGATCGGAAGTATTTAATTCCAAAGCATTCCTTTATGGTTTGAAAATTCGCCGAAAAGAAATGGGCTGCACACATACTCTATCTTCTGAGTAATTTTTGTTTAATTTACTGAAAAAAGAACAAATTCTACTATTTCTTAGAGTCAATAAATCCATATATTATTCCACCTTATTCATCTTGATGAAAAGTAAAAACTAGTAGGTAAATTCTTACTCAATGACCAAATCCTCTTTAAAAGGATTTGTCCCCCTAAGAAATCAAACAGTGTGTTACTATTTGATTACTCTTCTACAATATTTGTTCTAGGTAGGTGGAGAATGTAATTTATACACCTAATGTCAGCTTCTACCTCAAAGTGTGACATTATTGTGTTTGATGACTATCATGATGATATGGGATTTGGTTGGTATATGTAGCAGACTTTATATTGCTTTACATTTTCAAATGTGTTGACTGAGCAAATGTTTACCCAAGAATTTTATTATGCAGAAAGAAAATAAAAGGTTACTTGTGAAAGAAATGGGACTGCTTTGAGAAAATATTTTTTTCCTTATCCTATATCTCCTCATTGATCTGTGATAGCTCTTCCTTATTTTTTTGGTCTTGAAGTTCCACATAAACAATGTATGCTAGCAACATGATATGTACAAAATACAACTAATTCAGGAATTAGTTTTTCCTCTGAGGGAGAGGAACATTTTTGAATTCATCATTACTGAGACTACTGAAATGAGAAGAACAGCACCAAATATGCTTTTAAGTGTATTTAACAAACAAAGGGGAACAGACTACTTAGTTCTTGCTGTTTGTTGCTTTTGTTTGTAAATAAAGTCAGCTAATGTAAGAACCTATTTCTCAGTCTTGCAAGAGCAGAGCCATGCTGATATAATGTGCTGGTAAAGTTCAACACAAACCCAATTACAGCTACCCCTCAAGCTTTTTGAAAACCCTTTGGATTAGTGAGAGCCTTAATAAGCTGCCTAACTTGTAATCCTCTATTTATCCATAGTAACTGATGGGTGGAAGGAGATAACGATTTTTTAGAAAGTTCTCAGAAGCTGGAATTCTGTCTTATGTCAAATTAGGGCATAAAAGTTACCAAGAATGTTCAAAAATGGGGCTTTGTGCCAGTTGTATGAGTTTTGTTATTTAGCTAGGTTGCTATCCCCTCAGTAGGAATTGACTGGTTAGCCTTATAGCTCAGACAGGTTACTGCAGCAGAAATTTGCACTTACATAGGGAATTACACAATGGTACTCAGTGGGAAATATTATTACTATTTAGTTTTTTTCATTTCAAAGAAATTTTTCACCATTTTCACATGACTTTACGGAGAAAGCTAGGAGCTTAGGAGTAAGTACAAGCTTCCAAAACTTTCAGGGAGATCAGACCTTGGGAAAAAAGTTCAAAATTATTATACTTTTATTTTTAATATAACAGTGTTCTAAAGAAAAAAAAAATTTGAAAGTCTTAGTAAAAACTAACTGCTTGTTGGACAGAATTATCAAAAGTGTAGCTAATGGCCTGCTGGAAATAGTTACTTCATTCATATCCTGAGTACTGAGACCAGTTTTGTATTCCTGGGTATGAGATACTTTGTAACATAGTGTACATCTATTTATTGGTGGTATTCATGGTAAATTTTTTTTGATGTGCACTCCTTTATTCAGCCCTATATAGACAAAATCTGTTCTTTACATAGATTTTTTTTGGTGGGGTTTTGTTTTGGGTTTGTTTTCAGATACTGCCTGTACCAAATTACAAAAATCTGTGACATATATGAAAACACAGGTAACATATTCCGGAAATAACTTATGGTTATATAAAACATACAGCTTATGGAGTAACATTAAATGTCTTGTCCAACACTTAACATTACCATGCATATTTATGTTTGAAAAGTTGTTTTCAACTATTAATCTGTTTTTAACATAAAACCCATGTAATTTGCAATAAAACAAGTGAATAAGTTTTAGTAAGTTCTAAATGTTTGAAATATGCTTACTTGCACACAAAAATTTTGTCTGTATGTGCCACAGAAAATGGATGCATTGGCCTGTAAAACTGTACTGCCAGCATTAAATCTTAGGGTCTAGATACAAGAAAAAATATGTGAAGTATTTTAGTCTGTGATCTTCATATTTTAGTCCATGATCTGTAGTCAAGATCAGTTTTCTAGACCAGTCTCTAATATTTTGTCTGGTTGAAGATATCTCATATGGTGGTATAGTTATCTCTTCTACTCTGTGCAGTAATAAAATAATTTGACAGGATATTTCCTTTATGAACTGTTGCCCATTTGCTTCATTGAGGCTGTTACAGGTTTGTAGCTTCTCAAAAATTAAATTATGTTTTCAGAATATGCTATAAAAAATAAATTCATACATATCTATCAACATATCCATATTTTGTTGCTGCTGTTCTTTCTTCTATTTCTTTTTTTCCTTCCCCAAATGTGTGTGCATTGACCTACACATGAGGAGACCCTTCCTTTCTGAGAGAGCAATGGCCAACTTTTAAAGGGGCTGAAGGAATACTGTAGCACGAAACATTACCAACTCTCCCTTTCTGTGCTTGAGCAGATTAGATATACTAATTTTGTAGTTGCTTTTGAAGATATCAAAAGTGCTCCAAGTGCATGGAATAATAGCTTACCTCTTTATTTTCCTTTTCTTTGACACATTGAGAAAAATTTGAGTCTATCCAAATGAAGGCTTCATCTACACAAATATTCTATTTGCATAATGTAAATGAGCATTTTAGATTAACTTGGGTTTTTTCTTTCATACATTTATATGCAGGTTTTGCATTCTGGAAAAATACTTTATTGTTTAGCCTTCTGTTTGACTAGGAATTTGGGGGCTATGCTGCCATCAGTTTGTTGTGATTTTCCCTGAAAGGTTTTTCTGCTATTTCCAATTTTAGGTAGGGAAACTATGTCTCTATTGTCCTAGATATATTATGAGTATTCTGTAGCGAATTCTCTAAATGAAATTCTATATTTTTACCCTAGTTCTGTTGACCAAGCATTATCATCAACATATAAAATTCTATTTGTATTTCAAACATTTAATATTTCCTTTAAAAAAAGGAAGCACAGACTACTGCTATGGAGATAGAACTCTTGCTTTAAATCTCCTACTTTTCTAATCTGTCCAGGGATTTTATGCCATCTTCCCTCACCCCTGCATCACTACTTTGTCACTGTCAAAAGTTGCTTTTTACTTGGCACTAGTGAGATTTTGGCTTGGACTACTGTGCCCAGTTTTCTTTGGAAGACACTAAAAACAATCAACCAACCAACCAATCAACAAGCCAACAAACAAACAATTAGTGACAGGGATCCGGAACAGAACAAATCAGAAAGATAAGAGTTCTAGAAAGCATTATGTTGTATATTCAGCTGAAAGAGGTGATTGTTCATACAAAAGGTCCTGAAGAAAGATATAGTGATGTGCCACTGCACACACACAAAAACCAACAGTAGCCTTCTATTTCTACTGAAAAAATGATTAATGGTTAAGCAAAAACTACATTATAAAGGGTGAATTTGTCATGAAGAAGGCCTTCACTGGAAAACTAAACTTTCTGTATATAAAATATGTATTTGTTTTGAACATGTTAAATTTAAAAAAAACATAGAAAAGATTATTCTGGGAGGTAGTGAAAAACACCTGTAGGAAATCAGAGTCATTGGTCACAGCCAATGCGGTTTCATGATAGGGAGGTCCTGTTTGTCAAGCCTTATTTCCTTCACCAGCATGGTAACCCACCTAGGAAAGTTGCTGGATGTAATATTTTTGGACTTCTGCAATGATTTTTATATGGTCTCGTGCAGTGTTCTTCTGGATAAAACCTCCAGCACACAGCTGGATAACCGTGTTACACGGTGGATAAGCAACCGGCTCACAGGTGGAGCACAAAGGGTTACAGTGAAAGGGGTGACATCAGGCTGGCAACTGTCACCAGTGGGGTTCTACAGGGATCCATCTTAGGCCCAGTTCTCTTCAGCAGCTTCATTAACACCTTGGACACGGGACTCAAAGGAATATTAAGTTTCCACAGCACTGCAGAAAGGAACTGGATGGTCCTGGTTGATGGCAAGTTGAGCACACGTCAGCTGTGCCCTGGTAGCCAGGAGGGCCAGGCATGTCCTGGGGACATCAGCCACAGCATCACCATCAGGGCAAGGGAGGTGAAATATGGGAGATGGGTATCTTTCTGTTTCAGGGACATGTTATTTTGCTATCTTATAGCCCATTAGAAGTAACGAAGATAGTAAATTCAACGACTTTTACATTTAGTGCTCTGCTGAGAATATTTTGTATACAACTGATGGCAGTTTTAGACTGCAGGGTCAAAGAAACAGGAAAAAATCTGTCAGTTCTTAGGGTAGTAGAAACTAAGAAGTTTTATAGAATTACAGGACCATATGCAAAAGGAATTGCAAGCTAATACAAGAATAAGAAATCAAACAAAAATAGTTGACCCAGTATGATACCTTGAAAGTCACTATTTAATTTATTTACTTTAAATTGTTCTTTTACATTGAGCAACATTTTTTGGGAGGATTAGAAGTGAATAAATCCATAATTTACCATTTAGTAAATGATATAGAGTTATCCTGAGACTTATAGACAATCCATTATATCAAGCCATTTGACAAGTACTTGCAATTTCCACTTCAGTGCACAAAAAAGATAAACAGTGAATCCACAAAGCTGTTTCCTGATATTTTGTTAACTAAAAAGATACAAACAAAACCAAAAATCTCTGCAAGCCTGACTGCTACTACCAGGTCTTAATTGTAATTGTATTATTTGTGAGTACTACATACATGTGTATGAGCCACACACATATTAAATACTATCACCTTTAGACATACTTTCACATACAATCAGCACATAAATGTTTGTACACTCTTCTTTAAAAGAAATATAATTTCTAAATAAAAATGAAGTTTTTTGTAAAATCAAATAGAAACTCATGGAAGTAAGGGCTATAACTAGCTTTGGAGTTCCTTTGGAAATTTTTCCCTTTAATCTTCTTAAATGTCTATTCACTGTCATGCTTTTGTTTTGTATATACTTATTTGTTGGACTGACTTGTGAAATGCTTTGAGATAAGTTTGTGCAATGCACGATACAAAAGAGCCTGAAGAATCATGTTGTTCCTTAATAGAGGCAGATAGGCTGTAGAAAATTGGCAAATTGCTGAAATTTCCCCAGGCACATGGTTTGCAGTAAAATGTTTTATGATTCTGTAAACATCAATCACAGACGTAAGAAGCCAGGGGTTTCCTCCTCATACCCCAGATTTTTCTAATTCTAAAGCTATCTTCCAAGAGTAAACACAACATTATGTATTCCCTTCAAATTTTCCACATTTTTGGTTTTGTTATTGTTCCAATTTTTTGTTTGTTTGTTTGTTTGTTTGTTTTTTGGTGGTTTTTTTGTTTAAAAAGATGGTTCCTGGACTAGAGCATAGCCTTTACTGCTCACGGGATAAAAATGTAAGGGTTCTAAAGTTCAGCTGAAGTGAAACAATTAGATAAATAATAGGGGAAAACAGTAGTAAACGTAGGAATAATATCTGTATAGGTTTTAATGACAATTTTTAAATTTATGCTTAAAATTAAAACAAATTGATTCTTTCAGATTAGTATCAGATTTCTTTGTATCCTTCAGATATAATTTGAGCCTGCAGACAATCCCTTGTTTTGTTTTAAGCTTTTCTTTCTGATATCTGGGCTGATCTCAAAAGAAATGACAGGGCTTTAGTTTTCAACCACACTGAAGCAAACCTACCTGTAGCTGATGTTTTCATCCAGAACACAAGGCCTGGAGATTTCATTCTGCATAAGATGCACCTGAAGCTTTGAAATTGCTTCATGCAGAGAGTAGGATGTGCTCTAAATAATTCCTTACCTCATTGCATTTACTGTAGTTGAAGCAAAGGCTTCTACAATGTGGGTACTTCACCTTACATTTAGATCTCTTCATAATGGAGTTGTCTTCTTATTTAGAGGACTTCAATGGTTAATATTTACTCTTCTCTCCTTCCACAAATATATGTATATAGTATATACATTTTTTTTTGAGGTAGATTTAAATTTACCCATCTGCAGTGTGTATCTGTTTTGGCTCAGAGAAGCTGTTTCTCCCAAACAACCTTCCACTTGTGCCTTTTATCTTCCAAGGAGAGAAAACTTTTCTGCTGCAATGACTTTGCTCCCTGAGCAAACACAGCTGGTCACTGTCCCAGGCAGGACATTGGTGCTGGGCTGGGTCTGCTCCCCTGGCTGGCCACCCACCCACTTGGGCAGTCAGGTAGCACAACAAGGATAGTAACCCTTTGCTGGTAATTGCTCTTCGTGTGACGAAATATCCAGGCAGATTTACATATGACAAGGTTTATACAGGCTCTTTGTGCTAATATGCATTCCCATATAGAAGCACAATATATCGCTAAATATCTTTTATATAATAGCGAAGCTGCTTTCTGATTAGAAACATATCTGTATCTAACTCTCAAGTACTCAATTTATTCTCTGAGACTATTATTCTTATTTCTCCAAGATCTCCTTTTATTTTTTGGTATTTTGCCACCTAAAGAAATCTTCCTTGTCACTTCATGCCTTGAGCACTTGCAGTTGAAAATCCAGTGTTACAAATGTGAGATTATGCCTCCAGGACAGAAGTAAAGGACAAGCAATATAATGAAATGAAAGCATGTTTCTCGTATAAAACATGAGAGAAAAGAGTTTTATCCATTTATGTATTTATGAATAAATGTGTGTTTCTGCTATATATAATTAATACGTATAATTAATATATTAATGTATGTAGTTATTATTTTTTTCTAAATATTTTTTCTGCAGTTTCATGATACAACATTTTTAATCATTCATTCTCTGAAATTTTGATATTTCAGAAAAAATTACTTTAGATCAATTTTTTTTTCTGGAATGTTCATTAATTTTCTTCCTCTGGAGAAAGACAGAGAGGGTTGTTTTAAAAATAAGGTGGAGATTACAAATCCTTATTCCTTCAGATTAATATAAATTAGGCAGTAGATACTACAGTGCCGAGAGACAAAACAGCTGCTAGAATTGGGAGGAACACAGAGAGTATGGAAGCAAACAGATGCTTAAATAAGGCAAGATGGAATTTAAAATAGGACCCGTCTGAACTTTCAGTGGCACTGCTTGGAGCTGTGATGTAATTCAGCTGTGATGGGAATGTGTGTGAGCACAAAGCAGCCTACAAGACAAATTATTTTCTTTAGTGCTGAGAACAACAAGATCTGATCCAGTGAATCATGTGTATGTGTTTAATCTATCAGCTCCTTTAAAATCAAGTAACAATTTTTCTCCCCTATTATTCTTTATTTGTTGTTAGGCTTTATTTTCATCTGATTACTTAATTTTACTTCAAACAGTTTATGGAATACAAACGTGTCATTCTAGAAAATAGGCCTTATGGTATACAGTATTATAACTAAGGAAAGTACTTCTTTATGTGAGGTGTACAGATTGTGCACTACTCACTGAGAAGCTGAATAAAAGTTTTCGTAGATCAAATTTATTAGCTTATTGACATAGAGTCTTTCCTTAAGGGA
Organism: Trochalopteron elliotii; assembly: GCA_024734555.1. Taxonomy (NCBI): domain Eukaryota; kingdom Metazoa; phylum Chordata; class Aves; order Passeriformes; family Leiothrichidae; genus Trochalopteron; species Trochalopteron elliotii. The sequence goes on from JANPWX010000065.1 coordinate 1,601,051, forward strand.
ATGTGTATGTTTATAACTTCTTGATGTGCTTAAAAGCATGGTACCTTCCATCAGTTCACATTAATGAACACCATATGCTTTACCTATGGTTTACCATTTCCAGATGGAGAGATGCTGTTTAGCATATTGTGAGTACCAGCCTGGAGTGAAAAAAACCCTCAATAAAGTGATGTAAAAATTTAAAATATTGAAAGAAATATAAAATATTCAATTTCTTTCAAAGATAAAACAAAAAAGATTAAATAAACAAACTAACAAAAAAACTGACAATAATCAAGAAAAATTTATTTCAGGAAATTTCATTCACTGAAAAATATGCTTTGAGATTTCCAAATAGATGCAATAATAACAGTAGCATTCCAGCTTTTTTAGCAGAATACTTCAATTAAATCTTAAGGTTTAGTAATGACCTGGGGAGGTTGAAACTCCACAATACAACAAAAAACTTCTAATCATAGTCCCTTAAACTGCTGAAGGACCATGGTAAGAATAAAGGTAGATCAAAAATATGGAGTAAATAATACAGAATGAATGGCATTTACTAAACCCATTTTTCATTAGAAAACACCCTCTTTTATGAAATATTCTGTTAGCTGTTCAAATTCTTGAAAATACTGTGTGTGGTTCTTCCTTATTGCTTTGCAAGATAGTGACATTTTGGGTTTATGTGTTCTTAGGAGACATTATAACTCTATGTTTAACATCCCAGTCTTTGTTAGAAACCTTCTCTATGTATAAAAGATAAGTAATTTTTTTTTAAATAAGCAGAACTCCAAGAACCCAAACTGGCATGAAAAGACAGGAGCAATCCATACTTTTTTTGGTAAACAAATATTTTTCATATTTTTAAAAAAATTGTTCCTTTATATACCAGTTTCTGTGCATTTACATTTTTACTGGGTCATGGATTGGGCCCTCAGCCCTTGAATGTTGTGTTTCATCTCTGTTGTCATTATTTCTAGCCATTCCATGGTAATATGAAACAGCAACTCAATTTAAATTATGAGATAGTACAGATTATTATTTCGTTGTAGTTTGTCCAAATGCCTTGTTTTCTCCATATGTATTTCAGACTGCAAGTTCTGACATGTAGGCAATTAGTATTTCCCAGACACTTACCATGCAAGTCTGTAGAGCTTTAACTAAACAAAAGCAATGTGAGAAAGCTCTGCAGAGATAGAGTTATAATTTACACAGATGTGTGCACATCTAGTGTGCATACATAGGCAAGGGAAGAGGATCCCTTCTGCCAAACAGGAAGTTGTTTTGGCCAGTGGTTCCTTCTTTTCTAGGTCCTCTTCTTGCTTTGCAAACTTGAAGAGCTTGACCTCTCCAGACTTTAAGTAAGAGTAGTTTCTGTAACTGTACAAGGAGTAAATAAAATAGAAGCCTATTTCTTGTGGGACCTCTGACTGGACATTATTTTTTGAGTTTAAGTAACCATAAAAAGTGCAGACACTTATGAAACTCTTGATTACGTGTACAGCTAAAATTTTCCAACCAGTTGTTTAGCCTGAGAGCTTTCATTTTGCACAAAAATATTATTTTCCTTTTAGATACTGTCATTAGAATTCATTTGAAAAAAATATTCCAGCCCAAATGAAATTGTTCATTCACCTCATACTCTGAAGGGCCATTTATGATAAATTATGAACAAAAATGATAGTTGATATGAGACATAGAAAACCTGATTTATGCAGGAAAAAAGAATCCTCCAAGATGCTCCACTTTAAGGGTTTAGCTACAGATCCCTAGCCCCAGCCCTAGAAAAACGAAGCAGAAAAAGGCAAATGTTTTTCTGTAATAGGAAGAAAAAAGAAATGGTTACAATTCAGTGAAAGGTTTTTGCCTAGAGTGTCAAAGAAAATTAATCACAGAAATAGAGGTGTCAGCATACTGTGTAACTTAACATTCGTGTGGTGAATGACATAGCTGCACTCAGGGTATAGCAAATCTTTCGGTGAACACTGTTTTAACTGTAATGAGTATTTCTCTGTGTGTGCGTGTCTGCATGTACAAAGGGGAGAAGCAAGGCTAGACAGATGTAGAGAGTAAAATGTTCTTCCATTGGAAACCTGTGAAGCAATAAGACTAAATAATGCAACTAGCTCAAATTTATCATTTAGATTCATAGCACTTAAGTTTTTCTTTCAATACATGGATTATACATTATGGGTCTCCCAGAGAGACTTCAGGAACTTCATGATGTGCACGACTCAGCTGCCAGTTTCTGAGTTTTCTGTGGTCGATTGACTCAGCAGTATAATGGAGACAGCAACTGGCACTTTCAATGAAATGGAGATATTGGAAATTTGAGTAGTTTTACCTCAGATGCCCACCAAATGAAGTTGAACAGGTTACTGATGATTCACCCAGATAGATGATATTTTTTTCAGTGTGTCAGAGAGAAGTAGTGCTGTCATCAACAGGGAATCAAAAATGCTTAAGGTGCATAAAATTTTACAAATATTTGGGCCAATTTAATTGAAATAATGACTTTTTTTCCAAAAGAATTTTAAAATTGAGTTGTAAAATGACATATCTCTTTTAAAATCATGAAGCAGTCCTTTTTACTCAAAATAATCCAGGTGTTTTCTTCAGTGTTCCTCCTTTTATTTCTCATTTATTCCTTAAATCAGATGTCTTAATTTCTGGTGATTTTTATTTGGACAAGAAAATAATTTTTTGTTCTTGAACTGTGTTCTAGTACATTCTGCACCTAAATTGAGATCCCACTTCTAAATCCCTTGCTCTGTTTTATTATGATAAATTACTATTTCTTTTAATGTAACCAGCTTTGTAGCTGTTATTTTAAAAATATAGATCTGCTGTCCTTGAACATATTTTCTCTCTTTTGGATACTTTCAAAGTCTTTTGATGGGTCAGTCTCAGTATTGGATTAGTAACGCAAAACACATGCTACTGGTATTTTATAGATGTCCATTTAATATGTAGACTACAGCATGCTGAAGTGTTTGGTTTCAATAAAGTAGAGGACTATTACATTTCTCTACAGACATAACTTCTTTTTAATCAGGTACAGAGTGAGAAAAGTTGTTAAATATTTGACATGCATAATTTTACATTTTTTTAATTTAAGAAGATAAAAGTCAACAGGTTATATCAATAAAAGTCTTTACATTGGAGTTTTAGGTGTAAGTCAGTGGCAATTGTTGTGTTGCCTTACTAGTGATCTCATAGCCTGTTTTAGGAGATGTCTCTTTTTAAAGATCCATAAGGGTGTTTTCTCTTTTTTATTATTTCATTTCCCCTGGGGTCATTTTATGGTAAATAAAAGTTCAAGTGTCTAGCTGTTCAGTCTTCTCTTGTAGAGCAGTGCTCTTTCAGGTACTTTAATGCTTTTTGCTAAAAAAGAGAGAGAGAGAGTGAAGGAGTAAATGAAAATACAAGATCTCAGTTAGAATTTCCCTCAATTTCTACTATCTGATAGACTTATGTCTCAAATGCAGTGCCTAGACAAGCACTATTCATTTGCATTGTGCTTATTTATTTCTTTGGCCACCTCAAAGAATGGGAGTTGTGTTTTGTGATGCTTTAGTAATGGGGCTAGTACAGACACTCTGTTAAGCTGAGTTCAAGAAACTTTTTGATCTGATTGATTGCGCAGGTGATACAAGAGCCACAAGAACAGTGTGCTCTTGTGACAGCAAAATGCTAACCAGGATTCTGTAATACCTTTCATGCAAACTCCTGCTCCCTCTAACTTGTGAAGAAATACCATGGACAAAATCACTCTGCCAGTTTGAGCTAGGGTTAATTACAGTTAAGAAAAAGAAAGAGAAAAAAGAAAAGAAAGAAAATGGAGTTCCGATTTTTGTTTTCCTAATTTCCAAGTTTATTGAACCAGCAATGAATGCTGTCTTTGAATGAATTTCCAGCTAGCATGGAAGTGAGACACAAATTAAAAGTAGATGTGCAATTCTGCTTTGTAGTATATAACATAAAACTCTTTGCCTGTGAATAGGAAAATCTGGGGTCAGTGAGTCATAGAAACATGTTTTAGAGTGTGCTGGAAGCTATTGCAATTATAAAATGTAATAAATGTTTGACAATAGGTATTGAACTAACTCCCCAAAGACCATCAGATTAAACTGAGGCTGCTTAGTGTGGCTTAAAATGCTTTCAACAGCTTTTTGTGTTAGTAGGAACACAGACAGCATCATAAAATAAAGCTTTTCAGTAGTATAACCCAGAGGTCAAAAAGGTATAGGATGAAATTATCAGCATCAGTCCACTGAATCCATGACTGAATTGTGCTTGGTGACTTTATGCATGAAGTTCCAGCAGCAGACACAAGGCAGTGTGTTGGATGGCCCTGGAAAAAGGTAGAAAGGACTCCAAAGGCAAATTGAAACACCAGTCCTTGGTAGGTTTTTTGTTTGTTTTTTTTAGCCCAGAAAGCCTAGGCTTATATTTCCAGAATAACAAGCTTCTAGAAATGGCTCTGAAATCATTCTGAAATTAATTAAGGTCTGCATCTATGTTATCTATCTATCTATCTATCTATCTATCTATCTATCTATCTATCTATCTATCTATCCATCCATCCATCCATCCATCCATCCATCCATCCATCCATCTATCCATCTCTATTTCTATCTCTCTCTATATATATATATCTGAACTATTGAAGAGGTTGTTTAAAACACACTTTAAATATCTCTCAAGAGTCAAGAAGATAGCTGTAATACCAACAGACCAACATTAAACTTCTAATTGCTCATCTGATTACCAATCCCAAATTGAAGCAGAGAGCAGATTTTGCCTAAAAACTAGTTAGTATCGCAGATGATGCCCTTCCAGATGGTTATTGTCAGCTATGAACTTATTTGCAGTTAAAATTGTGTTTCAGATGTACTTCATACCACCTACTACTTTAATGATTGGTGTAAGGTACCATTTAAAGAGGTTTTGAGCTGATGTAGCTGATATAACTGTAAGCTTCCAGTTTGTCTTCAGGAAGCTTGATTTGGAGAAAATAGTAGATGTCACGGTGTTTCAAGGCTTAGATTTGTATATATTATTTAATTTCCCATGGAAAACATGAAGATTTTAAACTGGATTAAGTAGTTTGATAAATGAAGTCTGAACCTCAGAAGTTTAGAGTTAAATCTTTTGAAACTATTCCTGTTTACCACTGCTGAAGCTGGTAATGGAGGTCTTGTTGAAACAAATTTCTGCTCAGAATTTTGGTTCAGATGTGCATTCATGTGCTCGACCAGACATTCCAAGTATATTAAAACCTCTGAAATATCTTTAGTTTAAAAATAGAATGGAAATATTAAACTTTATTCTAGAATTTCCTTTACAGCCTATTTTCAGAAAAAGGCCCAACTGCAGCTCCTTTTAGATTTAATATCTTCTCTCAGCTCTTTAGGGCATAGTTGTTGTCTTTTTTCACTGACAAGTGTTCAGGGGCATAATGACCCTTCCATTATTATTATTACCCATTTTTGCCTGTGCAACTCTTTCATAAATCTACCCAAAGTTTTAAGACTCCCCAAGATTTGTCATTAAAATTTAGAGAGGTGGTATATTTTATGTTATTTAATTTATTTTATTTTAATTTTAGTCCATGCTAGAGATAAGAATTTGGTTGTCTTAGAAGACAATAAAAAAATTGAAAGCAAATACTTCCTTACCTGGATTTTCCTTCTTGTGTTAATTTCAGTGTATTTTATGTATTGCTCTATCTATTAATTTTTTGCTGAAACCTTGATTCTGTAAATTCAAGCCTAACTGTAGATATTAGCATACAGTATTCTTTTTTCTCAGAGAGTAAAATATGACCTCAAATGCAACTCAGAGGATAAATTATTAATAGCATGGGAATTTACATCTGACCATTCATTTTTACAATGATTTACCTCTCAAGCATTGGTAAGTGGATCGGCAGGTTCCAGTTACATGATTTATCATCTATTCAGAGCTAAAATGTGGTTCTGATATTGCATGGCTGCTTCAGGAAAAATGCAAGTGTCACATAATTTTCTGCTTGTGTTTGTGAAAGGAAAAGCTTAGTTTTATCTGAAGTGGCATTGTCAAGTTTGCAAAGGAATTTGTCAACCCAAAATACAGTTTTAAAACCCCCTACAATAATAAAAGGAAAATATTTATTAACCTTATCATCTCCTCATTAGCATCACTGATGTGAGATGGGAACATTACTAAAATGTCTCATTTGCATTTTGCATATCAAACAAAAGCAGATTACTTTGTTTAAATTACAGCTAATATTATTGTAGTGGTGTTATATATTAGAAATTGATTACCTGGTTTCTTCTTCTGTAATGGTCTCATTATATTTGATTTTTATGCCTAATTTTTTTTTCTTATTGAAATAATGAATGCGCAACAATGAAATTACTAATATTTTATGCACATTATTTGTTTCCACCTAATATTTCAATTGAAACACATGAAGTAGTCTGACAACAAATAAAGGAAATTTGACAACAAGCATTATCTGTCCTTGAATAAAATAAACCTGAGATTGTGATAGCTCGGGTTGTCTACAAAGAGAAAAAAATAGTATCCTATATATTTTCAAAAACAGTAGTCCTGTAGGCTGCGTGTATAGAAAGGAACAATTCAGAGTAATGAGCAGGGTACGTGATATTTGCAAAGAAACTATGAATGGGTATAAAAGCAGAAAATTGGGTAAAGGAGAATCTGAGAGCAGGATATAGTACAAACTGCAGAACCAGAGCTATGAAGTACACTGCTCTTCATTACGGGAAGGCTACCTTTGGTCAATTTTAGAGGTCTTTTCTTGAGTTATGATATTTTGGTTTAGGTTGGTTTGTTTGTTTTTTTTCAAGTTAACTTGGATCATCAAAGGATTTTTTTCTGTTCTGATGTCTAGTTTTTTTAAATTTTTTTCTGTGACGTATGAAGTTACAATTTTTTATGTGCGTTAAGATCAATTCTACTTCTGCCGCTTCCTGTGAAGTGTCTTACTCTGAGAACGACATCGATCTGAGTGACATGAGCAGATTTCACCCTTTTCAAATAGTTATCAATCTCTATTCTTCTGTAGCAGCCTAGTAAGATTTCTGTAGTATTCTGTAGTATTTATAAGATATTCATACCACTATTTTTACTGCGTATCAGCTCAAATACACTGTAACTTGTAAATAAACCTTTCTAGTCATTTAACCATTTCCTCCAATTTCTTGAGCTTCTTTTGTTGAGGTGACCCAAGGTGTACATCATATTGCAAATGTGTGGAAATAGTGCTATACAGAAAGGGATCTCTATCTCCATTTCAATGATGTAAAGGAGAAAAAAATGATGTAAAGGAGAAAAAAAACAGCGACGTATTTCACTATCAGTATTTTTATATAGCTGGTCAAAATATGCTGCTTTTGTTTGTACTGTATAACCTTTCAAGATCATATTTCTTTCCCTTGCCAAAATTGTGCATGTTTTCTACAATTTAAACTCTTTCGAAGTATTCCCTTCTGTTAAGAAAACATTTAGAATTCATAAATATATTCAATTTTTAGGATGGATTTCTTTCCTTCCTTTCCTATGATGCTTTGTTGATGTTCCTCTGATGTTTGCAGCTCTTTTAATATGTAGTTCTTCTTAAGGCTTCCATTGATTCATTTGTTTCTAACTTTGTACATTTTTTTTTTCAGTTTCATAGGAATCTTAAAAAAATCCAATTGAGATTTATGATGATCCTTTGATTTAACTGGATTATATCTAAAAGTACACTCTCCATTACATAAACCCAAGCCTACAATTATCATTTACCTTTCTTTACATTGATAATCAAAAAGACATGGTCCATTAAGCGGCCTTGGTGACACTTCATATGCAAACCAACTGGAATTACATTTACTACCTTATTTTCATGGTAACATGTATCATTTATTAAAGTCAAAGGAGCTTCAAAAGCAATGTGAAGTTGGAATGTTCTGTCAAGGGATGTATTGGGTTATCTATTGTGTAATATTTTCATATGAAAACAAAAAGCCACTCTTGGAAGAGGTAATGCAATTGGTGGGCTCTACATAGAAGGAAAAAAATATTCTGTAGCTAGAGAAGTACAGAAGATAAAACTATATGACCCTAAAGATTGGATTTGCTCCCAGATTTTCTTGTGGTTTTGAACAAAGGAAATTATAAAAGGTTGTCTTGAAACTGAAACTACAGTACAATTGCTTGATCAAATCTATTAATTTTTAAATTCTGAAAGTAAATATAACCAATAATAAAAAATAATACTTTTAATTATCATAAGGAAGTATTCATAGTATACTAAACATTCTACTTTGCAGAAGCAGGATTCTGATGAAATAAAAACATCAGTAGCAGTGACCTCTTTAGGTAGGATGACAGTGTGTTATTTTTAAAGTCTTCTCAGTAAGCAACTACATATGGTCACCTGTGTTATATATGTGAAAAAAAAACCCCAGTGTCTGAGATATAAAGCAAGACTACTGTGGAAGCAGAGGCAGGCTCATCGTGAATATATAGCTATTTTTAAAAAGCTCAATTGCTTTTTTATTTACAAGGAGAGAGGGCAATAAGGAATCTCACAAACTGCTACATTTTAGAGAACTCCAGGAATCAAGTGGATTTTTTTTTTTAATTTGTATTGATTCCAGATTGAAATTCCATATATCCAATTTTAGCCTACTGCACATTTTTACAGCTGTACAGTTGGAACTTCTGGAAATGAGAGCTTTTATTATGGAAATGCTGGCATAGTTTTAGCTGGGGTCGGCACACGCAGCATACCGTAATGTGCTTTAAAATTTGAGATGGAGACCAGAAGTCTGAGGCTTAACAGTAGCAAGCCCTGTATGGATGAAAAACAAGCCTCCCCAAAAAAGTCGCACAAGACTGCTGCTTCTGGCATAACTCTCATTGATTTAAAGGTCAAAATGAACCTCACTGCATTTGTTTAAAAAGAATATAATGACATGCTTTGCACACATAAGCGGAAGTACTTGGAATAATAAATATAGAGAAGAGCATAACAAAAGTCTGATATGCATGAAACTATGTGATTAGTTAAAAAAAAATAAAGTTGCGTTAAAATGAATTAATGTGTATTTTGAAACCATGTTAACATTTTGTTTTGGTTACTGACAATCGGAAGTATATTCCTCAGCCAAAAAGTGAATACTGGAATGTCAAATCACTTTAATTTATCCATCTGTATAATTTTAAAGTAACAGGTGAGATAGAGGCAGTGCTATACCAGACTGAACAGTATGAAGCAATAGACTGATACTGCAGCAAATGATGTGAGAAAATGTGTTCTCTTGGCAAGGTCCATAAGGCAAGAGTAAAACAGCCTGATCATCTCACTAATGTGGATTTAAAATGGGAGTTCAGGATTATGAGTATAAAAAGTGTTGATTATCAGATCAATGGAGTCATATGGACAATGACGTCCTTCCCAGTTTTTACCGTGCTTAATGGCATGTGACTTGCCCCAGGTTTAGTACACGTGAATACAGCCCTTTCATTTTCTAGCCTTTCTTATTTCTTACTTTATTTCTTACCTTCCTGTTTTTCAGTCACCTTCTCCTTTGCTTTTAATCTCAATACAGCTATTCAGTACATCTCACAGTCTCGGTCACTTCAGACAGGATAAATTCACACTCTAAGCTGTGCCATTAACCTGCCATCTCCAGACACATGTGCTTGCCTAGCTGGGGCTGTGCAAAACACTGGTGCAGTGTGGATGTGAACTAAATCTAGAAGGATAATCCTTGATCTCTCCCACAGCTGTTACTGATGGAGAGACATGTTTTCTTGTAATTCTGATGATGTTGGTTGCAACTGATTATTGCATAGAACCATAGAGTGTCTGCTTCCAAATTCAGATATTGGCATTATGGAAATATGAAAAGAACTGCAGAACAATTTTTGTGGAATGCTCTCATGGGTTCTAAGAAATGTGTTCAGTCTGAGGAACCAGTCATTCATCCACTTAATTTATTTATCTCTATCCTTATTCTACCCAAGTTTCATCCTCCTCTCAAGATGTTTATGATTTTCCATGTGGGAAATTTCACATCCTTTGGATTCTCCCAATGATGTCTTTCTTTTATTCCTCCCTTTGTTCTTTCATTCATTCCTTTATTTGTCTGTTTGTTCCTTTCTTTCTTGGATGTGTAAACTGCTAGTTCACCTTCAACGAACAAAATAAATTTAAAAAGTAGTGGCATTCAGGATTTCCCCAGATTTCTTGCTAAGAATATAACCACTATACTTAGGAACGCAGTGAAGGGAGTTATCCAGAATATCAAAAGCATTTAAAAGTTCTCTATATGGTACTGATGATTTTCTGTATTCTGTCAACTCTTCTTAAAAAGTGATTTTTTCCATGCTTTATTTAAAGTAAATGTGATGATGTGGTCATTATCAAAATCAAGAGTAGTATTATTAACATGCTTGCCATTTATGCAGATCCAGCTTTTCTAAGTGGACCAACGTCTTCTAGGAGCCTCTAAGTTTCCTAGGTAGACTGAAGCTTCTTGAAATTTTAATATCTTAAAAAGAATATTTTATTATTTTGAAAAGTAAAGCTCTTTGGACTGTTAAAGAAGAAGATTAAGAAATAATTTTGTATCACAGATTTTTGGATCACAGATTCTAACAGCATAGAAAATGAAGGTTGTCAACCACTTGTTCAATTAATACTGGTGCCCCCCATTGGACAACCACATGCAGACAACCCTAAATGGATTAAGATAATGGAAAGAAAGAAAGTGTCATCCTTTTCCTTTGATGGCTCTCAATTAAATAGAAAATTTTTCTTCAGGAAAAAAAAAACAAAAAACAACAAAAACCCACAAATACATTCTGAATGAACTCATGACATGAAGCATTCAGAATTTTTGGCCTAACAGTTTGAATAACCTCTATTTCATTCTACTACACCTTTTTTTTGGAAGCAAATCACAATTCAGTAACTGGACAGGACTCTGAGAAACCTGGGTGACTTGAAGGTGTCCCTGCTCATTACAGGGCAGTTGGACCAGAGGATCTTTGGAGGTCTCTTCTACCCCAAACTATTCTATGGTTTTATGGTTCTATGTTTCTATGACTCCAAGAATCAATGTTTCATCAGTTTTCACTCAAATTTGGATTTCTTTCTATCAGCACTTGCAATATTGTCTTTTCCTAATTCTTAATTACGGAATACATTTTAAAGTTCTATTAAAGTTTCTGAAATTATTTAAAAATACAAATCTCAAAGCATTCTGAATGGAAAATAAACTGTCCTTACCTAGCATTGTTGCTGTCTTTGTAAAATAAAGGGATGTTGATGAGGTTTTTTTTCCCCTTGAAGTAAATTATACTTTGAAATAACGAGTAAATCACTGTAAGGCAGCTGCAGCCAAAAACTCAGCAGTTATCAGAAGGCCTAACAACAGCCAAGACTCAAGGCTGGAGGTACTTCATATAAAAAATTGATTCTGTACCACTGGAAAGTTTCGGGTTCTCTACACGTGGTCATCCAATGGGGACACCAGTATCAACTGAACAAATAGTTGATTACCTTCATTTTCCACAGTGCTAGAATCTGTCATGCAAAAATGCTACAGTTCTGTAGTCAACCTTCCCTTTTTCCAGCTCCCCTCCTCAGAACCACAATTTTGGCTCTGAATTGATCAGTTACTTCTTCAATAACTAATCTCTTTGCTTGTCCAGAATGTTTTATAGCAACATATCTGTGCCTGTGCATGTTCTGCATTTCAAGTTCTGTAATGTGTAATTTAGAACTCATAAATGTATATGTATATAATATATTTCAGACATCAGTTATGTTCAAATCTCAGAGTGCTCTAGGCTTTCATAATATTTTTAAGTGTGATTAATAATATGCTGAGTTTTATCTATTTTTTCACTGGTTTCAAAGTACAGCACCTGTGGCAGGTACCTTATGGGCCTGGAACAGTTACTATTTGGAATGATTTCTGCTACAAATTAACCTTTTTCATTGATTTATACACTCCCTTTTGATCAATACTTCCCAGAACTATAAAATGCAATGTTGAAAGAAATAATTAGAAAATACTGATACAAAAATGAAGGTCATGGTTGTATAGAAATTACTAATACTGAAATGATGAAGTTTACAGATTAAATGTTGCAGCTGAAATTCATTATGAATCAGCATGAACAAAGAACGAAAGCAGTGTACTCTTGTACACTGTAGCATAAGTTCTCACAAGGCACTATTCTAACAGTAAAAAAAAAACAAAAAAAAAACCAGCAAAACCCCCTCCAACATCCTAAACCAGCATTTTTAAATGAAGTGTATAAAATTAGCACTACTCCTGCAGATTTGAAAATAATGAGTATCTTTCCATGTCTTTATTATATCTAAAGAGAGATGGACAAGCAAAAAGGTCGCGTATAATTTATCCTGTAGGGAGAAATATTTTTAAACAGTGGAGTGTTTACAGAGGCAAAAAGAAAATAAGGAAAAGGATATGAAACTGAATTTTAAATATAGTATTATATAATACACCAGTAAAATTAATGGTATTTGGCAAATGTATGTATGTGTGCATGTGATTGGCTTAAACATATATTCAGGTATTTGGGTGAAAAGTCTCATTTGTGCTGGCCAAGAGCTACACCAATCCCAGCTCAGGTAGGTGATGAAGATGGGGAAGCCAGATTTTCCAAGCCAGAAAAGTGGGGCTTATTTTAGCCTGGCATAATTTCAAAAGTGACACTACATCAGCGAAAAAAGAACGCTAAAGCATTATGGCTAGAGTCAGCATCTCATCTTGGTTATTTTCAGTTGAAACATGCACTGAAAACAAAGGGGAAGTTACCTATCAATTACCAGATTTCTGTGAGCTATCTTGTACATATAAATATTTGTAACTGATCATTGTACCAAGGTTCTTGAAGACAGACTTCTTTTTTTCATGCTTTTGCAACATCTGGAAATACTACATATTTTCCAGTCTCTTCACTTTTTTCATTGTCATGCATAAAAGGCATGTTTGCAAGATCTTCAGTTAGCTGTCATGTGCAGCTTCCATAAAATAAAGGACCTTCCAAAGAAAAGGCAAGGAGATTTGACAGTGAATGGATGAATCCCAGAAGAATCCCTAACACTGTAAATAAGCCTTCTTTGAGTGTTTACTCCATGCACATGCATACAACTGGTAATTCCTGCAGGTTTACAGGAAGGTATTTAGACTCCCCAGTAAAGATTGGCCCAGTTTCTGGAAATCTGTTCATAGTATTAGTCCAAGAGTTAGAAACTGCTCTTCAGACTGCTTTGAAGACAGTGAGCCAGATACACAGCTGAATGTATGCAGGTCCACAGATTTTGAATGATTGCACTTCCTCCATGAATCAATAATTTAAAATTAATGTTTTGTGTTCCTCAAGAATTCAGAATATCAGATAGAATTTTAAGCCCAGCTCTTATTTATTTAGAATCTCATTTATCATATCTGAAGTTAATTCCACTATTTTCTTTCAGTCACTAAGGAAAAAAAATTACTCACATAGATAAGAAGTGAAGAATATTAAATTATTTTCAAATTTTAAATGTAGTCAGTTTATCTTCAAATGTAAAGATGTTTACATTATACAAAATATTTGTTAAACAGAAGAGATGGACTTGTCCTTGTAATTAATTGAGAAGTATTTATCATGCATTTTTAATGAATGTATAGGAACTGTGTTGAGTAATAAAATAGAACTGCTTCTAAAATGCCAAGCTTCTGAGCAGCTTTTAAATTGTTATGATTTATTGAAGTTACCACCTCAAAGTGTCACTTCACCAACTGGAGTCCCATGATCTCAGTTATCTTGAGCTTGGGATACAAGGGAGATTATTCGGTCACAGGTCAATATTAACAGAAAGCTCAAGAACTGACATTTTGCCAACTATCAATGTTAAAACTTGGTTTGATGACATTGGGTATGCAGTAGTACCTCTTGCCTTTAGGATTATTCAAATATCAGAACTTAATATCACAGTATAAAAAGCTCTCTTAGAGCCCCTTGAGCAGTTCCTAAAATTCATGCTTACACATGTGGTGTCTGTATGAAAGACTTAATTTTATTTTAGTTTTTTAACTTCAGACCTCTTGTAGTCTGATTCCAAAGAATGAATGTCTGCTTGCAGCTGGAGTGCATTTTGTGATTCCTGGAGTCCATCTTCTACTTTAGTTTTATTTTTAAAAAATGCTGAAAAGTTCAGTTTCCAGTTTTTCAGAGAGCTTCACTATGCAAACTAGAGCCCAGTAAATGAGAAACTTGCTTAAACTGCATTGAAATGTCTGTCTAAGACTGCTTAGGTATACAGAATGCATCTTTTCAGACAATCCTTCTTCTTTGCAGAGGAAATCCGTATTAATTTTAATCTTTTATGCATATTTTAATTGTTAGTCTGATATATTAATTCATGTAGGAGGATTTTCTTCTAGGATAAGAAACTTCTGAGTTTTGTAGAGATGGCCTGTGGTTTCTGAGTTATCCATATTTCTACATATGTATGTTCTTCAGTATGCTGTTACCTGTGTATAGTGGGTTGACTCTATCTGGGTGACAAAGCTGCTCTCATTCCCCTTCTTCAGCTGGACAGGGGAGACAAAATATAACTAAGGGTTCATGAGCTGAGATATGGAACAGGAGAGGTCATTCCCCAAATACCATCACAGACAAAACAGGTTCTAATTAGAGATATTATGCTGTGGTGCATGATTGAGGTTTTCAAAGTTGTATCTGTATTTTGGTTATTGTCTGGATTGGTATGTTCCTTTGAGCCCCTTCCAAAACCTTTTCCCCCTGTTCCCATACCCACGTGGTACCTCCCTGAGGGGAGCACCTTGTCAATCACCCTGATGGACTTGAGAGATCATCTCTCATTTGGCTAGGTGCTCAAACACCTGCCTTTTCCAATTGTTGTGATAAGTGCCCCCGTCCTGGACCACCCACCCCCCTTTCCCCATCGGCCCAAGGTTTCCTCCTGGCCCAGGCTGTGCCCTGGGGTACAAAAAGGAGGAGGACAGCCTCAGACCTTGCTTTTCGCACGTGGACCTGCACTGGAATAAAACCTTCCCAAACCCACGGCTGAGCCTGCTTTTGATTCCAAGCCTTAAACCACACACAGCAGGATTGAGGAACCCACGAACTGTCTTAGTTGGTCTGGGATCTACTGCTTAGCCGGTAAGCAGCCCACACAGAGAAACCAACAACAATATTAATTGAATTTATTGCTGACAAAATCAAAGCAATGATTGGATAATGAGAAGTAAGATGAAACCTTCAAAGCAGCTTCCCCCAACCCATCCTTCCTTCCCAGCTCTACCTCCCTCCCCAGTGGCATAGGCAGACAGGGAACGAGGGTTATGGTCAGTTCATCACACATTGTTTCTCCAGTTGGTCAGGGAAAAGAGTTCTTCCTGCTCTTTGTCATGGGTTCCTCTTCCAGGGGAGATAGCTCTCCATTAACTTCTATAATGTGAGTCCATCTCATGAGAAATAGCTCTCTGTGAGCTTCTGCAAAGTGAGTCTGCCCCGCGGGCAAACTGCTGCAGCGTGGGTCACTTTTCCATGGAGTGCAGTTCTTCATGGAGAGGTTCATTCAGTGTGGGGTCCTCCCTCCACAGGTCTCCCAGGGGTCACAGCCTCCTCTCAGGCATTCACCCACTCCGGTGTGGGTCTCTGCATCCCCATGGACTCCATGCGCTGCAGGGGGCAGCTGCCTCAGCCTGGTCTGCACCAGGGGCTGCAGGGGAACCTCAGCTCTGGCACCAGGAGAACCTCCTCTCCTTCCTTCTGCACTGACCTTGGTGTCTGCAGAGCTTGTTCCTCTCACTTATTCTCACTAATTCTCACCTCACTCTTCGCTGGCTACAATTACATCCGTGCAATTCTTTTTTTTCTTCTTCTTCAATATGTTCTCACAGAGGCATTACCACTGTTTCTAACTGGCCCAGCCTTGACCAGTGCATTCATCTTTGGAGCTGCCAGGGATTGGCTCCACTGGACATGGAGGAAGCTTCTGGCACCTTCTCACAGAAGCCACCTGTAGCCCCTCTGTTTAACAAAGCTTGGCCATGCAAAACCAGTACACTGTGGCACTAAAGTTAATGATATGTATGCAACTGGAAAGGAGGTGTCTAGTGCTAAGGTTAAGTCCTAAAAGTCATTGGAAAGCATTGTGTCAGTGACAGAATAGCCTCTCTACGAGCAACAGCTGTTATTTTTTTACCTTTATTTTAGGCAGTGTGAGAAGTGGTTTATTTGAGTTGCAGTTAAAAGTAGTCAAACTTTCCTTGAAGTGTTTTTTGTTTCTTTCTGTTTTTTTTTTTTTTTTGTACATGACTGGTACATGACGGAAAGAAATATATAACCAGAAAATGTTTAGCTACTTTTTGGGGGTGAAACACATTGATTCTAAAGGTTAACCAAGATTACATTCTTTTTTTTTCAATGGGCTGTAGTTAGTCCTATGAGAGGAATAGGTCTGTAGCAAATAGCCAGTATCCCAGATTACATATCAAATCTGATTTTCTCTGAATAATTACTGTGAAATCCTTCTTGGGTTTTAACCATTTGGAAAGAGTTTTCATTTGATTTTGACTGCTATTTATAAATAGGAAAAAAAAGTGATTTTACTGGAAATAAACTTTTCTTAAGAGTAGAAAGTAAACTGGAAGATCTACAGTTTGTCAATTATGCTCACTATAATGCTTTTACAACTCTTACAGATTAATTATCAACATCATCTTTCTTCCTCCCTACCCCCATTATCTGAAAATGAATATTAGGAAATATTGTATGCATTCCTTCTACTTACAATGACATAAAAATTACTTAGATTTTCAGCACTTATCTTAAATGCTAAATGTTTCTCATACTTTTGTCCTCAATTTCAATAGCCACCTATAGGCAGCTCTTGCCTTTTGCCATGGTACAAAATATCCCACAAACTATAAAGTGTCTAATTCAAACATCTGAATTTTCCAAAAATATATGGTCCAGTACTTTAATCAGTCCTTATCAGCCTGATATTCTAAGGCATCTAAGATACTATTGGATTCTAGTGGCCAGCAACTGAATAAAATCCTTAGTGGTCAATGCAGATATGGTGGCCAGCAACTATGAATCCTCCAGGTACAAGTAGAATTTTTTTTTATCTACCAGACTATGTAGAAAAATTGTCCTGTATATGTTTGGAATTTGAATCTGTAGCCTTTATTTGAGTAAAATCCTTATCAAATTATGAACATAAATGTTTTTCGTTATGTTCTTTGCCCCATTTAATTGGCATGGGCCAGAGCAATCCCAGACATGAATACAGACTGGTAGAACCTATTGAGAGCAGCCCTGCAGAGAAGAATTTGGAGATGAGAGGCTGGACATGAACCAGCAATGTGCACTTGCAGCCCAAAAATACAACCACATCCTGGATTGCATGGATAGAAGTGTGACCAGCAGGTTGAGGGAGGTGAGTCTGAGTCTCTGCACTGCTCTCATAAGACTCCATCTGTAGTGCTGAGTCCAGCTCTGGGATTCCCAGCACAAGAGAGACGTGGGCCTATTGGAGTGGGTCCAGAGGAGAGGCATGAAGATGCTCAGGGGACTGGAACACCTCTCTCATGAACACAGGCTGAGAGCTCTGCCATTGTTCAGCATGGAAAAGAAGACTCCAGGCAGATGTCATTATGGCCTTCCAGTATTTTAAAAGAACTTATAAAAATAGTGACTTTTTACACAGGGAGTTAGTGATAGGACAAGGAAGAATTGTTTTAGACTAAAAAGGAGAGATTTAGATTAAATGTTAAGAAGAAATTCTTTATTGTAAAAATAGTGAGGCACTGGAACAGTTTGCCCATAGAAGTTGTGAATGTTCTATTCCTTGGGGTGTTTAAGGACAGGTTGGATGCATTTGAGCAAGCTGGACTAGTAAAAGGTGTCCTTGCCCATGGGGCAGGGCAGCTGGAACTAGATGATCTTTAAGATCTCTTCCAACCGTTCTATAATTCTGCAATTCTGTTAAATCAGTGGATATATTTTGGAACTCTCCACTGTGCAATAGTACCCTGCCTAGGGCTTTACTGTGTTATTTAGTGCTTTCAGCTGCCATGTACAAGCATTGGCTATAGAAATTTTTTAAGTATATGTGTCAAACATATCAATATCACACATTTGGGGCAATATTAAGCAAATAGAATGTCTATTACTTTTTCAGAATAGTTTGATGTTTGCAAAAGGAAACTGATGGCCACAACTGTTTGATTTCATAAGTGATAAGCATCTGTACAAGGAATAAGAGATATAATTATACTAAAAATTAATAGCACCCAGGGAATCTTTTTCCTTCACTTGGTAAACCCAAGTTCTTCGATTTTTAGGAAAAATCTACAGATTCTTTGCTGTTGTTCTGTGGATTGTAACAAACAAGGAAAGAATAGCATTATTGAATTTCTTTCCTTTTTTTTAGTTAATTCAAATTCTATGTTAAAATCAAATAATATAAAGAAAAATAACAAAAATAATATAAATTACTCCAAGAAAGGCAAAAAAGGAAAGCTTCTCAACTTTTGGAATATTTTTTTATAAGTTTGCTTTTGAGAACTGCTTTAATAAATTTCTCTGTTCCTAACATAGCATCTTCGGAAGATATAAAAATAAATTCAAACAATTTTTCCCATAAGACAAAGTCTCCTAGGAAAAAATATTGATAAAATGCATATTTTCTTTTACTTCTTTTTTCTGACCAACAAAATTACATTTTGTATTCTTCATTTAGAAATGCTTATATTGTTATTTTTTACAGAAATATGATTTGCATGGTGAAGACTCTGTGAGATAAGGCAGAGTATTTTTATATACTCTGCTTCACACACAAATACTGAAGAGTATGTTCATTGGTTCCTGTTGGCGTAAATTTTCTTACATCTGATAATGCTGTTAGGACGTTGGTTTCCACCTCTTGGGAGTTTGCACAGTATTCACCCATCTTTCAGTACCATATGAATGGGCTCGAAATTTCCTGAGCTCTTGTCAGACTCAGTAGAGTTCCATTACAAGATATGTAATCATTAGGAACAGTAAAACAGGTCAGAGTGCCATTAGGCTATCTGGTTAATGTGCTGAGGTTTTCTCTACCATTGTTAGTTCATTCCTTTGATATTCATAATTTTTATTGTGTTTTCCTTCTTGAATGAAGTTACAGTTATTTTATAACTTTTTTGGAAATGTGGCATTAATAATAGTTGAAATGGTGCCACCATAATGTGGTAATAGTTTGATTGTTGTTGAAATTCCATTTATTCTTAGTTCCTTTCTTTTAGAACTATTAAAGTCTCATGTGCATAAACTTTGAATAAATAAAGTTAAGCTGATTGTCATCATGTGGCTATAAATACCATAGGATGCATTTTTTGTTTATTTATATATTTATTTTTTTAAAATAAGAAACATATCTTTTACAAAGCAAAACTGTTAACATTAAGGTGTAAAGAATTCAAGTAACTGGGTGAACAAAGCATATTTTGAAAACATGTTAGACAATAAAGGCTTATAATGGCTTGGTCTTCCTCACTTCCTATTTACATGTTTTTCAGGAAATTATAGAATTTGCTTATTATCTAGGAGTTATTTTAACTCTACTCTTATTGAAGTTTCTATAAAATATTTTCTATAAAATTAATATAATTTCAAATAAGCTGCCTTTCAAAGACATATTCTTTATGAAATTATTAAGTAGGAATCCTGAGTCTTACCACACTTTCTGGACTCTTGAATGTTTATAAACTGTGATTTAAAACTGCAGTAACAAACCCTCAGTACAAAACAGAAAAAGACCCAAAAGCAAAGTAAACCAGAGCAGTGATGTTCTAGTGAAGGTGGTAGTTTACACAAAAATCATGGTCAGATAAGGGCTGTCCCACATCTCAAAGTAAAATCATTACAAAGAGAACCCAAGTCAAAGAATATCCAGAGCTGAATGGGACTCACAAGGATCATTGAAGTTCAGGACACCCTCCAAGACACACCATGTGTCTGGGAGCAGTCCAAATCTTCTTTAATTTCTGGCAGGCTTGTGTTCTTATTGCTTTCTCAGGGAGCTCTGGAATCTATTCTGTTAAACGCCAAAGGGCCCAATGACTGGGGAACACAACACAAATAACAAATGAAGAAGTGCACACATGCACACAAACATAGATACAGACATAGACATAGTCTGATTTTCCCTGGAATCTGCTCAGAGATAATGGCAGAATTGGACCAACCATGATACAATCAAATTCTGAAATAAAATCTGGCTAAATTTTAAGTCCTTGCAAATATTTTCTTCACTCACAAACTAGAACAAAAACCTACATCAAAATGCTGTGAAACCAGAATATTCAGAGGCAGTTCCGTACTTGAACTTTCCTGTCTATGTAATGAATATCAATTCATATCAAGGAGTCACTAAGAATTTTATCTTCAAGTCCAGTTGAAAGCAATTTTGCTCACAAAAATAGTTTCATTGAAGTACATGGGATGAATAAATGCTGCAGCATCAAACTCCTAAAATGTGAACTTTTGCATTACTAAGCTCATTGAGAAAGATATAATATTCCTTTGAACACAATGTTAACTGTTTTCCTTTTTTTCTCAACAGTATAATGAAGCTCTTGTGTCTGTCATAATGCACCCAGTCTTTTAAGCACTCTTTTGGAGTAAAGGGCAGTGTCACTAACTCTGTACAGAGGAGGAATGTTTCGCAGGATTATTCCAGATCGTGGAAAATAGTTCCAGTGCGCCTAAAAGAATGCTTATGTAAAGAGAGAATCAAAAGATGTACACACATTTGTTTGTTTCACATGATTCTTACTGCATTCTCCATGCAGAAACAAATATACCTATGGTGAATATTTACTTATCTTGCTTTTCCGTATGAAATACTTGTCTGTCCTTGGCCTTGACTTCATCTTGAGGCAGAATTGTGTTAAGCAAAACAAAAAAGATAAGATTATATTCATCTCTGCTTGGCAACAGCAGAAAAGCTAGTGAAAAATGCATTCATCTTTTTCCATAGAGCAGTAGCAAGAACAAAATATATTTGTTTCTTCCTATGTACGTTAATAAGCCCAGGATATATATATATATTTCTATGTTGCTGATTCTACAAATGGTAAGGGTAAAATTACAGAAACCTCATTCATAAAGTTTAAGATCTGTATAAGAATTGCAATTATGACACTATAAATATTCAGAGAGTGGAAAATTTTGGCATTAACTAGTTTTGGACATTTGAGAATATTTTTTCTCCTATTACCAAACTATTGAGAAGATATTATTTCCCTGTGAGACATCATGATATTGACTTGACAAGCTGGAGATCTTGGTATCTTAGTCTCCTGGAGATGTTCTGATGATATATTTTTCAAAGTCAGTCTGAAGAGCCGTATTTGCCATGTCTGGTACTGTCAGATGCAAGGACTGACTGACTAACTGCAGTTAACGAAAGAAATCTCCATTTTTTTCCATGATTCCTTTTGTAGACAAGTCTTTGACAAGAAGCCTGAAAATTACTGCTTACGAACAATACAGATTTTTTCACTCTGTGAAGTCATTTGGATTCTTTCTTGCAGCTATACAAAACACCTGTACAGAGAATGCACAGGAAATCCAGTGTATTCAGGAAGTGAAACGAAGTGAAATGAAATGAAATGAAATGAAATGAAATGAAATGAAATGAAATGAAATGAAATGAAATGAAATGAAATGCCATTGGTGTGGTAGCAGCACAGCTACTTCAGGGTAGCTATAACTATTTCCAGGTTTCTGAAAATCACATATTTTTTTATATATTTCTATAATTTTCCAGGAAAAATTGCACAAACACAAAGGCCACAGAAAGTTTGATCTGTGAAAACAATCAATGGGGGAGGGCAGCACATAGTACTGGTCATAATCAGGTCCTAATTATGGGAGGGTGGTGTATATTTTTTCTTCAGATTGTAAACCAGTATTTAATATGGGTTCTATTCACTCTAGAATTGGAAATATAAGCACATTTGTTTATTTTATGTTGTACCTCACTGCTTCTCTAGAGTGTACAAAGGTTTGTCTGTAATCTTTAATGAAAAGGGGACAAAACATAATTCTGATTGTGATCTATCTTACAGATACTTCAAACTTGCAATGATTGACTTTTTTGTTTGTTTGTTTGGTTGATTGGTTGGTTTGGGTTTCTTTGTTTTCACTTAAAACACTTAAACCAGAGAACTACTCCCATTTCTTGCTGATTGAAGTAAAAGAGTAGAACTGGAGACAAACATAACTTAAACAAAAATCATAATAGTATGTATTCTAATATTGGAATATTTTTTCCTAATGTGATAGGTTAATATGATACTCCAAAAATTTGCTGCAACTTTATGTAGTATTTTTGTTTGTTCTTGTTGCTTTCTTGGGGTTTTTTTGGGTTTTGGGTTTTTTTGTTAATAAGGTCTCTAAGAGTTTTTTCTTTGGTAAAATCATACTACTGAATATTAGTAAAAAAATGGAAGAAACATCTATTGCACTAATGTCTTCCTATTATCTAGATTTTTTTTTGTTTTCACTAATTTTTATTAAAACTATGGATTTTATAAAGATATTTTTATAATTTTAAGCCTTTGAACATAAAACAGGAATGCTGAAAAAATGTAATTAACAGTGATAAAGAGGTGTAATAATAATAAAGTTACAAATTCTTCTGAAATAATGTTGTATTCGACTAAGAAACCTAGAATAACACGGAGAGCATTTTGAGTCTTAGGAGATATAACTAATTTTCTTTTTTTTCCACTGCATTTTACTTCCTAAGGAAGTTATATTTTCTTTTTCTTACATTAAAACCAAAATAAATCAGTATTGCTATAAATTTAAGAGGTAAAAGTGTTGAACATTACTCATAGTATTTCCAATGTCTCTGAAATCTTCTGAAACTTTTAAATTGAAAGTACTGGCAAGCCTCAAGGCAGAAAGCACCTTATTAATAACATTTGTAGAATCAAATTAATAAAAAAAATATGATAATTTGATTATGAATACAAAAGATTTTATGTCACGATTAATTAATAGTTAGACTTTGCTGGCTGTTACAAGGACAATATTGTTCTTAGGATTCTTGTTCTTGACTCTTGACAATTTTATCAGGACAACTTTTTCACAGACGAAAACACTGAACCAATATAAACCAATTATGACCCCATTTTGAGCATATGCACGAATGAGAGATTTACTTTGAAACTGTTTAGAAATTTAAGGATGAATTTGTCCCTCTGCATGCAACTACAGATGGAGTATACTGTAGCCTAGTTAATCTTTGCTTTAAAATTTGTGAGGATGATTCAATGCTTTGAAGTTTCAGTTTCACTGAAAGGGTTTTCTTTCTGCTTTCTTTGTTTATTATTTGCATCTCCTAGCTAGACCCAGACAGTACAAAGGTAAATTGGCTGATCGACAGATACTTCAAGAACAAATTAAAGTACTAAAATAGAGCACTATCTAAACCTAAAGAATGAAAATGCAAAGCCACTTAAAAAACTATACCTGAGGTTACTGTGTTCCTGTTGCTCCAGATAGGTGAGTTAGTGTAATAAGAAGTGAAACGATAATAAATTCAGGCAGGGGGATGAGGAACATTCAGTTGCTGAATTATGAATGTGAGAAGTCCCCGCAGGGCAAAGCTGTGAACTCAGAAGACACTAGGGTCATTCAAATAATGATTGTATATGTCTTGGGAAAATAATATACAAGAAAAGGATGAACCTCCGTGTGCTGCATGGCCTTTTTCATTCTCAGTATTCAAGCATCACCACTGTCATGCTGCAAGGTATATTAAAAAGAAGAGATTATGCGCTGATAGTTGAGATCTTGTCATCCAAAACCCATCTCCATCTGTGTGTGGTTGAAGAGCTTCTGTTACATGATACCCACTGGACCTAGTTGCAATTTACCCTTTCCAGGAACTTCATTACCTAGCACATTATTTACTTTTACTAAAATAGAAATACCAACACATAGCACAAGAGATTCCAGTATAAGTGCACACCAAGCATCTTTATGACAAAACTGGCATGCTGTCACCAGTTCTGAATAACTGTAGACTGTAGGAAGGCAATATTTCTAAAGCAGGAGTGATTTGCTTTATTTGATTGCCTGAACAAAGTGGTGAAAAGACTATGCTAGAAGCCCTGCTGTGATTAACACTCCTACGGGCACACAAAGAACTTTTCACCGTATAGCC
This sequence comes from Trochalopteron elliotii, assembly GCA_024734555.1. Classification (NCBI taxonomy): domain Eukaryota; kingdom Metazoa; phylum Chordata; class Aves; order Passeriformes; family Leiothrichidae; genus Trochalopteron; species Trochalopteron elliotii. Next base: position 1,625,319 of record JANPWX010000065.1, read on the forward strand.
TGTGCCTGATGATTTACAAGATATTAGCTTTCAATCCTAAAACAGGATCTCAAACTCAGCAGTAGAAGAAGGTTAATTAGCCCATCTAAGAACTCAGAAATCCTTGTACACTTTAAGGTGGCTTCATTGAAGCTACATGAAGGAATGTGGAGGAAGAGTGGTTGTGTTTACATCACTGAAAGTACATTTTTGAAAATCCCTTTCTCTTAGGATTTGTTACTTAACTGGGATTGAAATGGCTTTAAAACTAACGTCAGCTTTGTTCAAACTAAGACCAGAAATTAAAAGCAATCTAAAAAGCTCTTCCTTGCCAAAGTTATAAAAATCTTTAAATATCTAGTGTAGAAGTTTTTCAGCATTTGTTTTTAAAGTGTTCAGTTTTGAAACTGGTATGTATTTCAAGAATATTTATTTTCCAACCACTGTGAGAATGTTATAGTATTGTATTACCAAATAGAAATGACAAAACTGACACATGACAATTAATTGAAATTAAGATATTTTACAAATTCATTGAGCTTTTACAAGCTGTCCTATTTCTATCCCAAAGGATGATTTCTCTTCTCTGCATTTAATTTCATCTGGGTTCAGAAAAAATATTTGTTTCTCTTCAATAGCAATTAAAATGAAATTGTAGTTTTTATTCATTTGTGCTAAGAAGCAGCAGATTTGGAGAAAGGAATGCAAATCAAGATGCATTCACTATAAGTATATGTTAGCTACTTGAAGCATTGGCATATCCCATACAGAATATTCTGAGTTGGAAGGGACCAACCAGGATCATCAAGCTCTCCTCCCGAGAGAATGGCCTGTACAGGGATCAAACTCACAACACGGGAATTATTAGCCCTGAGCCCATTATAACCCAACTGAAATAATATCTTATTTCACTACATTAATAGAGTTCAAACCCCAAAGTATTTGACATTGTATGTATGTATATTAGTATTTCATCATTATCCTTATGAGAAAACTACTTCAGAGGTAAATATGGTGACCATTTGCCAATGTGAGGCACAAAAATTTAAGTAACTTAATAGCGAAATACAATGTCTGTGAGCACTTGCTCAAAAAATTATTGGTTGTGCTGATCAAACATTTCGTCATCCATTTTCATTTGTTTTGCAAAAGCTTACAGGTTTATGTGTGCTCAAATGTTTAGGAAATTACTGGGTTTTGTAGGTACCCACATGTTCGTATGCAAGCTGGCTGTGCAGAAATGACAGAACTTGCTTGTATTTATTAAGCAATTTTCCATTAGGGAAATACTAGCTTATAGACAGTTAAAATAAAAAGAGGTAAGTGTCTCTGTAACTAGTCAGAAGTGGCAACATAAGATTTTCAAACAATGGTGAATGGTGTATAAGGATCATTCCAGACAGTTTATGCATGATACAGCTAGCATGCTCATTGAATATTGAAATAACAGGGATAACTTTAATTGACTATGACATTCAGTAGGTGGATGCCTGGCAAAGCTGGAATCAAGATGTTTTCTGAGGAATTTGTCTTTTTATCAGTTTTGGCCCTTCTACTATAATCTAATATGCTTTCAGATTAAAATAGTGTGTGTGTTTCATTTCTTTTTGAACAGAGAATATTTTGGTAATAAACCCATGTCAGCTGTAATAAATTATTTCATACTTATCTTTGATTCAGGGATGTTTGTTAAATAATATGCCACTATTGACAGAGCTAGTGGGAATACCAGTAAGAAGTAACTCATCTGAAATACATTATTTTACAGGTTGAAATCATTGGGAAATTTCTCAGAAACAAGAGACATTACCTCAGAAAGAACTGGTACCTGAAATCTATCCTAGAGTGTAATGGCTGTAGCATTCACTCTACGAGAAGGATAACACCATTACTCTGAAAAAAATGTGAGAGAAAAAAAATCACTTTACCTGAAAAAGACAGACTTCTAAAAGAAGATAAAATGAAGAAGTTTTGTGTTCACAGGTTGAAAGGAAGATTTTATTTATTTTTATTTTAAATGCAGACTCTTTTGATGCCCTTGTTGTTGCTGAGATGGCATCTAAAGCACTTGTAAGAGCAGTAAGGGAATGGTCTGCAAATGCTGATATTTAAGTCTCACCAAATATATTTTATAGAACTTTGAAATATAATTGTCTATGAAAAATCTTCCTTGCAAGTTATACGAAAAGCTGTTTGCATCTGAATTAATCTGTCCCAATTGGACTAAATGGAATAGGTTTTCAGCATTTTTGAATACCTGATTTAATTTAGCTTTGCAGAGCAGGACCTCTGAGGGCTGTATAATTGTCTGTCTGGTATGATCTGTGTAATGGTTGTTTTCTATATTACACGTATATTTTAATATGTTTTTGTTTCAAATTTTAAGAAGCTATTTTTAAATTGGTTGCACAGCTAGAATGCTTCTTCAGTTAATGATATATTTGGTCTGTGATTTGCTTTTTATATTGGATTCAGATTTTTGGCATGGCTACACTGCTTAGACTCTAGAGTAAACAGGTTTCTCATACAAGTCTAAATCAGCTAACTTTATGTTTTTCTGTGGTTTTAAGAAAAACCAATATATTTAGCTCATCTTCAAAATATGTCTATTATATATATACTTGGAAAAATGTGGTACACTTTCATGTGTATATTTTGGATAAATATTTGGATCATATCCTAGCCCTTCAGAAAAAAATATTTAGCTTACAGCCTTGTTTACATCAGCATTGAACATGTTTAGAAGAAAGATTGTAAGAGAGTATTTTACTTGCTCTCTAAGAGTTAATATGTTTTGGCTTGACCTTTACAGAGCTTCTTTGCTATATCAGTAGCAGGTTCTAGACTGTGACAATTCTTTATTGACCGCATAGTATCATTTATTGCATGCATTTTACTGGCAGGCTGCTACTTCCATCTATTTTTGTTCCCCATAGACATTGATGATATATAGCTCTCAGTAGTCTCAAAGATACAAAACTTCCTTCTTTCCTCTCAATGCTGGACAAATTTTCTTTTGGTCCCTAGTTCTGACATGCTGTTTTGAATAATCTACAAGAAGCCCTCTACACTGTTTCCTGTACTTAATCCATAGTGCTAAAGCTTCAAGCCTTGCTAATTTTTTGGCCTTGTTACTTACCTTAAGTGCATTTCAGAATATTTGGGTTAGAAGTGGTCTACCAGAAAGAAAAAAACCCTTGCATTCTCATGAATAATTGTTGCCTGATTTCCAGAAAAATATTTCGCATCCAAAAGAAGTGCATAGACCAAGCAAACTTTGAAAGAAATCACCGACGAGTGATGATGTTTAAACAAACTAGGAAATGATTGATTTGATATTCAGCCAAATCTTGTTTCAGTGTTGAAACAAAACATGTATTGCCCTGCCTTGGATTTGCAATGAAAGAAGCTGGTAACATAACCTTGGGCGAGATCATGTAGCCCTAGTTAGGAGAACAGAAGTTTACTATCTGTGTAGAATCACAAAGATAAGGCAGCTGCCCAGAAAATATGTTTCACAAAGTCAGAGAAAATCAACTGAAAAATGCAAAAAATGCAGCTTATAGAACTGAATATTTTACTGAATATTATTTGTACAGTCAGAAGTCCTTGAGGTTTACTACAAGTTTTTATTCATCTGTGTAAAATACTATTCCAGTATACCAATGTTATTTAATTTATAAACATATTAGTGAGTGTTAATAACAGCTTTAACCAGGTATATCTATGGTACTGAAAAATACTAACCATTTTAAGGCTGTCAGCAACATGTTTTTTAGCAAAGTAGGTGGCTTACGAGTAACTGTCAGGTGTTTTGAAAAAATAAATGTACTTTTAAAGTCCATTTTTCTCACTCCATTGCAATTTATGTTCTATGTAGCCTGTAGGCACAAGAACTTCATTGTTCTGTTGAAAATTTGCTTGCCATATTATGTTTTTTTCCCCTAAATGAAAGTAATTGACTATATTTAATGTAGCTTTGGCCACAAATGCTGGCATAAATATCTTTCACTTTTACACTAAAGGACAATAACACACTTCATCTACCAGATCCCACCAAAGAAAACAAATATATTGAGAAAAGAACATAAAAGTTCTATGCAGTAGCTGTGAGCACTATCTTGCTCTGTGGAAGAGAATTTCTCTTTAAAGTTCACAGTAGATTTATATTTGTCACTTATTAGTATTTTCCTACTACAGATTTCTAAAGAAAACAATTTCTCTAAAAGAAATGCACAGTATCATCTAAGAGCACTCTTTGGTTTTAGACATATTTAATAAAAATATTTTAGACATATTTAATAAAAAATTATCAAAATGTCATTGTTGAACCCTTGTATACTTTGGCTACGTCAGTTATGTGGTGATTATTGTTACATTCCAGGGTTTGTTTATTTATTTTATTTTTTTCAAGCAATTTTTAGAGTTTGCTATTTTTCTGAATCAAATTGCTCTACTCATCTTTCTAAAGGTCTTGGGTTTTGTAATTTGATTTATGTGGTAACCTTGAAACAAGGAGAGGCATTAATAAACTGTTCTGTTTTAATGAATGGCTTGTCAGGTACTGGTTGACTACTTCAGTGGCCAGGAACTCTCTTCCTCCAGGCACTGCTTAGAAGGGCAAGGCTTCAGGCTCTCTGTCATGTCTGTGCCTAGCCTCATTTAATATTTAACAGCTGCCAAGAATACCAATGGTTTGAAGGACTTATTTGATTAGTAATAGTTTTGATATTTCTTTACTTTACTTAAAATTGCTTTTAACTTTTTAGATTCAAGGAGGAAGACATGGCATAGCTTGGAAATACTGAAAGTGTCTGAGTGCATGCTGTCAGCTCTCTAAGTCAGAAATGCATGATGTACGTGAAGGCACAGGAATAACACACTCAGGTCCTTCAAATACAAATGTCTCCTTAACTGCTTGATAACTCCTGAAATAATGCTTTCTTTTGTCCAGACTTTTCATTTATTATGCCTTTCTCCTTCTGAATTGGCCCCGAGAAGGTAGGTGGAGACTGTGAGTGGCACAGTGTACTTAGGACAGTAACTTAGGACAAACTTCAGAAATTCCTATACCTCTACTTTCACCTCCTTCTGTGGATTGGATCACAAAGCAAGCTTAGAGTGTGTAACCTCGTATTACATATCTGCAACAGCTGTGGAAAGCTCCTCCCTAAAGCAGAATCATTCCCTGAGCACCCCTCCCCTCAAGTAATGCAGTGAGACATTAAGTCACTTAAAAAAAACAGATCTGAGTTGAGTGTCATTAATAATCATGGATTCATTTTCCTTAATTTTATGACTTCCTATCACTAGTTTGTTGTTTTTTTTTTTTTGACGGGGGGTTTGTGGGAGTTACTTGAGGTTTTTATTTCTCCCTACAAGAGCTAAAGGCTACAGGGATTGTTATACCCAGCTGTAGAAGGCAGTGGTGCAACTCTGGTTGCCATATCTAAACATTTGAGAAAACAGTGCCTAAATATTTATAGTTTTCAATCTTGTTCTTGCTGGAAATCATTGACAATAGACAGAACCACAAAAAACCTGGAATCCTTGCCCATAATATTGCCTATCTGCACTTAAAAGTTCATTCTTAACCTTGTGGTCATTGAAATGTTTCTGATCCCCTTCTTGACAATTGTAATTTGCTTGCTCTTTTTCTGTTAATCTGAATATTTGATTTTTAGTCAACAATACTGTTTTCAAGGCCATCTGTCTGGTGGATTTGGTCTGAAAAGAAAATTGAAATTATTTGCATGTATTTGTCCATAATATCTGCTCTTTTTTTTCCAAAGCATCCTGAAAAATATGAACTGCATGCATGCACAAATTATTAAATGCAGAGACAGTTGAATAAAGAGAGCTGTCACTGAAATAAACAGGAAATTTTACTCCTGTGGTAAGAGAAAAGCGAGCTGCTTTAGAATCCTGAAACTTGGTCCCTATTAATGACTTGCAGTTACTCAGCAAGTTTTCACAAATTGCTTTTGGAGTGTCATTCATCAAAGAATCCTTGTATTTTATTGTTATTATTATTATAGTTTTTGCTGTTACTATTTTATTGTGATTCCCCTCTAACAGATTTCAAATATGTATAGTATGAGTTAGTATAATTTGGAGTTCCACTCTGTTTTAAAGTTGAGATGAAATTCAGTCAAATACACACTGGATTATAGTTGTGGCAGTGGAAGAAGTTCTCAAATTGTACAGAAATGGATTCTGAAATGGAGGAGCTGAATTTAATAAAATGGACATTGCTTGGGAAATAAGCAGTAGTTATTTATATACAGATTTCTCTGAGCAGTAGCTTTTTTTCAGATAATCTCAAAAAATTTGGAAAAGAACATTTGCTCTGTGTGATGGGAGTTACTCATCAGAGCAAAGAGCAAGGAAGAGACGGAACAATCTCAGTGCAGCACATTTGACATGCACCTTCACAGAACTACCCTTACTAGCTACATTCTATGGTCAAACCAAGATAACTAAATCCTAGTTATAGTGCTCTGCCATTGGTTGTACATGATTATTCTGTGTTTGATATTGTATATTACATCAGATACTGTAATAGCCAAACAAATCACTGAAAATATGATGAGCAATTCTAGGGAAAACTTCTAACATTTGTGTGATTTGTTCAATTTCTGTCTTTTGACTTTGATTATCTGTCATTTTCACAAACAAAGAATTAAAAGATGGGGAAAAGGTAACTTTTTTACAGCAAAAGCAATGCTTTAAAACTAATTTAACGACAGGCTGTTCCTGTGAAAATTTTATATTTCTCTTCAGCATGTTAGAGTTTACATTTTACTAACTGGTATACTTTTGGTGTTGCTCAGATTCTGTATGCTATTCAGAGTGTTCAATTAGGTGACTGATCTACTAATTTATATGGCCTATATGAAGCTGATCTGTTCTTAGTGTACCTCCAATATGAGCTTTTTTTCCTTTAGTAAAAAGGAAAAATATATGTATTTCTGTTAATCATAGGTTTAAGACCACGACTCTTTTGTTTGGAAACCCTCTTAAATTACTTGGTTTGAATAAGATTTTTCTCCCATCAACTACAGGTTTTTCATGCCACATGATTTTTGCTTTTGATTCATTTTTACTTTGGAGTCTAGGAGTCCAAGTATTAGAATTAACAAGCAAAAAGTTAATGTTCATACTATGAGCTCTTCTACCCTCAGCTTTGACTTTGCCTTTCTACCAGTATGGGCTATGATTTGATATCAAATTGGTTTTAGCATCAATAATTCCACGTGGAGTAGAAAATACATATGGAAATATAGAGAGTCTGTCTTGCTATTGAATTTTGGTAACTGTCTTAATAAAAAGCACCATCAGATCTAGAGAAAAATCTAAGATGTGTATCTCTCTCTGTATACACAGGTAGATATATGTCTATAGCTCCAAACGAGTCAAACCAGAGGGACATAGTGATGCATTCATTCAAGCTGGCAGTAATAAGTGAACTGGGAACAGACAGAGATTGTTAAGTATACTTTGGGAGACATTGTGCTGAAGGAGATAAGAATCATTAGGAAAAAGGGAAGCTGGGGACAGTCTATTTTACAATCAAGTAGTATGGAACTAAAAAATAGCTGATGGCTGTCAGGTTGATAGTTCTGTGTAGATTTTTGGAGTAGATCTATCTATCTATCTATCTATCTATCCATCTATCTATCTATCTATCTATCTATCTTTCTTCTTCTTACAGATCCAAACAGAATAAGGTTTGATACTATACAGGAGTCTTTGAGCAAAACTGCAGTGAAAACTGTAAATAGTAATGAACCAGTAAAATATCATGAATGGCTGAGATCAACATTGTCAGTACTTTTGTTGTTCTGCTGTGATTTTCAATATCCAGCTGAGTGTGATTGATTCTTAGCTGGGGATTAGTTTACACATACTACCAAAATAACACAGACCTGAGTCAGTGAACATTTACACCCTATTTGCATCCAAGTGTACCTTGATAATACAACTGGTATGGAAGGACACTACAACAGACTATTTCTCTTCTGGGATTCCTGATAATTTCTTCACACTCACATTAAAAAGAAGCTTTTCAGGAAAATGTCCAGAAGTACTGTGGCAGAAGAAACTTGGTCTAGAGCCAGATTCTTTCTCTCTTTGCTTCTATGGACAGAGGGAAGTAAATACAAGGCTTGAAACATGAATGAATTGAGGAAAGAACATAGATTTCTGCAGATTTATGTTTAATTTCATTCCTGCAATCTAGCAGAAAAAAAACAGTGTTCCAGAAACCTTTTTTTTTTTTTAGATGAACAAGGATTTGAGTCAAAAAATGGCCATCCAGTGATCACAATAATTAAGCCCTTTGCTCCCTATTAACACTTGATTTTTCAGGTTGAAGGATCATGGATCTATTTTTCTCCCATAGGTCACAGCCATCCAGGAGTCGGCAGAGACTTTCTGTAATAGATCAGAGTCATTGATGCATCTCTCAGAATTCAGACTGCTTATCTTTTTGGATACAACATTTTGGAAAGGGTGTTACTTTTTACATTATCTGAACTCCACATTCATTTAGTTGAAAATAGTAGAGTATTCAATAATAGATTAAACATGAAACAAATAAATTGATTAATTTTGTAGTTCATTTCATGCAACTGGAACCTTCATGATACATTGTGGTCTCTTGTGATTACATGCGTGGGCAGCTGTATACAAGTCAAGGAAAATCAAGCAGGTGTAGAACTTTAGGATTTAGTTTTCCATATAAATAATGGTGGTTTCAGCTTTTAGTTAAAACTTCTGCTTTTCTAGCTAGATTTCTTATCCTTCTTGAGTCTTAGTCAGTTAGATAAAGAGTAATCTAGGATACATGTCTATTCTTATTTAGGTTAATATTGTTTTAAAGGGACTTCCACATTTTGACTACAGCTGAAAAATTGACAATAACTAGATCTTTTGTAAATCAGAGTAGCTCCATTTTATTCATTCCAGTAGCATTGACTGGAATAGCAGTAGCAGCAGTAACAGCATAGAATCACAGAATCATTAAGGCATTAAGGAAAAGATTTCTAAGATCGTTGAAGCTAACCATTAATTTAACACAGCCATCTTCACTACTAAACCATATCCCCAAGTCCATTTCTACGCATTTTTGAATACTTGCAGGGATGATTATTCCACCACTTCCCTTGGAATCTTTTTCCCATGCCTGACCCTTTCAGTGAAGAAAATATCCCGAATACCTCTTCTAAAGCTTCCCTGTCACAAAGCTTCCCAGGCCTGTGAGGTCATTTCCTTTGGTCTTATCACTTTTTACATAGGAAAAGAGACTGGCACCCAGCTCTCTACAACTGCCTTTCAGGTAGTTGCCAAGAATGATAAGGTCCCCTCTGAGTCTCTTTTTGTTCAACCTAACACCCCCAGCTCTCTCAGCCACTCCTCGTAATAACTGTTCACTAGCCTTTTCACTATCTTTGTTGTGCTTGGTCTTAAATATTGCCTAAGGTATTTTATAATATGCAATTTTCCCCTAATTCCATAGGAAAGATTTGCCTAGGCCTCTCCTGCATAGGCACAAAAAGAATTCACATATGCATATACAAAAAAATCAGTCTTAGGGCTGGAACGAATCAACTGAATTTTTAAGAACCCAGAACACATACATTTACAGAAGTCTTCCCACAAGCCTTTCATGCATGCCCATTAAAAGTTATTTCACCAAATCTGATCCACTAGTGTTAATGGAAGGTATCAAAAAAACTGTGAGGTAATGACATAATGTGTCCCAGAGGTTGTTGGTGCCAGTATGTACAGTGGGCTTGTATGCATACTGGGTGATGTTTTCCATGCCCGGTCACAAATCTGTAGGATCACCTCAAATGATCTCAGGTAATGAGATGTGACTCTAAGGACATCTGCAATGTGTCTAAGAGCAACTGTAGAAGGTTTTGCTCAGGTAAATGCTAATTTTTCCTTTAATAGACATTCTTACATAGGAGAAGTCTTAAAAATTTGCTGAAAAAAGATTTGGCAGACATACCCCAGAAATATCACTGAGATGTTACATGTAATTTTGATGATACATAATGAATGAAAAGAAGGACAGAAAAACAACAGTATGAATAAATTTAAGTTTCTGTGTATGGTTCTGAGTCCCCAAGTCCAATGATTTATTTGGAATCCCTGCTAGGTTGATGCATTGCCATTGTGTTATTTTGGTTAAAACGTGGTTTGTAATGCTGTTACTGGTATTTCCCATTTTGCATTCAGCAGACGGCATGCACTCGCTCAGAGCTTCAGTGGCATTGGGCATCTTATGTAAGTCACTTGGGAAGTATTTCATGCACTCATTACACTTTATCAGCATGAAGGGAAGCACAGAGAATCAAAACAAAAGATTTCACACAGAGCAATAGAAAACAAGATGTGCTCTGTAAAATATTCATGAAAGGCTTGTGGTATAGCTGAGAGGTATCTGAAGACAGAAGATTTTGTGATAGCATACACATTTCTCAGTCTTAAAAAATTGCATAAGCCCCCAGGTACAATTATTATAGCCTTGTGCATCCTCATTCAGTAGTCTTGAAGCATTAAACACTTGTTTATAAAAGACAGAATTCCCTGGGCTTCATTGATTGTTCTTATGATTCCTTGAAGATGGTGTTAACCATTTAGATTAGTAATACTTGGAACTCTGTACAAGACAGCTGCATATTTTCTGTGACACACAGCTGTAGGAAACAAAATATCATTGATGAAAACAAGTTAGAAGAACAAAGAGTTTATTGTAGCCCACATGATGGCTTCAGCTTTGATTCAGCACTGTTTGAGACACAGGAGAATAATTTTATGAGTTTGAGCAGAGCCAAAGTGCAATGGTGGAAATTGGTGTAGTAATCTTTTATGTGTCTTATTTCATTGGCATCAAAAGTAACTAAAAATGAAAAAAGAGAGAAGGTTATAATAAAATGCACATGTTAATATTCACTTGCTAAATTCTGCTTTAAGTCTTGTAATCTCAAAGCTAATTTAATCCAATTGCCTTTTAGCTACAATGTCTTGCTTCAGCTTCCAAATATAATGACTTTCTAATATAACTTGCACTGTTCTGTATCCAAAGTTGGATTTAGTCATGCAATTTATTCAATTAGAACCAACATATTTTGTAATTAAGCCTCACACCTGCATAATCTGTATACTATTATATTAATAAATCTATCTTAAGACTAGAGGAAAGACAGTTCTAGATGCAACACTAAACTGCAATTATATTGTGTAAAGCACAGTATAGATATGCAATTATATTGTGTAACCATACTATAGATATTCCATACGACTGCATTCCATTATTTTGGTATTTCATCATAGGCTGGGCTGTTTGGTTATTTTATTATTCATATAGTGTTTTACTATCAAAGACAAAACTAAAGACTAAAGGTTAAAAAAACTTGTGGAAAATTAGTGTGCACTATTTAGTATATATGGAATGTAGCCATTAAAAAATTACCTGAAGAACACATTGTAAAAACATGAAATACATCAAAGCAGAAAATGTCACTTTTGTCAGCGGTTATTTAATTGGTAACTCTAATATGTACATTCTAAGCCCAAGATTTTTTGTATAATTAATGGTGATTTTTGATGGACACTTTTTATAGAAACAAAACGGAAGACGTTTGTGGATATTGAGAGAGTGAGAATTTATCCTCAAAAAATTGAGTGGGATCTTAGTTATTGTCTAAGAATTTATGGTTTTTTTAACTCTCTCATTTTTTTGATAACATTGGCTGCTGGACAAGGGGTTGCACAAAGCCCTAATCTAAAAACTTCCTCTTAATTGACAGTATTTTCTCACTGCTTTGCCACACACTATAAAGTGTTTTGCATAGGAACTGCTGATTCTTAACCACATTTAATGCACATTGGTGTAAACATCCTATTTCTCATCTCCATGGGCTGCTTTACAAACCAGGAATGGTTTGGGGTCTTCTGACAGTCAAAAAAGTCATATAATGGTGTGGAAAATTCTTGTTAATGCAGCCAACCAGTTAAATATATGGACTTTGTCTGATTTGAAAAAAAATATTGCAAACATTTGTGTGTACTTTTGCACACCAGTCATTTTTCCTGCTTGATTGCTCATTTGCTCTTCTTAATTTTACACCTCATTTTGGTTTTGAAATGTAGCTTTAAAGTAGTGGAAAATATGCATGCTTTCTGAAGCAATTTGATAAGTCTGCAAGAATCTATGGAAGGCCAAGTTCTCACCATTTCTAAACTTGCCACTAATGAGACAAAGGTTGTATCACTTGGAAGTCAGAACAGAAAGCACCAGATATACTTTCTCTTTGAAAACCACAGGCAAAAATATGCTTCTAGGTGGAACTAGGTTCTATTTAAAACTTGAAACCTGGTTTGTGGTTGACTGTACTAGTCTCTAAATGCCTGTGTGGTAAATGCCTCCTAGTAAAAATCCCTGTGTGGCTTATATCGTAACTTGATATTTAATTGGGTTATGCAAAAGAAAAGTTTCTGTAGTTCTGCTTTAATTCTAAGAAAGAGCATGCATCTCCTAATGATACTGACATGCTATCACAACTCTCTAGCTTTGATCCACTTCATCTGTGCATAAAGAGACATCATGTGTCCCTTTTAGCAGAAAGAGAGAATTGGAAAAATACTTTAGAGAATTTCATGCATAAATAAGCACAAATAAGAAATTGTATAGGAAGAGAAAAGTGGAGACTAAAGGAACGCAGAAAGTTGAGTCAAAACATAAACCAGGACTAATACTCTTTGTTGCACAAATTTTATGTTCTGGATTTATCTTACAATGGCAAAGGATTTGGGTTAAAAGAAAACCATGAGGAAGGATAAAAAGCTGTGATACTGAAATGAGGAGAAAGGAAAAAGATTAAAATGATCACAGGGAGATAGAAGGGGGTGTTTACTGTGGAGAAACTAGGTAGGGGAGTAGAGAAAGAGATTCTCAAAAGAAAAGCCTGTTCACAAAGAGAAAACCACAAATTCAAGAAACCATCTGTCCTGACACGTTGTATGCTAGGACAGTTTTTCAAGAGTTTCCTATACTCCTTCAATTGCCTCCCACTTCTGGTTTTCTCTCAGAAGTGGAGGAGAGGCTGACTACCTTGATGGCTTCACCCTTGAAATGTTTCCCTTCCTTATTATAAATTAATGGGAAGATATGTAAACAGAATTTGATATCCCAGAAAAATGTCCGTGTCTTCCCCATTGTAAATCTAAAGGAGTAAAGGATAAATCAAGTTTCCTCTACTCCAGTCAGAGTGTGTAGGTTCACACTGCCTAAATAATTTTTTCTTAGAAGAAGAAGAACTTCTCTTTTCTTGAATGTGAAATTAAAAAAAAGTCCTCAAGAAAACTGAAATTATTATTCTTCAAGACAAAGATTTTTTTCACTTGTACAAGACATCCTCATTTTATATTAATACCTTTTGTTGAGAGGAAAGGGTTCAAACTGGAAAACTGGGTGAGGAAAAAATGGTTTTGCTCAAAGTGACCTTGCAGCTGGGAATCCTAAGAATGTTGGTGTGGGAAAACTCCATTTACTATGCCAACTGTTGTTCATCCTCTGCCTGTTTTGAGAAGTAGAATTCTTGTGTAGAGATAACACACTCATAGACATACTTGAACCTCCTGTTGGGAGGGAGAGAGAGATCATAAAAGCACAGCCCTGTGACAAACTGCGCGTGCAATTGGTATCTTGGGTCGGCAGTGATGGGATGAACCAAGCTTGAGGAAACCTGTGTCCCTGTGTGTCTCTACCACCCATCATTGTTAGCAAGGTAATGACATAAATCTACTCTGCATTTCAGCTGGGGTGTGGTGGTTGGCCTGCTTACCTATATGTGGCGATTCAGATGCCCATATTTCTAAAGCCTGGTCTCAAGAAGGAAAAACAACTAGCGTGCGAACAACTTTGTAAGAGTGTAAAAATGTTAATTTAGTTTTAGCATAAAATATTTGAGTATATTTTTCAATTATTTTTTCTTAAATATGGGTTCTTTAGGATACAGAACAAACAATGTAAAGGGGAGATTTACAAAAATGTCACTACACTTGTAAATGCTTATTGATTACATATGGAGGTTGCAAATATAGAACCAATTGTCAGCTGCAGAAGTAAAAATTCAGCTACCTTGGACAATGTGCCCTGTATCCAGTTTACCCATGTTATAGGCTGTACCTTTTCTCCATGACCTTGAAATATCCCTGTTTTTGTAATTGAAAATTAAAATTCACAGCTAGGAAATGCCCTTGTCATTTATGCATCTATCACACAAGATTGTTTTTCAGAAGAAAAAAATTAATAATGTAAGACTCCTGCTACCCCTCAGTATAAAAACTTCTCAACTTTTGCACAGAAAGGACTCTACATTTAGCTGTTCACTGTTTTTAAGGATTTTACTTTAACAGGAAATGATCACAATATTAGAAAACAGGGATCAAGGTAACAAAATAAATAAAATATTCAAGACTTTTATTTATGCTTGTTAATGCCATATTTTGATTCAAAATATTAATGAGCTTAGGCTTATATTAGTAACACAAACTATGAAACTTGTTAGTTTTTGTGAATAATAAAATGGTGTATGTTGTAGAATGGTTGTTCTCAAATGGTGATTATCAGGTGTTTACAGTGACACGCAATTATGTCCCAAAACCATGTTTCCATATAGTATTATGATTTAAAGGTTTAAAAATAAGAATGTATTTGGTCCCCCAAAAATGTTCATGGTAGTTATGACTGAGGTTTGCATAACCTGGTATGGGATAAATTAATGACTTTACAGTGCTACATTACTTCCAATGTGTTTCAGAATTGTGACAAACACCCTGCTTTCAGGTTATTTTCAAATCTGGTCTTCCATTTTTCAATTTTTTTTCTTAAAAAAAGGATTTGGTGGACTGAAATCTGACTAGTAATTTTCTAGCAAAATGTATTGATTGACCTTCATCAAAATGGAGTGATATTAAATATTACTTGTATGTTGAACAATCTAGCTGCCTGATCTAGTGGGATCTCATATGCCAATTTGTACAAGATACAGGTACAATAAAAATGTGGCTTAGGAATCAAAAGGCTGTCAATATAATTTACAACATTATTGAATTTCAGTTTGCCAAGTTGCTAAAATATCATAAAGTTATAGACTAATAAACTGAGGATGATACATAAGATCCCAATTCTCTTAATTTTAAAAGAGACAATAAAAGAAAGAAAAGAGGTGTATGTATATCCTTTATATATTTTTTTTCCAGAAACTGCATCTTACTTTAACTACTAGTTACCAGTAAGAGAACATATACTAGCAATATTAACTTGTTAGCTAAATTTCTATTTACTGTTAGACAATTCTTGTTGAAACTGTTTACTTGTCTTCAGGTGTTTTTTTGAGTTTCATCAGGAAACCGAGTAAAAGACAGCCAAAAGTGATGTATGTGTTTACAGTAACTGTTGGTATATGTTATTGGAAGTAAAATATTCAGCTTGCATATTTGGCAAATTAGACATTTGCAATGTTCTTTCCTTGATCAGTGAATGGCAGAAAATTTGATTATGTTATCTAAAAGTGAAGCATTTGTGAGACAACACTGGTTTCACTGCTCTGGATATAACATAATGAATATAAAGACTTGAGGAAATCAGTGTTTCATCATGAGACACATGATGTTAATGGAGGTGAAGACAATGTCATTCCTCACTGGACAGAAGCTATCAGAGAGGCCAGGAAAGAGTGGAATACAAGCAGGTGGTCTGATGGGTTTTCTTACATTACTGTAGGATTATACTGTAAGGCTATGAAAATGCACAGGGAAATAAAGCCTCAGATCAATGTTAAGCTGTATCATTTAATGGACCAAAGCAAAAATGTTTTCAGAGACCAAACTTAGGTACCTTGCTGAGCTCAGATAGAGAAAAAAACACCCCAGCTTCCAGAAAATATGCTTTCACTCTTATCTTAGAGACCTCATTTTCAAAAAGCAATTTGATGCCTTCAACCTGAACAAGTAATTCATTTTGCTGAAGACATTTAAGAAGATGATACACAGGCTCTGCATAGGCCACCTTGCTTTCTCCAGGACTCAGACTGTGTAGAGTGCCCATCATTGGGCTTTGGCTCTCTTGGGCTTTGCTGCTGTTGCTGGTAAGGTACAGGTAGTAGGGGGACAACTTTCTAAAATAAAAGTGCAATTTTAACCCCATCCATATGCAGTTCAGATGAGATTTTCACTCTCTGAATCACCCTTCATGTTTTGGTCTTTTAAGCTCTAAAGCTCAGGAGACAATATTTGCATGCTAGGGAGAAGGTATGTCCTATCAAAGACTATGGAGAAATTATCAGGGAATGTGAGGCCTTTATTACTGCAAAACTTTTCTCATTTTTTTAATCTCAGATATAATTCTCATTTTAAAATACAAAATGTTCTCAAATGCCAGAATCTCTATTCCATAAAATCTCCTCCTATTGCATTTTTTTTTCTGAACAGAGCCACTATGTAGAAATAATAATTGCAGTACAATTTCTGATCTAGAAACATACTGTGAACTTTCAGTACACCTGGAGTCTAGTAAGCATCCTTTTAAGGTTTTCAGTGTTGAAGTTGTTCATTCACACCAGAAACTAGATTAAAGTAAAACAATAAATTACTAGGCACTCCTAAAAGGAATTAAAAAATCTGTGCAGGGCTTGTGCCAACCTGTAGAAATCAGTAACACAAAAAGAACAATTTTCTGTGATTTTTCAAACTCACAGACTAGAGATACTATTCCTCACTTATGAGTAGGAGGAATTTCTGAGAACATCTGAAGGAGATTTGTGTCTCACCAGTTTTCTAATGAAAATGAATGAGAAACTTGCAAGTTTTTGCAAGCAAAGTTTTGCAAACTTCTCTTGAGTCTCTGCCAGTTTTCAGAACACAACACTATAGTAATTGCACTGAGCACCAAGATTGATGTTAGGATTAAAGGTTATAAGCTATGAGGGCAGGCTGAGAGTTTAGATCCATAATGTCTGAGAATGCAGGCTGTTGAAAAACTGTATTGAATGCTAACCTGAAGCTTCAGAAAGGGAAATAGTTTTTTTTCCCCAGCATAACTGTGCTAATTGGACAAGTGGGTGTGAATAGTTATTATAGGAAAAGCAATTTAGGGTAGGTACCAGAAATGATTTTTCCATACAGATAACCTGTAGGTATGGACTGTTACAAGGATGAACAAAAAATAGAATCATTAAAAAAACAATCCACACAGAAAACTGATGTCATACAGAACTGGACTATTGCTTACTCATTAACTGTGGGTGTGGGGTCAATTGTTAATCTAAGCCAAGTTGGCCGTGTATTGCTTTAGCAGTTCTAAGCAGAATTAAACCTGTTCTGACTAACTGGGGATTTATCCCACATGGGAGAGATCTCTGAGCAGCGCAAAGCTGTCATTGCAGCATCTTGGCAAAGGAAATGCTTATTGGAAATGTACTGGGGCAGGAAGGACTTTACTTGGAGCATACCATGCTTCAGTCATCCCTGCCAATGTAATTGCCTCTAAGGGGTTCTGCCATCTGGTGCAAGTTACAGAAAGCCTGAGGCTATTTTAACTTGTACTGGGATTTAACCTATGAGCCGAAGAGTGCTTAACTGGCTTTAGGCCAATTTCACCTTCTTCTCTTCTGAATTAAGCAGAGAATTTCTATAATTATAAAATCTACTTAAAATCCATTGAAATTCAATTAGTTAATATGGAATTGATTCTGACTTCAGGTGGAAAATAGATCTTGGAACGAAATGAATTTCAGTGTTCCATGTTTTTCACACAAATACTCCTAATAAGAAGAAAAACAGGCAAATGTCAAAAGCACAAGCAAAACATTCTCAGAACAGATTTTTTTTTTCAGAATGTTTCCATTAAGTCAATTAGAAACTCTAACTTGCTGAAACACGTCCAAGAGTAATAATGAAAATACCTAAATAAATAAAAGGTGCACATATGCAATTCAATAGGAATGATGTATGGATACAGACCTGTCATCACTCCCTCACTACATAATTTTGCGTATTCCACATCTGTGGCATATAGTAGCAGTGAAAGAGATAACCAGGTTTAATGCTACAGCTGTATATATTTGTGTCCTTTGGAACCCTTTTTGGGATTGCAGTTATTATTCTTCAATCAATGCTCCTGCAAATCTGTAATGTAGTTAATTTGTCATTTGACTTACTACCTCTTGTAATGCTTTTTTATTTCAGTCACATCGTGCTCCTAAGACAGGTTTTTTTGGTGGGTGGGGTTTTTTCTGTTGTTATGTTTTGGGGTGGCTTTTTTGCTTGTTTGTTTAGGGTTCTTTTGTTTTCTGGGGATGGATAAAACAGATATGCAAACTTTCCTGGAATAACTTATCTTCACGATTCCATGTTACTGTGAGAACTTGATTCCCTTATTGCTTCTTGATGTAACTATGAGCTGACCACTGCAGCTAACTCTACAACTCTCAAGAAATAGATACTTGGACAATGATTTAAATCCTTCAAAATGTGTGAGTACTATTCTTATCTCACCAGCTACAATCAGAATTTGTATTGTTAATGCTTAGTACTGTCATTTTCTTCCCAGTAAGTCTCATTTATTAGAAGACAAAATCTATACATTATGGAGCAGCATTCCAATCATCATACCTCAAAGTTTTCTTACCTTTACAGGAAACAGGTCTTTAGATTTCCTTGTATGACTCACATCTACAGTCCCTTTGGCAAAAGCAGTTTTCTTGGTTTACTTTAAAGTATTGCAATTTTTCTTGCACACACAGTTTTCCACAAGAAGTACTGACTATATATGAACAATAAAAACAGTAAACTAATAGTAGATATACCGAGAAGAGGCTTAAGTTTAACAAATGGAGCTTTCTAAGACATTAGTAAAAAACGAAAATAAAAATGAGAATTGCATGGTATAATTCATATTTTTGCACATTTGTGTTCCTCTTGTGTCATTTTTATCATAATGGGAACATCTATTGTTAGAATAAATGAGCATAAAACTTCAGTTTATTGGAAAGATTTTTTTCCCAAGCCCAAGCAAATTTAGGAACAGAAAATATCCCTAAATTAAGTAGACTAGGCAATAGAAAGGTTAGATTGTGCCACTGGGAACTGTGAAAACATCAGGATTTAATTAAGACTGAAAAATATTGTTGAAGACTGTTAGCAAGTATATAGTGGACGCTCAGAGGTGTGTATGTGTTTTGTGAGCCTGCACTATCTGAAGTATCAGTATCAAATTCTAATAAGCAAAAATATGTGTCAATAAGCCTCATAGATATATTGTTTGAACTCATCTATTTATTGACTTACTACTCATAGAGTTTGAAAAAGTAATCCCTAGATTCATAAAAGCATATTGGGCTGATGAAATCTGGATTTCTTGCCTAGAAAAAAAAATAAGGCGGGGTAAGAGTTTGGAGTGGTGATCCACTCTTAAAAATAACTGTAAAAAGGAGGAGGACAGAAGAAGAGACAAATAGCAAAGATAAGATGGGTATTTAATACAAAATGAACATGCTCTCTCAGCCAATAAGTCACCAACTGACTGACAGTGATAGGTTTGTCCAGTGAGTTTTCATGGCCAGCTAGGGCTAGTGGCTGAAGGCTGTGTTCTCTTTTCACACCATAGAAAAGGAAACTAAAAAGTGGTTGTCATAAATTAGCATAATAGTGCATGAAGCGATCTGTGCTTTTATGTTCAGACAAGTCATTAGCACTGAAGGTCTACTGGCATGACATGTCGTGAAAACATTGCCAAAGTCAGCAAACAGCCCAGCCTGGGCCTGTCAAATGCTAAATCACTCTGCTCTCACAACTCTGCCCAGGGCCTTGCCTTGCCCCATGAGTGCATTTTGCATCATTGCCCCTATATGATCCATTAGCAGTTTGCTACATATTATTTTGCTGGTTGGGCTGCCTAATACCTTCTTTCACATGATTACTTTGGTTCCCATAAGTGGCATTTTATCATGATTTGCAGTATTTAGAGAAATGAAAATGTATCTCAAATAATTGGCAATCTAAATAGAACACAAAAATCAGTATGATTATATTTATGAATGCTGAAAACTTAATTGTCTTCTTTACATTATCACATAGAATGCCATTTTTAGAATGGTTTACTCCCAGCTGATTCATAGCTCCTCATACATTGTACCATTGCCAAGTATTCAATGATATACACATTCTGAACAACTTTGTGGAATTCAGAAGTATACTCTTAATGCACACTTGCAAATTAAAAAGATTAGATTATTTTAACTCACAGAAATGAATCCTAAGTAGAGCTAAACAAAGAGTATGTGTGCTGATGTTTATCAGAAATCATAGTTAGGTAGAACTGAAAGTGATATTTTACTACCATTTGAATTAATCTAATTTTTGAATTGCTAATTTTGAGCTTTCCTATATTAAAGGAAATTTCATAAAAGTGATTTCAAATACACCTCTGCAATATTTCACTTGAAATTGCTTTTTCATGCTGGGGCTTTTTTTTTGGAAAAACCTCAATAATTCAGTTCAATAAAAATTAGTTTGCGAACATTTTCTTGTTATGAAACTTTCTTTTTCTTTTCCACTGAAATCTCTTTCAAATTATACTCTAGTTTTTAGCACCACTTTATTTACTTTCCCCCATTTCTATCATTTCCTATCAATATATGTCTCTCCTTCTAGCTATCTGTGAATTCCCTCCCTTACATCTCTGCTGTTTTTCTGCATTTAACAAAATCAAAGGATTGACACCAACACAGACAATTACACAGACTGTACAAGTGTTTAGTACTCTCGAAGTAGCACAGAGGCATTCAGCCCACGACTCACAGATCTGCTGTCTTTCCATGCTGTTTGCAGTGCAGAGGTACTGATTTCATTTGCAGACACTGCTGCCAGGTTAGTTAAGACTCTGCAGAACTGAACTAATGAACTTGCTTTCAGTGAGGTTAATTGACTTAGACACAGGACCAGACATGTATAAATATACTGTTTTCTTTCTTCAGCCAGCCTGATCCTGGCTAATTGCAAGGACTCTGTACAGGGTATTTCATCATGATACCCCAAAGCAGCAAATCAAGCGGATTTTTTTTCACTTATATATATATTAGACTTCTTTCCCACATACACTTTTCATCTACTTCCTTGTACATTCCTGTTGTTTTTTAAAAAAGTAATCAGTGCCATGACTGATTTTGTGGTCAAACAATAAATTTTACAATGCAGTAATCCTTTCTACAGCACAAGAAACACTCTACATTTTAGAAATAGGACCAGATTAATAATCACCTGAGTTTTGATTTGTGGGATTTTAGATAGGGAGAAAATGGATCTTTAAAATCATCAGTTTTATGAAGGAACTAAGACTTTAATTAATGATTAAGTAATCTCACATAAGGTGATAATGAAGTATTAAAATTTAATTTATATGTCCAATTCCTTGGCTTTTCATGTTAAGAACATGACACCATTACAAATTTGAGCACTGTCTCTCGAAATAATTCAATAAGATATACTTTGCACAACTGAATTAAATTTGCACAATATGTATAAAGCAGAAAACATGGTACAATAAGGTGGTGTCATGTACTATTTCCACTTACATTTGAATTTATCACCAGCCTCAAGTTTTCTTAAGGAATCACCACAAGAAATTTTTCAAGTCCCCTCTCATATCTTCTGTGTCTCTAATCCCATAACAATTTCTCTTAAAGATCTTGGCACCCTGGCAGAGTGCTGAAAAGCTGCCAGTTTCTTATTAACAGGTTTTATGGTTATATCTTCTCTCTGTTCAACTCAGCAGCCTTCTATTTTTTTCAGTATCCTTTTGGAAAATGGTATTTATGGGATCAAAAGAGTTCTCCCTTACTATGATAAGCACTGTTTAGGAGAGATCACACTGTGCTCTTCTGAAGCATTCTCTCTTCTGAGGCCCACACCCTTAGTTGTACAGTTTTCCTGTGTACTTTTACAGGTTTTTCCCCAAACACAGAATGTTGCACAACCTTTTCTTACCAAATCCCATGTGCAGCTATTATCTTGTCTTGATTTTACAAATCCCTTATTTGTAAGTGAATAGCTCTCTTATTTTGCTTTATCTGTCATGTAATACTAAAGCTGGCAAAACTGTTTGTTCAGGTGTCTTTCTGTCACTGAGAAAGACCAGTTAAAGGGATCAGTAAAACAGTACTGTAATTCTAGGATGCTGCTGAACAAAACATGTGTACTATACTGACAAATGGTCAGTGTATTCATACAAGTGAATACAAGATTTGTTTGACTAGCTTTTCTTTTCTTTGTTTACTTTAACCTAAATATTTAATGTTCTGGGATTTGTAGGTATGGGGCTCAGTGCCATGTTTAACAATGCAGAAACTATGGATAAGAATTATTACAAAGCCATGGAGAGCTCTGTATATAAAACAATGTCAGGATCAGTTGCAGTAATCAATGGATTTTTTTTTCTTTTTTGATTCAGTACTCAATCTGGCATCTCCTCTATCCCCTAACAGAGGATTGTTTTCTTGAAGAGGATCACTATGTTATTTGAAAATCTATACCACTGCATGCATTTGTGTGTTTCTGTGCAGTTGGGTTAAGTTACTATGTCTGTTTCCTCCAGCTGACTTATTTTAAATTGCAAAAACTACTAAAGTTCATTGTTTTTGCCAAAAAACCTATACATGCAGCTAAAATAATTTTTAAAAAACATCTCCTCTTGGGTCATAAAATTAATATGTTCCTATGGGATATATTTTTCATTAAGAAAATTGCATTGGATTCTTGGACACTTGTCCAAGAATCATAGAACAGAAAAAAAACTCCCTCCTGCTTTATCTGCTCACTTGTCATTTGTTTTCACAACCTTCTTTGTGCTCTTTGATCTTCACAATTTGCAAAAAGTACTAATACATTACTAGATTTCTGTGCAACGTGTACTCCTAAAGTAACATTTACCTTCAGAAAACATCCGAAAAGAAGAATCAAACTAACAGTAGAAATTAGAAGAAAAAGGGAACTCTGAAAAAAAAATCCTTCCACAAAAAGAAGCAAGATTTGTAAGATAAAATATAATATATGTGCAAATATTAGTTAACATAGGGGCTTCATGTTCTGTGCTATCAAATTAGATTCATCTCCTCATTCTTGGGCCTGGTGAGAAATAGTGAACACAGAAGGGCACTGTGGAAAGCTATAGTAGCCAGAGTTGATCTCTGACTGAGTTATCTTGGTTTTTAAAATTTCTCCAAAACATGGATATATGTATGCACCATTTCTTGTACTTAATCTCATTCCTATGGAAGAAAAAATACAAATCCTGCTGAACTCAACAAAAATTTTGCATTGTTAAACTTCTTTTGCTTCCCTTTCTGCTTTGGAAATATTTTAATAAGATGCCATAATTCAGACTTCGTATAATTTCATCATTATATAGAAAAAACCACTAAAATGATTTCCTATTAAAAATGCATTCAAATATTGTGGAAGAAAAATAGGTGAATTTTTTTGTTTGTTTGTTTTCTTTATTTGTCAGGTACTTATAATCCTAGACTTAATCAGGAAAGCTGTTAAGGATAGTCCATCAAGAGTATTAAAGTCATCATGACTATTTTGTACCAGATATGAGCAGAAAAGTCCTTGTCCCCAGTATTCCACTTTCCATTTACAGAACTGGTTTTTACTAGTTAATTGACCAGTGCAATACTGATGAACCCTTTTAAATTCTAGAAACTGTTTAGTCATAAGTTATCACAAAACCACAGATATTAAACCATCTATATTTATTAAAACTCCCTTTTAATGGCTTACCTTTGTGACATGTTCTATTCCTTTTACATCTGTAAAAGAAATGAAAAAGGAACACATCTGAGCATCAGATATTGGATAAATTGCAGATAACAATGTGCAGTTCTGACCTCATTATGATGCCTTAAGTTTTAGCTTTCATATTTTTCAGATTCTGTGTTGCATAGGGGTGTAGTTTTGAGCTTCATATTAAGCGCTGGTAAGCTCTCTTCACAGAGTAGGGAGACAAAACAAATCCTTTTCTGCTAAGAACCAAAGATAACTTTCAGGCCCAGAAGCATAAACAATGGTGGACTGAAGGAAGAAAAAAGAAGGATGAGACCTCACGACCTGGAGCTGTAATTGGACAATTAAACCCCGATATGCAAATTGACAAAAACTAATAAAAGTGTAAGACCTCATGACCAGTCATCCATTTTGTGACCATTCTAAGTCCACCTGGCCAGACTCTTGTCCTGCCCAAGGTGTACCATAAAGCCTTTCAGTAAATGCCTATTTTATTCTCTAGGTCTGTTCGGTCTCTGTTACAGGTCAGCCTTCCAAAGGCATCAATTAGTATCTGGAGTTCTGATCTCAATACTGGAGATGCCTCCATCTCCAGCATCCCATTTTGATGGAAAGGAGAAACACATCCAATCACCACTGGAAACAGTAAATGATCACGGTGAGAGGCTTTTGTGGTACCCTGTTCCACAAGGAACAAGACTATGTACAGTCTCCAAATTCTTAACTCAGTTCACTGTCTGTTTATGAAAACAGCAAATTATTGAAGTACTTCTAGCTGTGCCTACATGTCACAGTTTCGGACACACAAAGGACGAGGCAGACACCAGAAGGTCAGGCAGGAAAGCTTCTATTTTAATTTTCTGACTGCATCTTTTATACATTTTGATCAGAAGGCAAAAGATTGGCTACACAGGTTGCCACCTTTCTGACCTGGTTGGTGAACATCACCATCAATCATATTTCTCCTCCTAGAGGAGGAATATGTAAACAAAATAAATAAATTCTAAATATATACATAGTTTACGTGAAGCTGCGTGAGACTCTCCACTACAAAACTGAAAACACTGAAAAGCAGGAACACTCAGGGCGACACCTACATGCTCAGTACAATACAAAATTAGGAAGTTTATCAAGTTTAGTTCCTCATATGACAATGAAATACACCGTTTATTCTTCTTTAAATTTAAAAGAGGTTTTCTGCTTTTGTGTGGCTTTTTAAACACTGTTAGATTCAGCCCTTTGATGGTAACAATTCTGATTTTCAAGTCTACTTATGGTCAGCTTATATCTACTTGATCTTTTGAAAGATTTTAGATATAGCTCTCATATGCTCATCTTTTCCCTGGATGAATTAAAAGACTTCATGGAGCTCAAGCCAAGGGAAGTAGTACATATAATCACAATCAAAACAGAGAATTGTGCATAGCATTGTGTCACATCGTTGTCTTGCTGCAGCCAATGTCATCAGCCTGAAGTATCATAATATTTTGACTTTTATATTCAGTGAAGGATTTTCATTTACAGTCCATGACTTTCTTTTCCCTCCCTCTTCAGATTTTTTTTTCATCATATGCAAATCTTTGACTCCTTTCTTAAGGGAGGTTAAGAAAACATCTTGAGTGTACTAGAAAGTCTGCAGCCATCTATAAGGCTTTTGGATATTCCCCATCTCAGCTGAGAAGGCTCACATGAAGTTATAAGAGGGGTCTGTAGTCTTCAGAGTATTGCTGTGTGACTGTCTCAATAATCACTCATTGGTTAATACACAGATAATTCCTCTGTCTGTCCTAGTCAGTGTCAAAGTCAATACTAGGCTGGAGCTGCTACTAAAGACTAGCTCATGTCTTACCGTTAGCTCAGATCATGAATTTGATATGATTATTTTAATCCTATTTCTATTTCCTTATTCCTTAGTCACCCTCATCTTCCTGTCAGATATTCTAACTATTCAGTACTAATGACATCTTCCAAATTTGTGTCAATGGTAAATTAGCTAACGTATTTTTTCTGTTTTTGCGAACTTTGCTAATGAATTTGTTCAATAGCAATCAACCTACACCAGATCATTAAGAAAATGGTATTTTAATTTCTCTTGACACATTATCAGCTTTCAATACAACTAGCTGACTTGTCTCTTCTTTCTAAAATCTCAGCTGAAACTCATTATCTCCAATCTAATTTCCAAACTTCCCAGTGTGCAGTACTTGAGATTCAGATAAAATACAGTTTTAGAGAAATGAAATGCAGCAAATTAGATTTTTCCAGAAAAAGAAATTATCAGGATGCTGGTCTACTATGAAATATCCATGGTGAATACTTTATATTTTCATTCCTTATGTTGTGTATCTCCAAGAAATAAACAGCGTTTGCATGATAGCACTATCATTTGAAAAGTAGTATTTAAAATATTCTATAGTGAGGCCATGACTTTATTGTCAGTTCATTAAGTAGTGTGGCATAGAACACAGTTATATATCCTCTTTCATTAGTATCAGGCCCATTCCTTCTCCTCCTCTCCAAGTTTAAGCCAAGAGAAATCACTTGACAAACTCTGAAAGAGCATTTACAAGGATTTATCATGCTGACTTTTGTGCAGCCATGCTAGAAACTAATAATGACTTTTAATCTGACTTTTTATCGGTCTTCCTTTCATCCATTCCTGCACATTGACTTCCAATATCTTCTTATCTTTCTTTCAATAAATTTGTTTCTGCACTTTCTTCCTTCTGCATGTTTTTTTAACTTTTCATTTACTCTACTCTTGCAGTATCAAATAATCTGAAGTGCCGTCTGAAAAAGAATCATGGCACTTTAGAAGTGCAAGTAGAGGCAAAAATGAAAGCAAAATTTTCTCTTTTCAGATTTGAAATATAATTCCAAAAAAGCATATCAGTGTACCTGAAAATTCCTAAGGATAAAGAAAATATGTTCCTGTTCAGATACAGCTTGAATTTGAATATCCTTTTTCAGTCTATATTATTTCACTACCTGGTTATTTGCTATCTGTGGGGATTTTTTTTCTTTAAAAAGAAAAAACATTAAAATATATTTTTTCTACCTCCCATTTTTTTTTGCCTCCCAATTTTTCCACACAAACTCATGATCTTATTCAGCTT
Organism: Trochalopteron elliotii; assembly: GCA_024734555.1. Taxonomy (NCBI): domain Eukaryota; kingdom Metazoa; phylum Chordata; class Aves; order Passeriformes; family Leiothrichidae; genus Trochalopteron; species Trochalopteron elliotii. Next base: position 1,652,273 of record JANPWX010000065.1, read on the forward strand.
AAATATTCCAGTTTGAAAGGGTTCCTTATAAAAATAATGAAGAATGCCAAAGACCTTATGTGCATATTGTATACTAAATTATTTTTCCAGGTTCCCAATAGAAAGAGTTGTCTTAAAAAAACCTTGTAGCAATCCAAAACTTCAAAGTTTGAAGCCATTTAACACAGCTGAATGGGATGATAGGAATAAGAAAACATATGACAAATCTGATGGATATATTTTCCCCCAAACGTAAAGGAATGTAATCTACTGAGGAAGGGTTAGGGGCAGTATCACTATCACTTTTAACTAGAGAATTAAGAATTAATTCAAAGTATACCTGAGAATTTCTTCAGAAAAATCAGTAAAAAATATTTAAAATAGCAGCTAAAATTGCTTGCACCAGCAATCTGTTTTCAATCATATTTGCTTGATCGGGAGTTATTGAGACAGTAAGATAATTTAGAACTACATGGAAAGAGAAGATACTCTGCTCTAGACCAATATAGTGAGGAGGGTCTAACTCATCTCCTATTGATCGAGGAAGTTTAATTCAGTCCTATCTCATATATCCACACTGAATACATATTAATCTACTGATTTATCACCTCTGAAATAATCTTCACATCATCCAGTGAATTAATCAGGAGATGAATTAAATATTTTAATAGCATATGTCTAGTACAGGTAGAATGAATTTCCCTTCTAATTATAATATCTAATTTTCTTCTTACTATTCTTCAGCAGCTGTAGTGTTGGTCATGTTGGCTTTTTTAAATTTAATTTTCTTTCTTATATGCAACCTCTTCACCTTAAAATGATCTTTTATCTTGCATAAAAACAGATGACAAGACTATTTTTCAGTTCACAACTTTTTCATAATTACATTTTTGGCCTCAAGGGAAAAACTGTATACATTATCAAATCCCTTGGCTTTGCAACTGAGTAGCTTTAACAGTCTTGCACACTGCCTGCAGCTATTGTAATTTATTTTGAATATTAGAAAATCCTCAAATTGCAAGTTCTAACAAGGTTGCGTCCTGTTCAAATTGAAACACATTATGTTTCTTAGTGCCTTGTAAACTGGTGCTGTAGATTTCTTACAGTTGTTTATTTCTCTTCCAGTCTTTACAGTAACCACTAACTATTCATGCTGCAGTGGATCTAACAATTTTTATTTATCAATGTAAAATCCACTGGCCTTTTGACGCTGTTGTGTACACTACAACAACACAAAGACTCTGACTTCAGACGGCTGAAAATGACTCCTTTATTTTGGGATGTGTCTCCCTTATATACTATTCTATCATACCGATTTAATTGGTGAAACAAAGACAATCCTCTTCAATCACATTGGTCAGACCAGAGGGACATTAAGAAGAAGTCCCTCCTAGGGAAAAAATGTAAACCAAGTTTTCAGTTACACAAACATCTCTCTTGTTTACAGAAAATTCCCTGGGAAAGGAATTTCAGAAAAAAAAACCATCTCAGGCACGAACCAGGGCTACAGCTTTTTGCCACCTACGTCTACAGAAGCAGTACAGTGCCATTCAGGAATGCTCCTGAGCAGTGCAGCACCATTTGTGGAAGTGTGAAATGTTTCCTGAAACTAAGCTCGAACTCTCTAAAAGAATCACAGAATGGGTAATATTGGAAGGGATCACCATGGGTCATCTGATCCAACCTTCCTGCTCAAGCAGGATTATCCTAGAGCACATGGGACAGGATTATGTCCAGATAGCTCTGGAGCATCTCCAGTAAGGGAGATTCCACAGCCTGTCTGGGCAATCCCACACAGTAAAGAAGTTCCTCATATTCAGGGGAAACCTCTTGTGCACTGGTATCTGCCCATTGTCTCTTGTCCTATTGCTTGGCACCACCAAGAGGAGCCTGGATCCATGCTCTGACACCTTTCCTTTAAATACTTACAGACATTTATGACATTCCCTCTCAGTTTTCTTGAGGCTGAACAGGCCCAGCTCCCTCCTATCCTTGTAAGAGAGGTACTCCAGTCCCCTAATCATATTTGTTGAGATCCACATCTCTCTTGTCCTGAGGAGTCCAGAGCTGGACACAGCACTCCTGGTGTGGCCTCACCAGGGCTGAGTAGAGGAGCAGGATCTCCTCCCTCAGCCTGCTGGCAATGCCCTTCCTAATGTACCTCAGGATCCCATTGGCCTTCTTGGTCACCAGGTCACTGCTGGCTCATGGACAGGTTGTTGTCCATCAGGACCCTGAGGCCCTTCTCTGCAGAGCTGCTTTCCAGCAGGCCAGTCCCTGTGCTGGTGCAGGGGGCTATTCCTCCCCACCTGTAGGACCCCACGTTCACCTTTGTTGAACTTCAGACAGTTTTTCTCTGCCCTACTAGAAAATACTTGTGAAGCAGAAACATACCAGTTGGCTATAGATTTTTGTTTTGGAGTTATCACCAAGAAAAATCATAAAGCCTGAAGAGTCATCATATAACTTATCCATTTGTTAAGAATTTTAGGTCAACCAGAACACAGCCCAGTACCATTCTCTCCTTTTTAAGTGACCACAGCCGTGAGGGAGTCCAGGGCTCCCTCAAAGTCTCTGGATTTTAATGGGTTTCACAGATACTTGTCTGAAAATCAGAGTTCTAGAAAAAGGAAAGGAGCTCTAGATCTAATCAGGATGTAACTGAAAATATGATCTTCCCAAATACCTTGCTTATTTACAGTTCACAAATAGAGTTGCAAAGTATAACTGCTGTAAATTGAAAACAATGCACTGATCAGCAGAGCAATTTCTGCTTAGATATTTGTAGAAGTTAGTTCAGTATTTATGAAATTCATAGTTAAATTATTACAGTGGCTAAGGTGACAAGGTCAGTTGTTTACACACCTGATTCTGTATCTTCCTATTTCAAAGTTATATTATTAATAATTAGCAATTAGCTTTCAAATAACATTCTTAGGAATACAGAATTGTTTTCTAGTAAAAGAAAAGCAAGTTTCCCCCTCAGGTCACTTAGGACAACCTTTCATACCTAGAGGACTAAAAGTATTTTGGAATGCTTCAGGTTTAACTCAACTGTACATGTTTATCGCTTACTCAGACAGAAGGCAATTATGCATATAGCCATTGACACAAAAATCTCAGTAATACTTGCCCAATTTTTATAATTCTATCTTCATATACTTGTTCTGACATGGAAAGGCAACCCTGGTACTGGTTTCAAGTCAGACTCTTTTATAAGTGCCACCAATGAATACAGGGAAATAAACCTATGTCAGCCCTCACATCCACTATGAGATCTTCACCAACCTATGTGCTCACTTCATCAAACCCTCCTTACTTGATAAAGGGTCTCTTCACTCTGCATCTGGCATAATAACTATTTCTGGAAGTTTCTTACTGAGGCCCTTCCCTGATTGGCTTGATCTGCTTGAAAGCTTTTGATTAGTTAATTAGCACCTGGGATCTGAATAACAGTGAATTGTGCATTAGCTATCAGAACATGTAATTTTTTTCTATGGCTTTTTTAGGTATTAGGATAAGCCCTCACATATGCAAATTTTTCATTCTGATTTTTTTTTTCTCTAATTAAGATAAGCTCACAAATTACATTGAGATAGCAGTTGCAATCCTAAATTTTTTGTCTGGGTGCTTGATTTGAGAATGGCTATACATAACAATCAGGTCTGTCTATGCCAGGCTGTGTGAGCTCATAGTTTTCCTGCTTTTTTTTTTATTTTAAATCTTGCTGCAATATTAAGCAAGTAAAATAGGTTGTTGATGCATTTAGCTATACTTTTTTTCCTAGAGCAAATGGTGCTGAGACCTATGACAATTCTGAAAGCACTTTTTGAATTTGAAGCCATTGAAGGAACTCTATCTGGGTTATCCTATCAGTTGCAGTTACACCGGAGACTGGAAGAAGGAACACATTGAGTCTAACGTTTTCTAACTGCTTATGTTGATCCAGCTGTGCTTTCTCCATGACAAGAGGCAGACTTTCCCATTAAGGTCTTTGAAAATATTAGAAAGAAACTCATTTTAACTGAGACAGTACAATGAAACAGCTTGAGATAAAATGTGAATATCTATTTTTTAAAAAATACTTTCTTTCTGCTTGTGGAAGTCCAGAAAATATGCTAGAGTAGAAAAAGTAACCTATTTTTGCACATATAGGAAAGAAAAAAAAAACAACAACAAAAAGCCAGGAATACTTACTCACCCCATAATTTATTATTATAAGCAGTATTTCTTTAACTTTGCCCTAGCCCCAGATTATTTCTTCTCCATACAAAATAGCTTTCTTTGGGTAGTTTCAAGTTTGATTGGTACTTCATGCAATTTTAAATACATCTACAAAATCTATTACAGTAAAGCTGGTTAAGGTTTATTGAGGTTTTGCTATACCCTTCATAAATAAGAAGTACATCGCAAACACTTGAAATGGAGTAGAATCCTACTTACTGGTAAAAAAAAGCTATGTTTATTTTGGTATAATGTGGAGTGGTTCACATTCTAATTGTATATCTTTTCCTTGGCAGCCCAGGGAAATCACTGTATGTGGTTCCAAGAAATACAGAATACAGGCCTACTTTTTCCAGTCTTTCATCTGTCCCAAGGACTACTGTCATGCAATAAAAAGACAAGATTGTAAATCTCTTACATTTTCTTTAATTTCTGAGCAACACATGGCTATGAAAGTAAAAACAAAACACATTTTATGCTTCTTGTGCTGCCCCATATTTTGACTAAATATTTTGGTGATACTGGCCAGAAAAGAGTCACCAACAGAAGACTAGAAGTCCAAAACATACATATCCACTAGCAATCTACATACTGGGAGAGTGATGTATTGCAAATCCAGCATGCCTCTGAATGCCATTCCAAAGATAAATGAAGAGTTTTAAAATAATTAAATGTGAAAGTCTCACAGCAGCAACGTGAAAAAGTAAATATAATGTTATAGTGGCAAAAAGACACAAAAGAAGATAAACTTCTGTTGAAATGATTTTACATAATGGTAGGGATTCTTTATGGTTTTCATAATAAACAAATGTAATTTAGGAAAGTCAACACTTGCTTCACAATCTAAACTTGTATCTGTGACATAGTAATGACAGCTATGAGCCACCGCATCTGTGTTTCCTCTTACTGAGTAAAAGTTCTGTGTGAAAATAACTCTGCATTTCAATGGAAGTGGCTAGAAAACTTCCTTTATTGTTTGATAGGAACAATAAACTGAAGCTGGAGTACAAAACTGAGTGAGAAAACTGCTCAAGCGTGTAAGTTTCCTTATTCTTCAGGGAATTAGAAAAAAATAAAGCAAAAAGGGAAAGAAGGCACAAGGAATTACTAAATGTGCCAGTAGTACACAAATGAGAAAAAGTGTGACTCTGAAGGGAATTTTCCCATCCTGGTATACAGATAAGGAGGTAGACATTTCAAAGCTTTTGGGAGAAACACACATAAACGTAGGGATCCGTTTTTGCACCTAGCCAGCTGCTTTTGTTGAAATCAATGAGAACTGAGTTATGGTGTTTGAAACTTTAATGAGTTCACAAAAGTTTCGATTTTCTCTCTGTAGAGTATCAAAATAATAGCTAAATGTTATACAGGGCTGAGTTTAGTCCTGATTTGAGCCTTTTCTAGCACTAGTTGAGCTTTTTTAGGTCTTCCCAGTAGATTGACTTCATTCTTCATCTTTAAGTGTAAGTGAAACAAGTCTGGTTTTGTAGCTACCCTAGGATTTTATGGTAACAATATTTTCTTGAATGTTTGGTCTTGTCAGCTTCTGAATGTTTTGAAGAAACAAATGCATTTCTATGGAAAGATTTTTAAGCACCACCATATGTTCAAAAAGGACTGAGCACATTAGCTGTACTAACTAAAATGTATGAAAAATAGTATTTTAAATGGTTCTTATTGCCTTTTAGAAGCAAAGATATTCTAATCCATTAGGTTTTCAAAAAGGTATTTTTGTGCACAGTTGCTGTTTTTCAGTCTGCAGGTTGAACTACTATAATGAGCTCCTATTGCATATGAGGAGTGCTTTAAATTGTTTCACCCACAAAAATATTCCTGCCTTGTTTCCTAAGTGTGGTCTAAAAGCAGAGGTATTAATATTGTAACACTTCTAATATTTATTTTTCATTCCAGTGCAAAACACATACTTGAAGCCTGTTAATATTAATGTCAGTAAATGACTAAATAGAATTACATTTAAGACTATTATAGATTTCTGTAGTTTTAGGGGCTATCTGTATTTTATTACTTTTATTTTAGCAAAGAGGCATAGCAGCTTCATCTAGGATTTCTGAGGTAAAATTCTGAAGTATTATATAAAAATATATTTCTCTCTAAAAATAATATAAGGTTTCACTGAAACAAAAGAGTGGTTTCTTAAAAAGTATACTGAGAAAATTCCACTTGGTCCTTCCCCCATCCTGCAGAGCCTAGCAGTACTGCAGCAGTCTTAGACTTCTGGAAGAGCAGTCAATAATTCCTGCATTCCAAAGATTATATATAATTATTTCAGGGGAACATGTCTTCCAAAACAAGTTTTCAGTTCTTTCACCCCTGCATCCTCTTTTAAATGCCTTTAAATTACCTTATTTCTTACCATTATGTACATTAGATACTAGGTACTTAAAGGAAGCTCGTACTTGTACGATGACAATTTGACAAAAGTATCACAGAAATACAATAGGGGATTGAAAAACAAAAGTCAAATCTAATTCCCTGTTCTGATTACCAGAACCCACAGCATGTTCTACAGTAACATCCATCTGGACATTCTACCTGCTGGTTGGCAAGAATGGCCAGTGTAATGATGCACAGAGCCAGAATAACCCTAATACTGCTTTCAGAGATAATGATTAGACCTTGATTTCTGATTCCTTCAGAGAATGGATATTGCAGTTAGAGAAAGTATTCAGCACAGTTTTGGAAAACAGAGGCACGATGGAACACAAAATCTCTTTTCAGCTTTGACCTAATTGCATCTCTGAATTCCTGTGAAGGTAGCCAGATTTATCTTCGTGGATGTATGGAAGAAGTAATCTGCAACAGGGTTTTCAGAGTTAGATACAAAAATTTCTTAGTGAAATTACTCCTACTGAATATTATAGGACTGCTATAGATGAGTCATGTAATTAATTCATACATAAATGCTTACCACTGTGTGAGCACAATTAAGCTAATGATTTTTCTCCCTACTGTTTTAAACTGTGGATTCATAATAATGGGGATTTTAGTTCTATGTTGCAGTATTCTACATTAGCTGTCTTATCTGAAATTTCCCATTCTAGGCTTTATCTATGTAGTACAAATGTAAAATTAAAATGTTATACTTAAAGGAAAATGTTCGAAACCATTTTCATGTTAGTACTATATAACTATGTCATCATGTAGCCTAAAATATCCTCTCTAAAATTAACTGACAAATTGCAGAAAATTGTTCTCTGGGTTGGCAGAAATGAATTCTATTAAAGCTAATGAAAATTGCACATCTGTGGCATAAGACCATATGTCCAGAAGAGAAGCAGCATGTAGAATAACCTTCTTTCAAATTTAAACCCAACCACTGAAGTTTTTCCATCAGGGACTCAAGCTCACCAGATTTATGAGAGCTTTATGAAAAAGTTTGTACTCTGACACATTTTGGATCAGTAGCCTACATAAAATAGTGATCAAATCAAATTAACTATAGTATTAGATTATTTTAACATCTGGAGTCTGACATATCCTTCACATATATATATTTAATTTAAAATAATCTGAAAAATACGTGCACATGAAATAATAGTGTGTAATTGTAAGAAGGGACAAGGAACCCTTTGGTACTATTAAGATCTGTGCTTTAAATAAGAAAGTGTAATTTTTGTACAATAGAAGATAGATTTACCAGCGGAGCTGAGCCAAACATCTGCTTTTCACTGCATTACTTTTTTTGTTCACTTTTCCAAACTGAAAAACAGGAACTAGTAGAACTGGATGATGAACATCAAACTCCTCCAGTCAAATATGTCTAGCTAGACATTTTTTTCCTTGATGATGATTCTTTTCTTGTCAAGGAAAAAAAATTAGTAATTTCTACACTATAATCATTGCTTTTGTGATTTTGTTTTTAATACAAAAGGTTTCTTGTCATTCCCTGGGATCTGTTCCTGGCAAGTATAATTATCTTACAAAAATATCCCTCTCCCTACCCTACATACTCATTTGAGACATACACACACACACACACACACACATATATATATATATATGTATATATATTATAACCTCCCTCTATCCTCCTATACTCTAAGGTTAACTCAGAAGCCTTTGAAATGGCTGAAGCATTGTTTCAGCCAGATAAAGGAACAAACTTAGACCTTATGACTGGACCTTGAATTAACTACTGGATTTATGGGGAAGAAATATACAACTCTTGGAGATTAGTTTTGATCTAAGATGACTTGTAAAATGAATAAAACTGGTATATTTTTTCACAATTATATAAAAATGTTGCTCTTTAAGCATCAACAAATAGAGAGTTTATGACAAATGGCACAAAAAACCCTCTTTCTGACAGTGCCTAGTAACAAAATTCTGAATATGGGATTTCTTTATTACTGTCTTTTTTCTACAGGTGGTTTCCCCATCTGTAATTTTCCTAGTTTGGTATCCTCTTAGGAACAAATACACTAATTTTGGAAGAGGCCAAAAGTGACAGTCTACCCTGAATATTCCCTCCTTAAAGATTTCTTTTGCCAAGGTTTCCCACACACTTTATTTTCAGCAAAAATTTTATAACACCTTTCCTTGAATAACAGCAGTGAACCACTTGAAAGATATTTTTTTTTCTTTCTGTCACTATCTTAGATTTTTCATCCCATGCCTGTAAGATTGTGGTGGTTTGACTTGGGCAAGATGCCAGCTCTGAACCAAAGGTGCTCTACCACTCTCCCTGGGAAGAGAAAACAGCATGAAAGGCTCGTGGGTTGAAACAAGGGCAGGGAGAGACCACTTACCAGTTACCATCGCAGGCAAAACAAATTCATCTTGGGAAAATCAATTGAATTTATGGCCAATCAAATCAGAACAGAATAATGAGTAGTGAAATCAAATGTTAAAATACACCTTCCTCCCATGCCTTCCCCCATCCCAGGCTTATCTTTATCCCCAAATCTCTACCTACTTCACCCTGCCCCCAGCAACACATTGTGGTGGGGAACAGGGGCTGTATACACATCTCTGCCGCTCCTTAAAGAGAGGATTCACACCCTCCTCCTGCTTCAGAATAGGGTCCCTCCTATGACAGATAATCCTTCACAAACTTCTCCAACATGAGTCATTCCCACAGGCTGCAGTTCTTTATTTTAAAGTTTTGTTGAGGTTTTTTTTCCCTTTAATTTGTATCCCCAAGCTGCTGCCACCATCACTGAAGAGGCTGGCTTTGTCCAGCAGTGGGTCTGTCTTAAGAGGAGCCTACTGGCACAGGCCATAAAGTAGGTTTCTGGCAGCTTCTCAGAGAGGCCACCATTGCAGCTCACCCACTACCAAAACCTTGCCACACAAACCCAATACAGAGACATGCATAATCAAGTGCAGAAACAGTGTTTGGATTCAATCTTCAAGTTACTTATTTTCATTATGTTAGCAATCACTTTTGACACCCTAATATGACTATCTAACCACAAAAAGTGCAACTATCTATGTGTCTTCAAATCACAAGATATCATGTCAGCATAATTTGCACAAAAATATTTGTACTGGCTTTGACTGAGGTAGAGTTAATTTTCTTCACAGTAGCTGGTGTGGGGTGTTTTTTGAAATTGTTCTGGAAACAAGTGTTGATAACACAGGGATGTTTCTGTTATTGCTGAGCAGCCCTTGCAGAATCAATGACATTTCTGCTCCTCACCCCACCTCCCGTGCCAAGAGGTTGGGAGAGGACACACCTGGGGCAGCTGACCCCCATTGACCTAGGAGCTATTTCAGGCCATGTGGCATCATGTTCAGTATATTAACTGGGGGAAGGAAGGAGAGGGGATGTTTTGAGTAATGGCATTTGTTTTCCCGGGTCACCTTTACATGTAATGCAGCCTTGCTTTCCTGGAGATACCTGAAAACCTCCTTGCCCATGGGATGGGGTGAATGAATTCTGTGTTTTGTTGTGCTTGCTGCTGTGGCTTTTGCTTTCCTGATAAAGCTGTCTTTATCTCAATTCATGAGATTTTTCACTTTTACTCTTCCTATTCTCTCCCCATCCTATTGAAAAGGGAGTTTTCAAGGGGCTGCTTGGGGCTTAGTTGCCAGCTGGTGTTAAACCAGAACAAGAGCAAATATTCTGTGTTTTAAAAAGGAGGCTGAAATACAAGGAAAAGAAAATAGATGCAAAACATACAGAACTTACATTTTTTTTTAATAGTAGCCTTTTAACTCGTCTTTCTCCTATGACTTTTCTGTTCATTTAATGAGACAATTTTGATGAGATTGTATTAGTTTCCATAGTCAGTCATTTAGTAACTATTTTTTAATTGTGGGAAAACAGAAATAAGAAGAATAATTTGACCGGCATGGTAGGGGTTTATTTTGTTATTGTCGTTACTTGTGTATTTTGTGTTATTCAATTTTGAGAAATTTGGCAGAATTTTTAAAAGCAATCATAAAGTTAGTCTTAATTTTGTTAAATTTAAACAGGATTTAAGCTTGTACGTTTCGAATCATTTTTAAAACTAAAACTGCGACTCCTAAGTCCTGGAAATACTTTGTGTATTTTATTGCTTGTATCTTCTGCAATATTTAACACCTTGAGCTAAAAGAATTCAATACTGCATTCATTAGCAATCTAGTATAAAATGTTTTCAGACATTTAAAAAAAAATCCATTAATTCTTTTAGTAACATTTAAACTTAAATCAGAGTAATGGTTAAACAAGTACTCGAGCTTTCTGAAAACTTACTATTTTAAATATGAAAGCAAATACCACAAATTCTCACCATTCATGATAGTTTGATGATTGCTTTGTCATCATAATATCCTCAAAGTACGGAAAAATAGATGAAAGAAGGTGTGTCTCCAAAGGAAACACATAGTTTCCTTTGGAATTGAAATCTTAGATGCTGAATGCTTCAGTAAATCAGCTCTGCCGCTCATCTTGTCCTGAATAACACCATTTTTTATGTTTTTAGATAATCTTGTGCTTTACTACATGAACTCCGGAAACTATACAAATATACTTTATGATATAATGTATAAAAATGGATCATGTATATAATAAATCATAAGTAATTAATACAAAACATGAAGCAGTATTTATAGTTTATTATACATAGGGTACAATATATCTATATAGTATAAAATATAGAGAGCTTGGGATTTATATGGTATATAACATACATGTGGCTTTTATAGAAATATCTTTTAATACATTTATATAGCTACCTTTAATATATATGATAAAATATGTAACATTCAAACTTCAAATATCCCTTAAAAATGCATTTAAATTAAGAGTTTCACATCAGCCTCACAAATAAATATAGACAGTATATGGTCCAATATTATACCAGGCAAATTAACATGAATTAGTGGAGAAAGTTTAGTTGCAATAGAGTCTTTAGCAACTATTTTTCACCCTTTAATTTGGTTTTAACTCCTGGAATGTCAGAGTTGGAACTACAAAACTAGGAAAAATCTGGTTTTCATTGAAAAATATTGACCTGATTACATCAATTTTATATTACTGATTTTTGTGCCTTGAGCTCAAGTAAGAGAAAAGAAATTGTCTGGAGGAAAGTTATAGCACTAACTTTCGGATTTGTGTAACGTGCTGTTGCTGTTCTCTGGCTGACGACAGAACATGGAGGTACCAATAAAGTTGAAATCTCAGCAAAATAGACAAGTTATTTTTAGTGTTCTTTTCATCATATCTTTTCACTGCTATAGTATTTCATAGGAAAGACTTCTGAATGTGTTCCTTTACTGAAGACTACATATAGTCAGTAAAGTAGGGATTCAAATCCATGGTTTTGAAAGGAGAAAAAAGGGCATATAATATAAATACTCAACTAAGTGAAAAAAGAATATTCAGAAACCCTGTCTCTAAATATGCACAGTTCTTAATAAGTTCGCAATTGCTTATCCAAGTGAAATCTCTGAGAGTTCAAACAAGAGAGTAGTAGTGTACTGATTTATCCTTTACTCATTCCCATAAGTTTCTTGTTCTTGGTGTTCTTCTTACTGTACTGGTCCTTCGTGAAATATTGTTATGCAAGCCTTTGAAGGTTTTAATTGCATTCTTTATTCTTGGTTATGAAGTTACATAGAAGGAAAAAAAAATACCCTATAATTTCTCCTTTTATAGCAGTAAATTTTTTACTTCTGTAGAACACACCTGCATAAAATTGAAAATACTTAAAACACCCAAACCTTGAATCATAAGCTCTCATCTTGTTTTATGTTTTCTTTCACCCATGTCAAATATACAGACATTATTATTATGAGTGAAATATTATATCTGCTAGAACCATTTTTAACAGATGCAAAGAAATAGTATTCTTAGCTGTAATAGACTGTTGGCAACTATTGAATTGAGCAAAATTTATCTCAAGGGGTTTTCCACAGCTATAATCAGGGGGGAATTTTTTTTGGCATAGAAAATTTGTATTTCAGAATTGGTTTTTAATGTCAACAATTTGTATTTATCACTTGCTATTTAAAAAAAAAAAAAAAGTCCGGGTCTATAGAAGTCAATACGAGTTTAGCTATTACCTTCAAAAGGAGGAGGATAATGGCTTCAATGATCCAGTTTTTGTTCTCAGTGGCTTGTTATAAATCAAAAGTAACTTGAAGCAAATTCCCTGTAATTAAAATATGCATATGGTGCTATGTGCTTAAACATCTTTCATGCTGAAGATTCTCTTCCAGATCCCTTGCTGAGCTATGGTTTTATTGTCTGTGGGGGTTCTGACTGTTTTTATACCTACTATGATTAAATAGCTCTGAAACATCTAAATATTTTTTATAAGGAATTAAGCAGGCCAACATTTATAAAAAATAAATCTGATGCTAAGTACCATCCTCTGGTTTTTATGAGGGCTTTACTAACTTTTCAGGGACTTGCCTGAAACTCTTCACTTACAGGCATTTTTTGGGGTTTAGGGGATGCAGAACAACCAAAGCCACTTACAGAAACTCTTTGGCTTTTCTGTCACTAACCTTCTCCTCCCTGCAAGTTGTAAGTAGTGCAGATGGACTGGCAGATGCAGTCAACGTACAAAGAAGAAAAAGGCACTTCACCACTGTCAGCATCAGGAGTCTGAAGTTTTAAGAGGCCTCTATTCAAAGTGTTTGAACCTTTTTTAAAATAGGAAGAGGAACAGAAAAGTGTCTATATTCTAAAACTTTGGCAGCTCATCAGAAGCTGATGTTGATATGCAGTGTAAGTTCCATAAGAATATTTTGTCGCATTTCCTCGACTCCTGTTATACTGCAAAACTGCATCACAGACTTTGAAATACCCTTGTTATTCTTTGTTGTCTTCTAGTGTTCATTTTGTTGCCTTTTGTTTATTCTTAAACTTTCTAAATCCCGCTATTTTTCTTCATAGGTTCTGATATCATCCAATGGAAGAGAACACTTGCACACTATGCAGTACCTTCATGATAAGTAAAAGGTACCCAAAGCCACACAAAGCTCATAACTATGGTTAAAGGCTATTAGGGAAGATTTCTTTACATTATTTTTTAAATAGTGACATTGTTGAGCTCTGTCCTTCCAAATCAAGTTAAATTGTTATAAACTTGTAAAAGAATAAGTGTGCTATCCTGTTTCATTTGGGACAAAGTTAATTTTCTTCTTGTCATTGCTCAAATACATGGGGGCATTTGGTAGACAATGATGAAGGATGGGGAAATCTGGTGCGTGCCTAAAGGAGATTTGATTTTTGGTGATAATATCCAATGAATGAAATTGCATGATGTTGCTTGCTATACAACACTGGGTAATACAACTTCTGTGACCACACTGAGTGACTCACAGTGTCTGTCTTTGCCGCTCTGGATCCAATGATCAGAACAAGACTGCCCATCGATCACCACATCAGTAAAGAATGAACTTTGATGAAACCAGAGAAGTGAGATTTTGACTGAAAGGAGACCTCATCAATATCTGTCAGTATCAGAAGGCAAGGTGCCAAGAGAATGAAGAGAATGGAGACAGGCTCTTAGTGTTACCAAGCAATAGAACGAGATGCAACAGACAGAAATTTATGCACAGAAAATTCTACCTGAATATGAGGAGGAACTTCTTTATTGTACAAGTATCTTGAGCACTGGAACAGATTGTCCAGAGAGGTTATTTAAGAACCATCTGGATGCAATCCTGAGCAATGTGATCTAGAATGACCCTTCCTGAGCAGAGCTAGGACCTGATGACCCACTCTAGCCCCTTCCCAACCCTACCCATTCTGTGATTCTGCAACTCTGTAAAACATCACGGGGTATTAGGAAGCATGGAATCTGGCTTGGTGTAAATGGTATGGAATAAGCAGTGGACACTGAGTTAGTTTTGGCTGGGGCTGAACTTCTTTTCTTCTTAGTAGCTGCTACAGTTTTGAATTCAGTATGAGAATATGCTGATGTTTGGTTGTTGCCAAGCAGTGCTTACCCCAAGTCGAGGACTTTTCAATGTCCCAGGCTCTGCCAGGGAGGAAGTACACAAAAAACTGTGAGGGAGCATGGCCAGGAGAGCTGGCCTGAACTGACCAAAGAGATATTCCACAACACAGAAAATCATGCTGAATGTATAAACTTAGGGGGAAGTTGGCTGAGAGACACCTGTGGCTGCTGTGAGATGGAGTGAGGGGGAATGAGTGAGCTACTTCGTGGTATTTAGTTGCCAGCTGGGAGTAAATTACAACACGTGGGAATGGGAGGAAGAGAGAGAGAGACTGCTGAGAGTAGTGATGAATATTAACTTACTTAAAAAGTAATATGGACTTTACCTGCAGCACAACTCAAGAGTATTTATATCTGGTTCTAAATGTTTTTTGCAAACTTCTTCCCACTGTATTTTTTTCCTGTCGTTATATATCTTTCTACTTTTGATCCTTATTGCTTCTCTTATTTTTGCCTCAGGATTTTTCCCCAATTTTTCCAGGGTTTTGACACCTCCACTAGAAAGTTCTGGGAGAAATGCTGCTCTTAGAAACACCTTTTATATTACTCTGAATTTTTACAACTTGTCAAGCAATTTAGTTCATTTTTTGCTGATAGTGAACAAATGACTGCCAAAAGCATTCTTTGTGGGTTGGCTAATGATAAATTTGGAATCCAGTATTTCAAACTCAAACTCATGCTAAAAATAAGCAGAGTGAACGTCTGTGACAAGCAGGTAATTTTTAATAATATCAGACAGTTTCTTTCTGTGGAGAATTACTACTCTCTCATCCCTAATCAACCTCCCCTGTAATAGCAGCTGTCAATTAGGGATGTTGTCTCTTGACAGAGTGCTCAACCCATGTCTAATTTATTTTAAATGTGTTGTGTTTTTCCATGGAAGGTGAGGGGTGTTTTTTCAGAATTTTATGTCATAAGAGGCTCATGTCATGTTATAGAAAGTGGTGAGATACACAAATCACAGTGGAGCACCTACAGATTCAAACAGATTCTCAGAGGACAAATCCTCTCATCTAAGCTCCTGACAGTTTTAGAGAAGGAAGAACGCTTAATTTTCCTTTATATATATATATATATGTATAGCAAAACCCACACTCCTTTCTGTTGAGAGACCTTACTGATTTCCATGAGAATTTTCTCTTTGATACTACTCAACATACTGATCTAAAAGTTAGCTAGTTGTGTTACCTACCTACTATATTACAAAAAAAAGAGAATCCTATAGAAAATCACTATAGGGTTTGAAGGAATGAATCTATTAATGTAAATACACCTTATATTGTTGTTGTTAAAATTTACCTGTATGTTTTAGAGTATAAAAATCCAATTTAGGTAATATTTAGATCACATTTTATTAAATGTTATCCCTTTGCCTACACCTTTCTTTTTCCACATCCAAACACATATGTATAGGTTCATTATAATAAATTTCAAGTAACAATTGAAGCTTTGGTGATTTGATTCAAATATCAATAAATATTGCTGGAGGTAATTTTAAGGCTTTATCTTATGTTGATCAGATATTAAAATTTCTGCAAAGAAGGAAACTCACCACCTTATTTGTCATTCTTCTTCCTTCAGTTACTCTTTTATTTCTAAAGGGCAGCTGAGGCATATTAAGTAACTTCATAACTAGACAGGCAGAGACTGGCAAAGATTTTCCTTTTTTTTTGTGAAATAAGTTCCTAGTTTCCTTTAGTGGTGCAAGAAATTGAACAGTTAAATAACAACTCTTGCTACCTGCAAAACAAGACATAAAATTGGCCTGTAAATCAGGCACTGTGGTCCTAATCTTCACAAAGCATAAGCTTGAAAACACCATCAACTATTACTAAGAGAGGCTGTACAGTTCTCATGCTATTTTGATTCTAGACTTTTGTTTGGCTTAAGAACCACATTCATGGCTGCAAGAATGTCTGGATAATTAAGAGACTTGGAAAAAATGTCATCTCCTGGGACTTTAAACAGTATTCAGCTTGTTTTATTTTGTTGATGAGCAAGACTTTTCTTAAAAGACCAAAAGAAAAATATTCATGGCCAGAATAGTATAAAAAATGGATATTTTTAAATACTCACAAAATTAATTTATGGCTTGAACTTCAATTTGGAAAACAAGGAAGTGGCCATTTTCTTGTTTAGTCTTGTTTTTTAAAATAAAGTTAAGTGTGATTTGTTTTAATTGATGGATTACTAGATTTGCTGCAAAATGTGAGGAATCAGCAGCCTGTCAAACCATAAAATAAAACATATTTTAGGTTTAAATGACTATTTATAAGCATGTGCAAACATACATGCATATGTGAAGCCTAGTTGAATTCCCCCTTCCTTAAAAAAATGAAACAAAACTGAAACTCTGCAGAAACTTTCTAAAGTTTATGAAAAAGCTTCATAGGATTTGTGCAGTATTCTCATTCCAGTCTGTATCAAACAATTCAGTGTGTGTGTAGTTTATGAAACTCTTAATGTCTGTGCTTTGTACAACATATTCTAAAGAGAAACAAATAGAACAAAAAAGAGAAAACAGAACAATGAGAAATAACTGAATGTGAAGAACCAAAATAAAGAGGAAACATAGTAGGAGAAAATGGGAAGGAGAATGCTGAAAAGAAAATGGAAATTTTGTCTTTCAAGAAAATGATGGATAAGAGTTAAGCCAGTTTCTCTTCAAGCTCAATCACTTCCTGGAAATACCACAAGGCATAGGCATAGTTATCAAGAGGATGGATCTTTTCTTCCCTTAGGCTTGAAGCAAGAACATTTTGTTTTACAGGACACAGGGAACTTTTGGAATTTCACTGTGGCTGTTGATGTTTTCTTTCGTATTTAGTAAAGGCTTAGATTTTTATCAAGCAGGCCTGCTCCTTGAAATTATTTTCCTTTATTGGTTCATTATTTGTATCATAATAATTCTTTTGTCTTGAGCATAGAACTTGTTTACCCTGTTTGGAATACCTGGATTTTTCCTCAGTTGATAATCATCAAAATGCCTCTAAGAATTTTTGGTAGATAAATTAGCAATAGCAAGGTCATATGAAATAATACGTTTTTTCTTGAAATCTCTTTAATGCAGTTTTTCGTCAAACCAACTCTTTTTACCAATTCTGTTATATACACTTTACTGGCTTTTGCCAGGGTATGTTTTAGTATTACCACAGTGTTAAGAGAGGTGAGGAATTCAAAGTTTTCTCTCACCAAATAATTCCTGTTTAACATAGTATTGAAAGAAAAATGTCCTTCTGAAACAGAAGAGTGGATCATGAGTGCTTTGTGGGGTCATGGTCCTACACCAAGAAGCTCTTACAAGAACACATATCTCCACAGGCTATAGACAGCATCTGAGACCACCTTCCTGGCCCTAAAGTGTCCTGTTTCCTCTGCCAGTAGCTCTGCCTCTTCATATTGCCCTATTCTTCCTTGCGTTGGCTGCACAGCCTTTGTTGCAGAGGTCAGTCACATGGTCCTGTTGAAATCAGCAGAAAATAATGAAGTGCATGTGTATGTGCACGCTCATACACAAATATACTATATAGATTGTGTTTGACGTTTACCATTTATCTGATTCTACAATTCAAAGAAAAAGCGAGCCATTGTCTTTCTGCTTCAATCCATGAAAAGAGACATCATTTGAAATTTCAAAAATGCCTATGTGATAGAAACAGATATTTCTCCTCTCAGCTCCAGGTTTTCATCTTTGTCTGTTCTTTGCTTAATTGTTGTACCTTTTGTGCACCGATCTCACAAAAATTGCAGTGACCTGTAGTTTCTGTGTATTTGACCTTCTCTTTGCACTTTTGCAGGAATGTTATTAAATAGAAATACAGTTCAGTAACTAGTGATGCTTCTAGCAGATTCCTCCTTCGAAGTATTTGAGATAAAACCAACCATTTCCAAAAATGAGAAATATTTTTCCAGTAATGCTCTGCAACTTTTTCTGCTGGACCCATTTTATAAGTGAAATTTCCAGGTAGTCACCTAGTCCACTTCAATAGTCCAATGGTGCTCTTAGAGAGATTAGAGCAGAAAATAAGTTATCAATATAAACAAGATCTTTTTTTCCTTTTTAATGTATCTACATTCATCATTTATTTTAAATGTTGCACACATTCAGAAAGATAGATAGTTTTTAAGGGCAAAAAACTGTTGCATCTATATTTTTGGAAATAAGTCAAAGATTTGATATAGAGATGAGATAAACCCATAGGAACTCAGCTTCATGCCAACAGGCTTGAGTTTCTTTTGTTGAAATACACCAGCTGTAAAGTCTGTGGCCACACACAGCATCTGGAGACTTAAAGGTAAGCTTTCTTTTGGTCATATGCTGATTCCGTAATCCAGACCTATCTGGGAGGGAGGGTGCCCTTACATGTTAAAAAAAGCCGCAATAGCATCTTTGAGTTTGACAAAGTATCTGTCTCTGCCCTTGTAATCCCCTTTTTTCCCCTGTAGTTGTTATATTATGTCGGAATTTAACTGCTAAAAATTGCTGAATGATTTTTATAAACTGAGGGTGTTTCACAGTTACAGAGAAAAATCCTTGTAAAGAGGATGCAGCACATTCATTCCACAGGGTGATGACTGACTGGGCAATGGATTAGGCCCAATGCATTGAGATTAACAGGGCCATCTCCATTTTCCTGGCCCAAATTCTTATCCAAATCCATAATTTTCAGTTTTCTATCATGAAAAAGGAAAATGTTCTTTTATGGATGCTGGATTGCAGCTAATTGATTTTTTCTGAAAAGTTTCAGTACTCAAAATGATCATAATTTTTTCACCAAGCTCCAAATTCAGTAAATAAACAAGCAAATTAAAAACAATGAATAAAAGAAAAATATTTACTAAAATTAGATGTTTGTGGCACTTCACACTTTAGTCACCAGGCAACCCCTTACTTCGGATACTGGGAATAGAATTTACAGCTTGGCACCAAAATATAGGCTGCTAACCAGAAGGGGAGACATCTGTCTTCGTAAGATGGACTAGTCAAGAAAACTGCTCTGTATGAGGTACTCTGACATGGATATACTAAAGTAAAGGGTAGTGGTCCACATTCATCCATCATATAAAAGTCAACCTTCATGAGTCAGGCTCAATGATTGAGAAAGGATCTTTTTTTATGCCTCACAAAGTTTTCATTTAGACTTTGCGGCTTTTACTTCTCACCTTTTCTGTATGAACTTATCTCTTTCATGGCAGGTAAATCATTGAAGAATAACAGATGTGTAGTTGCCCATGGACACATGGCATTTTGTGACTTATATCCAGAAAAATACCCTGCATATAATTAGATTAAAATAACTCCCCAATTTTTTGCAATTTTTAATTACATTTAAAAGTTCATACGTACTACCTTTAGATGTGTAAGGCCTGAAAAAGCAGATGCCACCTCCTCTTCCACCACACATTAGAAAGGTTACTTGAAGTCCTGCAAATAGGAGTAAATTACTGGAAGTGGCAAGCTCACAACAGACAAAATGCTGTGCAAACTTACTGGATTTTGTATTTTTTAATGTTGTGAGGAACAAGAGGAAAACATTTGAGTACTTCTGAAAGCCTGTTTGAGAAAATTTCTCAGTTTTATTAGGGATGATACCACTGTAAGTTAGTAGAACTAACGTGACAAATTTTGTTGTGTTTGTTACGTATAACTGTACAAGGCAGTTTATGAGTCAGAAGTTCAAAAAGTATCTGCCTTCTATCTTTGTGAGCCAAAAAGGTTAAAGGGAATTTTGATTAATTGTTTACTTATGAAGAAAATACTGAGGTCTCCAGTGGAGGTGTGCTGGTATCAGTATCAGAATTGTTCCTGGAAATGGAAAACAGTTCAAGTCTTGCCAGAGCGTTCTGGTCAAGTTACTCTTTGGTGGTTCAGCTTGTTTAACTGTGTGAATCAAAGACTCAACTCCCTTTTCCCACTCAGAATATCTCTGTTCTGTTTCCTTAAATGTGGTTCTTATGAATAATTGTTGTGGTGTGTGATTGAGGTTTTAAAATTTGTATCTGTATTTTGTTTATTTGTCTGTATTTGGTAGATTCCTTCCAAAATACTCCTACCCCTGTACCCCTGATATCACCTGGTATCACCCTGTCCTGGACCCACCCCTTTCCTTCCCCCACTGGTCCGAAGTGTGCTCCTCCCAGGTGCGACCTGGTAAGAGGAGGGCACAGGGGCCAAATTGCTGTTCTGGCACATGTCCTGGCAAGTGCTCTCCTGGCACATGGAGCTGCATGGAGTAAACACCTTTTCCAACCCAAGCCAGAGCCCACTCAATTCCTCCAGCCTTAACGATGCTCAGCCAGCAGAATTGGGGGACCCATGAACCGTTCGGGTTGGTCTGGGGAATTGCTTAGCCGGTAAGCAGCCCCCACAGAAGCTTCCAACCCACAAATAATAAAGATGTCTTTGGTCCATGAGGGCCAGTTATGTGTTCACTTTCAACAGTGCAGTAGCATGTTCAACAAAGCTCTATAATGCTATGCTTCAGGGTTGTGTATACTGGTCCCAAAGACTGATACATTTCCAATTCCTATGTTAGGTTTTTTCCTGCCTCTTCGTGTTCTGGGTTTCATTTCCATGGTTTTCTGTTTTATAAAAGTGAGTACAGCAGGTAAGCAATAAATAGAATACCTAGGCACAAGTTTTCTCCAGTATCTTAAAGTTCACATTAACTGTTGTAATTCTTTCCTACATAGGGTCATCTGCAGCTGTTCAATTTTTCCTAAGGTACCTGGAGGAATTACCATCAAGCATCCAAAATCATTGTGTCTTGGTCATCAATGTTTCTCAGCTGGGATCTCAAATTCTGTTTTGTGGGGTATTTGCTACATTGTTGTCACTGCTCCCCCAAACTTTTCAGGGGAATCTCCTTGAATTATTTAACCTGTTAATCAATATTTATCACATTGATAAAATTTCACATCTTGGGGGAGTGAGACTGTCTGTAAAAATTCAGCAACCACAGTGTGAGCAGTCACAGGTGAGTGTTTATAATCCTGTGGGAGTCTGGTAATTGTACATTGTATACCTTCAAAAGGCAAAGCAAATTTCTTTCTATCTTTATCTTGTAAGGGGACCATAAAGAACACATTTTATACATCTAGCACTGCCATCCGTGGGTGTGCAAGTGCTTGTACTGTGGCTGTTAGGTTTGCAGTATTGGGTATTGCAGCTCCTAGTGGGGCTCTGTTGGCACTTAAGCACTGGTAATCATTGTTAGTTGCCATCTTTTGTCCAGTTTTTTGATTGGCTGAACCAGTGAATGTGGGAAATGGGTTCTGGAGAGGATTGCATATCCACATACTTCTTATGCTAATTACTAACAGTGTGAACTTCCACTGCATAGTCAAAACTGTATGAGCAGCTGCTTGTTTCCTTGTAGTGTTCTGTGCCCTGACCAATTCATCAAATGTTTACAATGAAGAGGAAATGCATGTGAAAGAAAAAGATTGCTAAATCCTTCAGGGAATAAAGTTGAATGCTTAGAAGAGAGTTATGCAATACGAGTGAGGATAAATATATACTTATTTAGGGCACTTCAAGTCTTTTCAGTTCCTCTGTACCATGTAGTTGCCCACACATTTAGGCCTTAGAGATAAATTCTGAGGTCTATTAACAGGGTTTATTGAAAAGCTTGAAATTTTACCTTTTCATTTTTTGTCTATCTGATTTCTGTTGGAAAACTGTAGTTACTTAGAACTGGAGTTATGAGGGGAACAGGTGGTGTTTGAGAAATTCCAGCACGAATTTACTCCTCCATGTCTGTTTGGCACATGAATACACACACTCTGCAGGAGAAAAAAAGCAAAGCTGTCCCAAAATCTGTTTCTGTTAATGTACCTGCATTGAAGATTATAGAGAAATAAGGAGAATGCATGTGTGAAAATCACTGTGTTATGATTTTCATGTAAGCTATTTAGGATAAGAATAAATCCACAATTAAATAATACACAGTTGCATAAATAGAAAACTTTAAATAGAGGACCCTTGTCCTCCACACTGAAGAGGAAATTTAAAGTCACAATCTCTCACTTAAAGATTACTTGGCTCTTCTTAAATGTGCAAATATTTACCTCAAGCATCTCTACAGAGTGAATTGTAAGGGAGAAATAGTTCAGATAATACTATACAGATTAGCATTTAAACATGTCCTTAACCCAGGGCAAGCCTATGGCAATTCTGTCCATGTGAAAGCAACCCTTTTAACATCCCTTTTAAGCATCTTTTCACTCACAAGGTCCTCATCTATTCACGGATTGTAAATACTAGTGGGAAGCTTCTAAAATATGTGTCTAGGTCCTAGAAGTGACATTGCTACATGATTCAGTTGTGATGTTGTAAAATAATGTGCAGTTATACAGAAATACCTTTACTACCTGAGGAAGTACTTCTCTGTGTGAGAGGAATGCCCTATCTCAGCACAGAAATATAATTGCGCCCTTTCTTTTCTACTCTGCACATCAACAGGATTTGCTGGAGAGTGGTTGTTTTCAGCTGCCATGTCTTTCTTGGAAGTTATATTATTACATAGTTTCAGACATTTAAAAAAAAGCCCATAACACCGATTACAATTCAGCCAGCGGTATTTAATGAACACTGAAAGTTCCAAATCAAATCTGTAATGAGACTTTTCAATTCAAGCACCCTTATCTTTGTTTTGCCTCTGATTTTTACAACCTAGAAAGAAGACTGGCCTTTCAAATACCCGTTCTGTATGCATCCTATGATACAACACTGCCCAGATTTAGTGAAGTGCAGTCTGCTAAATTGCACTAAATGACTGAAATTTTGCTTCAGTGCATTTTTTTTTCTTTCTACAGAACATCTTAGTGTTGATTACCCTGTTGTGCTATTCACTTGGAGTTATGAAAGGATGAAGGTGGATTCTTTGGCACAGTCCCATCACTGTCCCATTTCTGTTATTTTTAGACTCCAAGAAGGCTCCTTAGGAAGGGAGATTCCTAGACCATGGTTGCTCTATTATTCTCCATCAGAGCAGCATTCCATCCAGCCATGAAAGCAAAGCACTGTCCCAAATAAAGATCTTAGTTCAGCCTCAGACTGGAAAGGAGGCTGAATTTTAACCTTTAACATGTTCTGTCCTTTTTATATACTGGTGTTACCAGATTGGCTGCACAACTTAGGTTGTGAGCAGCAGCAGCAGAAGAGAATGTTCCACCCTACAAAAAAAATCATACCACAGAAAGCACCAGAGGGACATTGGCTCATCGGACTTCAGCTGATACGGAAAAAGTAGCAAAAGGGATAGAATGGCAGCCAGGGGCACCACTCAAGTAAGTTGTTTTTTGTGATAAAAAATTAAAAGATTAGAATTAAAGATCACATTTTATGGTAAAACATGGGTGTCATTATTACCATATAATGCTTGAGTTTACCATGTTACCCTTAATATTTTTGTCTCCTGGTCATTTAACCATTTTTTTCTCCTATTCAAATATTTTTGCTGGCTGGCTCTAGTTTCCGTAATGCCATAAAGCTCCTGGAACTTATCTATGGCTTAGTACAACTCCATGCTCAATACAACTCCAAATGCATATTTTTCTCCATCTCTTCTCAATCTCTTCTCTTCTGCTTTCCTCTGTAGAAATGATTTGATAAAGTTGCTAATAATTTATTTAATTATTCAGAAAACTTTAACATAAAAAACATTGACATTGTTGATCAAATAGAGGGGGAAAAGTTATTAATCAATGCAAAAGAAGGTGAAGAATTATTTAAATTGAACAGACTACGGTATCTCTTCACTACTCGAGATCTCTGCTCAGCTCTGCCTTTTTTGTTGTTGTTGTTTTTTGGGTTTTTTTTAACTCATGAGCAAACTCCACGATAATCCTGATGTAGAGAATGACTGTCATCAATGTATTTGCTACCTTTCTGCTTAAAGCTTACTACTTCTGCAAAAAACCATCAGCAACTCCACAGGATAATCTTTGCAAGGCAAATTCTCTTGCAGTGAACCTTATGGCTAAAACGCAACCAGTACAAAATGAGGATAAATTACAGTTAGAATAGGTATCTTTTACTATGCAGTCACTGAGATTTTGTCACATCCCCTTACTCAATTGGAAACTAAATCTTGTAAGGTCTGTTGGTCCCTTTCATTTTACGATGACCCTTATGAGCCAGACTTTCCCTACATCCTTAGATCTTTTGTTTTACTCTTGCACAACCAGTCCAGTTTCAGTTTCACAGAGTATTTCATAATGTACACCTTATGCCATAGAATTACTAAAACCTAACTGATACCTGGAATATCTGAAAAAAAGATGTAGACAAGGGTGGCACTCAGGAAAAAGCCATTTGTGATGATCCTGGATTATGTAAATCAGGAAGTGATGGTTACACCAACTGAAGTGATGGTTAGCTCACTTTCAGCTTTATCAGCCTTTGCACTACTCCACTCAGGTCCTTGACCTTCCTTCTTAGTTTCAAGGGTCACTTCATGTTTTTACGCTCTTCATACCACTTGCTGTTCATGGAAGGAATCATTGATGTTATCTTTCTACATGCAAGAGCAGGAAGCCTTTTCTCAAAAACATAAATGTAGGAGAAGCGAATACATGTGACCTCGTTCCTGGTAAGTAACAGCTGTGTTAATTACCAATGCAGCCTTGCCCCTGATGAGTCACAGCTATATACGTGTGATAAAAGGGAATGGGTTAGCTGGTGAGGAGAATCATCATAGAGGATTATGAATGTGAGGATCATGAAGAAGAAGGCTCCTGGGGAGAAAGAATCACTGCTGTGAGGTCAGTCTGGGTCTGCAGTTAGAACCTGTTGTTGGAACCTGCAGCCATAGTCTAGCTAGGTAAAAGTCTACAGCAGAGTCTGCAAACTAACACATGCAGTCAGAGTTTAGCAGGAAATAACCAGCAGTCAGAGGCTGCAAGGGAAGCTTACAGTAGAAGCTTGCTGCAGCCAGAGTCAGTGAATAGTTGGAGTCAGGGTGGCTGAACTGTAAAGAGGAATGAACCAGGACTCTTTTCATGCTGTGATGAACAAGAAGTCTGTGTCTGGGGTCATTTCTACCTTCTAACAAGAGGGCTGCTCCAACACGCAAGCATCACATTTTCTGTGTGCCAAACCTTCTCTGCAGAGCCCTCTAAGATTGTGATAGTATTAGTACTAGTTCATGTTCATTTATAGAATTTTTTCTTCACCCACCCCACAACAATTTGCTGTGAAGAGGCACTGGAACTGAACTGGTTACTCTGGTGTTTACAATACTCCAGAGGTATGACTTTTATTATAAGTCTAAAGGAGAGATGTTGTCTTAGCCTACTCCAGAGTTCATGATAAAATAGTCCTCTTTGCTGAATATGAAAATGTCAGTAATTTTATGCAGACATATTTCTAATTATCCAGTGGTATCTTTGCAATAATAAAGTGGAATATTTCATTTCTTTATTTTCAGTCTCGAAGTGAAGCTTCCAAAAAAATGGAGTGTATTTGTTATGATGAAAATTGAAAGCGAGAATTACATTGAAGCCAAGAATATATTAGGTGAGATTTTGCCAGTTGCAAATGTTTGCTTGCAAATAACAAACGCTGCAAAAAGGAAACATATAATGAATTTGCTGGGGAAGTCTGTATTTCCATGGACATGTTTTAAGTGCTTTTGTGAAATAAGATCAGTTACTTAACAAATTAAGGTGCAGAAATGAAAGTCTAATTTACTGAACAAAATATGTGTTTGGCTCTTTGTCTAAATTAAATGTTTAAGGAAGATGGAAGCTGCATTTAACACATGATATACCAACATTAACAATTAGAAAAAAAATATAAGTGTGTAACTAAATTTGACGGTGTTTCAGAATTTGTGGTTCTTACCTACCATGCATTTACAATGACCAGGAAGAGTAATAGCTTCCTCATACAAAAAGATCTATTGGGAAATTGGGGTAAACCAGGCAGAACAACTAAATTCTGTTCTGGGAAAGTCAGTATCTTGATTCCAATAAAAAAGGGTGTGCAATCACTGTTAACTTTATGGTTAGAAAAGCTGCAACTTAATGAAAATGATTCAGTGGTTTTTGAGAGAACAGTAAATTGCATGAAATATAATGGACTACAGCTTTTTTTTTTTTTTTTAATTGCCTGGTTATAAGATTTGAGAGTCATATCATTGTGTGTGTTTGTATAATCCCGAGAACTTGTCTTCACTAGTGACTGTGGCTTCTGAAAAGTCTTTTGTTAAACGTACAAAACTAATAATAGTACTTAGACATATCAGAGGAGAAAACTACATTATCAAGGAAATTTAGTAAGATACCTCCTACTGATTTAAAAGGGAATATGAAGCTTAAACCCATTCTAAAAATATTGTGCAATGTTGTGGAAAAAAAGGTACCTGCTAAGGCTATTTAGACATGAACATATCATAATTCCCTGTTGTTATTCTCATTATAATGATTTTAGAGGGAAAGTGCTTTATATTCACCAATGTTTTGATAATCTGGAAGTCTTAACAATTTCTTTAGAAATGATGGGAGTGAGTTCCTTAGTAGAAGGGAAATAAGAAAGCTGTGCGGCCAGTAGCAATTTGAAAATGTTCCCACAGATGTTTGAGATACAAATGACATCCTATAAATGACATCCCATTTGCTTTATGCACCAGATGACATTATAGGCCAAATCTTGCCCTGCCCATAAAATATGGCTCAGTGTAATAAGGCAGGAATAATTTGTGGCAAGATTTAAACTTAAAACATGAAATGGATGAAAGAGTAAACAAGAAGGAGATGTATGTGGTGCTGAACAACAGACAAAGCAAGCTAAGAGAATTTTCAAACCAGAAAAGTAAATTGCATACAAGGCAAAATAGTAAGTGCCTACTCACAGGTTTGAGAACGTTCGGTTACGTTTATTTGTCATTGACTTTCCTCCTGATAGATATATGCACAGATGGTTAGTTACTCAGTTGAAAAATATTATATTAAAACTAATATATCTGAACTCAAGATAAGTGGGGAGGGTGTCAGTCTCATGTAATTTTTTTGATTGAATTATTGACTTTGAAAGAAAGTTATAGTTTAATCAGGCAAGAAGCAGACACAGAATTTATGTTTGTTTGGTACTTTGACTATAGAATCAAAAGGTATTAGTACTCTGCTAATATTCCAGAGGGCATTATTATTTTTCAGGGTACATTTCCCTAAGTGAAAGGCCATAATGCAAAAACACAGCAACCGTTTTTTTCAATCCATTTTACTGGCAGAGAGTATAATTCAACTAACTTCCTCCTATGAATAAGAATTTCCAGTCAGCCCATTGCTGGTTCAGAGTGAACCTCAGCAAATCTATAGATGATAACCAGAGCTTAATGACATTTGGCAGTTTCATGGAGCTATATATTTTTTTGTTTTAGCTTGTGGTATCTCAAGTAGAAATTAACAGGAAACTTAATGTTAAGTACAATTCTAACACTGGCCACAAACTGTCTTGAAGAAAAAATTTAAATTAATCTGGTAAAAAGCCAAAGCATGTTTCTTTGTGTAGTACAGTTTTGGTGGGCTAACTTTTGAATAGAAACTTGCTGTGTTTGATTATTTATAGCATCTCATTTACATATGCAATCCAGCTAATTCTGTGTGGAAATGTCTTTCAGAATGTGTTTTTGCAAATGTGCATTTCTTCAAGAAATAAGATATAAGCATTAACTAAAATAGTATCTGTTTGCCACAATGCTTGCAGTCAGACTTCTGTAACATTCATATTGTCAGAATACTTTTCTAAGTAATTATGGAAAGAAAAATAAAAAGTTCCAACTCTTTAGCAGAATTAAAATTGGAATAAAAAGACCCAATAGGGATTAGGTAAAAAAACTATTAAAATATTCTACATTGCCACTTTGCTTCTACAAATTAGACCCTTAATGAGACTTAAAGGCCTAGAATTTGCCAGCAGTAAGAAAATTTATGGAAAGGTAGACCAATCTGTTGCTATTTTTGTCATTAGCATTTCTTAAGACTAATTATAAAATTCCTGAGATTAATCTTGTCTGAACAACAAAGATATGAGTAAGGCATGCTTTGAAAGTAGATTTAGTGAAAGGATTTATCTATGCTGAAGTCATACACGTAACTTGCAGGATAAGTAATTTCTGTGCTGCTGTACCTGGGCTGTTGCTTAGAGCTAAGCCTGGCTCAATGAGGTCCAGCTTTGGCATCTCTATAGCAAACTTCCTTTTATTGCTACAACTGCACACAAGCTGTCAGTACCGCAGTTCAGATACTCTTTTTCAAGATAAGAACAGAAATCCATCTAGCCTCCATCACTTACCCATATCTTTGTAGACTGATGCCTGGAGCCTTCTGATCTGAAGGTTTTAAAAGCTGTCCTGTGAGCCTGTCCATAGCCCAAGGTGAGAGCCAGTAAGACGATATGCTTGGAAATGATCTTACACATATGCACTTTAGGGCTGAACAAGCTATATAAAAAATACCACATTAAATTGCTGGCAATTTGGGAAATTATATAACAAACAGGTACAACCATTCTGTCTGAGAACAGAAGAAATCTCCTACAGCTCATACAAGGATAAAAATAATTATATGAAGGCAAGAAGGGAAAAAGAAAAGTCCTTTACCTTTCAGTCATTTCCACTTGTGACATGAGGCAGAAATTATTAGCAGTGGCTGAGACATGTATGGAACCATAGTTTCCTTAGACTGACTTGATGTATGCCAATGACTCCCTGGGCAGATCCTGGTGCTGTCATGTGATGCGGGAAACCTACACAGTCCTGGATATGGTGCAACTGTATATATTCCTGGTATCACAAGCTAAATAAGTATATTAAGCATCTCCTGAGTATATCAGTGGACTGTTGTAAAGGCAAAAAATAGTGCAATCCATTTTGGTAGTTAAATAAACCTTTTTGCTTGCTTATTTTTACACAATACCTTGTGTAAAAACCAAAAGAGTTTGGAATTAAACTGAAAAAAACCCATGGTTTTAGGTTTAGTAACAAAAGCAGTGCTTCAGCTCACTCTCTGGTCACAACACAATTCTTCACAGAGCTTCATTTTCCAACAGAAAGAATGGTTTTGGCTAAAAACCACACAGTTCTGGAACCGAATGGTATATTGAGTGGGTGGCTTTTCTTTTTTCTTCGTGGAAGTTCAGTCTCTTTGTTTTATCGGGCAAAAGGAAATTGATATCTGGAAACAGTATCACAGTATGACATAATGTCTTGAATGCAAAAATTCCAAGTGATATTTTCATGCATTGAAGGAATATCTATTTTACTAAGAAGGGGCTAGATCTATGCTGCTGAGAAAAGAGAATCACTTTTAAGTGTCATTGGCTCAGACAGATTCCTGTTCATCACACAACTAGAATATCTTGAACTCCACAGCCAAAGTCTTATTAAAAAGCTTGTTTGGTTCAATCTTTCTACACAGGTTTTTTATATACATGTTTATGTACATGTTTTTTGTGTGCATGTTTATATACAGGTGTATGTTTTTTTATATATATGTAGAGACACTGGCCTGCTGTGTTTAAAATTAGTAATTGAATGTCAAATACATTCTGAAAGCCATAGACAGCCCAGACTTGCATCATACATAGTAAAATTTAATGACCTATTCATCATTAATTTATTCCCTTGACTCTCTCCCAGCAACTGCATTTGTAACAGTGTTTCTATAAAGTTTGGGATATGAAAGAGATGAAGGGCTTGAAGGCTGAAAATACAGTTTTACAAATTATGTGACAGACAGTAGGTAGACCCAGGAAATTATGTATATTAAGAGACTGAACATAAAAGGAATTCTTTTGCTTTTTAAAACCTCTTTACTTATTCAAATATATTCCCATAATCTGTGTTTCAGCTTGCCATGCTTTAATAGGGCTAATGCTTCTCTCAAGCAAATTATTTCAATAATTCGATTCATGTGTTTAAAATTTATTAAAAGCCTTTTGAAAGCATTTAAAAACAAGACTGAAAAAAAGGTGATTACCTATGGTCACTGTTTCTAGTACAGTCTTGTCCTTTCATTTTGACATTGTCTTGATTTATCTGTATTTTGCCTATTTGTTCACATGTTTATATGGGAAGTAGTTCATATTTATTCATGAGTAGTTTTCTGGAGGTCTATGAAAATGCTACAGATGTATATGTAGTATAAATTATGTGCATTAGAAAAAAGTAGAATTTCTCCCTACTCTATGTACTATCATTGCAGTTCTTTTTATCTAAGAAACAAGTGAGAAAAATGGTGCAGAGTAGAGAGTATTTGTGAATTCCTTTGCAGACCATGATTATTTTTCCTAATTAGACCTTTGGGAAAGAAAATCTGATAGAACACCTTATATTCCCAGTAAAAACATTAAGAACCTGGTTTTTATATCTGGATAAACCTGACAAAATCTTTTTGGACAGTATACATATACATTAAGGGTAGCATAAACAATTTAAATTACTTTCTTGAGTAGTGTAACACATCCTGAACATTGTTTCTACATCTTGAAAGATTTACCTAACCGACCAACATGCTAGGTCCAAAACTTATATGTCATTGGTTAGCGTGATAAAGAAAATAATTTAAAAGTTTAATGAAAATCAAAGGATGTGTTCAGAGATAAGAATTACTCAGTATTCTACACTGAGATGCAAAACAGATCCCATGAATTTAAATTATCAGAATTCTGGTGACCAATTCTACTTCAGCACAAAGAGGTTTACTGTATTTTTCTTATTGAGTAACTTTAAAGTTCATCTCATTTGATTGGCCATTGATTATTTTTCAGTTTCTTCAATGTTCCTTACACCCCGAGACATGGTTAGAGTCTATTTAGATATGTATTAAACCGGTTATGTGTTATAATATAGGAAATACACTATTTTGTAAAAAGTTCAAAGTTTGCAAAAAAGGAAAAACTTCAACCTTTGGACAACTTTTAGGAGATGCAGAAAGAAACTGAGGACAGTCAAGTTTTGTTCTTGACTTCTGTTTAGTATTCTGATATGGACTTTTCTGAACTGTTAGTCCGGCATCATCATGACACATTACACTGCTGCTTTGTTGTTTGGTTTTTTTTGGTTTTTTTTTGTAGTAGTAAACACTTATACTTTCATTAACTTTAGACAACATTGGTTAACAATTGTTCATGTTCATTTTTTGTATCTGCTTTGAATGCCATGTTGCAAAATGTGAATCAGTTAATATATTTAGTTATAAATAGATGATTTACCAAATGAAGATATTACCTTCACTTTGAGCTATTTATTTAAGGTAACAATAATACCTTTTATATTATATAATACTGCTACAATACCTGGAAAAAAACACAGGCACTTCTATATATACTACAATTTGTATCATAGAGTCCCTGGTACTAATAATCTTTTACCTTTTTTGAGATCAGACAAGTTCAGTGCTGAGAGTGTCTTATAAAAGTTACCATTTTCAGAGACACAGGATAAGTGTACCACCCCTCTAATAATTTTACAGCTTGCAATCTTGATCATTAACTTTTCTGTAATTTCTGTAATTATTTTTCTGTAATTACCTCCTTTTATTAGTTTACAGACAGAAAAAATTATTGGTTATATTACAGGTTATTCTATTCTAGTTTGGCTCTATAGCCTAGCACAAAGTTCATAGAAAAAAAGTGCATTTTTTGCTACCTTCTTTATAAATTATTCTGATTTCTGATAACATTTTGAAGGTATGAAAGAAAATTATATACTTTTTGAATGAAAATTTTATGATCAATTTAGAAAGATTTTGCACGATAAAGAAAAAAAAACAGATGAGCAAGATGGGAAAATTATCTGCTGGGTTATACTTTTTGCCTAAATTTTTTGTTTCCTTATAGTTTTCCTGAATTGTAAAATAGCTGTTACATTTTTTTCTTATGTGAAAAGTCCAATTTCTGAATTTGAAAGAGTGCAAGTTATCCAGTAAATGACTCCCTGAAATAATGATCCTTATGTTATATGAAGCATAAATCCTTGATGATAATATTAATAATAATAATGATAATAATAATTTCTTCCATTAATTCTATTTGCTGTCGTTACTCTTCAGACAATGCATAAAACCAACTCATTAACACCCAGTGAAGACCAATAAGGTCAGGTATAAGCAGTTCACTGTGCAGTACTCTTTAGACAAAGTTACTTAATTATTTTTTCCGTTGTAGGAATAGATTTAAGAAACAAAGGACAAATCCTAATTCATCTGAGTGAAGGAGCATGCTGTCCTTCTGGGACCAAAATAAAATCATTGTTTTTAAGCACAAAGATTAAACATGTTGGAATATAATTTAGGTAGCTTTTGGTGATTTGGCAACAAATATGGTAGTGATACCCTGACATTTGTATGCAGGAGTGGCACAGCAGCACCCCTGGGAGTGGTTGCTCTCTCAACATTGCTCTGTGTCTGTGATGATCCCCATAGAAATCTCTAGGAAACAAAGGAGGGAGTGGGTGCAAATCTGGGTCAAGAAGTACCTGCATAATTTTTAGGCAGCTATCGCATTATTTAACCTTCCAAGTGGCCAGTATAGTGGGAACCTCCAACATTCCCTAAAAAAAAATTCTAAGAGGAAACAGTGTTAAAAGTCTTGGTTCTATTTCCATGTCTGTAAAACGTAATGCTTAACAGGATGCAAGCTGGAGGAGGAGAAAGGAAGAGGTCAGATTCCATCTTCGAACAAATCTGCAGAACTTTCTACTTTACAGGAGTGAAATATTTCTTTATGTTTACAACATATTCTGTAAGGATGGCTGGGTTTCTGCTTATTCTTTCAACGTGTTTTCTCCTGAAAAATGTTGTTTCAGCTTACTACTATTGGCAATACTACTTCCCATTTCCTCTCAGATATTCAGTGATGTTGAAGACTCAAGTGACTAATAGCTAGGTTTTTGTGGATGTTGCTGGCAATGGAGCCCAATATACTAAGGTAAAACTCAGATAGCAGTGATTCAGAGCGTGTTGCTTCTCCAATTTCCTTATCTCCTGAGATCCCAACAGCTCCTGCAAGGGCCAGTAGCAGTACAAAAGATGGTAAATACATATGTCTTTCACAGCTTCCCCTGGGACAATTTGGGTTCTGACTAAAGAAAGAGACACTGAAAACTTCACTTTATTTCATTCTGTAATTGAACTGGCTTGAACCAGACAATAAGCAGATGTTTATAGTCCTCACACAATAGAACAGCAGCAATAGCTTGGGAATGTGTGCTTACTGCTGTGCTTCCCCCACAGAATCTTAAACTCCTAAACATTAAACCATTAAACAATGGTTTAAACTTGATAAGAACAGGGTAGTGTCTGGTTTTGCCATTAAATTACTATGAAGCTAAGTCTACTTCTCTGTGGGAGAGTAAGAAGGGACTAGTGCCTAATCTAATAGATACTTAGATAAGAGACTGAAATATTTTGAATTATCCATACTGCACTGGTGAGAAGACAATACATCAGATAATGAACACTGATTCAAGAACAGATAAGGTTCCAATTATTCTCTACAGTATAACAACAAAACAGAAGTCTCATTGAAGAGAAAGCAAACACTTTTAGTCTCAGATTCATGTGAAAGTCATGGC
Source organism: Trochalopteron elliotii (assembly GCA_024734555.1). Lineage (NCBI taxonomy): Eukaryota > Metazoa > Chordata > Aves > Passeriformes > Leiothrichidae > Trochalopteron > Trochalopteron elliotii. The sequence goes on from JANPWX010000065.1 coordinate 1,686,477, forward strand.
TAGGATGTGTCTTGAACTAAACTGTCAAGTGTTGCTTCAGTCCAGTCTGGGGGGGAAAAAACCAAAAAGTAAGAAAAAATTTTAAAAAGGAAAAGACAGAAAAAAAGAGAAAAAAAAAAAGATCCACCTTTCACGAGACAGTTTTGCTCACATTTCACACAACTTTAAACTTTGTCTTGCTCTGTATGACAATTGCCATGAGCTAGAGATTAGAGACAAGTTTGCAAATATGGAAGCTGTAGATCAGTAAGTCTGTCAAACATGAACTTAAAACTAACTATCTTCTGCAGAAAGAATATATATAATGAAAACTGGGCAAAGAAACATGTACCTTTAACATGATGTCAAAATATATTAAAGGTGTAAATTTATGATATACCACATTCAAAAGTGGTACTTATCAGCTCAGAAGTCATCCAAAGGTATTTTAAGTGGTCAAGTAGCCCATCTCAACATAAATTTGATATGATTTATTTTGTAAATAGCTCTCATAGTCCTTTTGTTTTCCTTTAGCTCTATTAAAGGTTTTCATTTGAGTCACTAATGTATAAAGATTTTTATGTACTAGCATACTAAGAATACTGCTTGCTAAAATCAATTTTTATGGGGAGGTTTATAATCACCAGGAATACACAGAAGCTTCCTTGATATGTCAGATATAGAGGAACAGAAACAGCAAAAATGTACCTTGAGTTGTTGATGTCTTGTTTCCAGAGCACAGAGAAATATCCAATTACCCTTAAGTAAAGTTGTTGAGAAATGGTGGAAGATAGAGACAGCAGCTTTCTGAAAGTACTTGCATCATCTCTGATTGGGATGCAGAGCAGATGAAGATCCCTTTCTAGAACAATTTCTAGAGAATGGCTCAAATTCAAAAGCCATAAGAAATTTCCCCTGCCAATACAAAATCCTTTATTGTCAAAATTGTTGTTAAACTATTGTCTTAAGTATTTAAGGTGCTCAAAATGAAAAGTCTTTGGCGAAGAATCCTTCACACAAGTGTAAAAAATTAAAGAAAACAGGATGGGCAATATTAAAAGTTAATACGGTCATGCAGTAACTTTGGAAGATGCAAATTTTGAGTTCATCCATAACAGAAAAAGATCAGGTAACTGAAAAACATTTCAAGCCTTCCTCCTATTTGCTTTTGTTGTCTTACCTTTCCTTTTCTTTTATAAAACTTACTATATTTTGGGCATCTCAAACAAATGTTCTCTGTAAATTTTCAGTAATAGACACATGGATTAGGGATAGAAATATTTTGAATGATCAATTTCCTGCTACATCAGGCAAGCAATCAGGGGATAGAAGTTCCAGAAGACAAAGAGAGTATACAAATATCATATTAAGTTGCCATTGGGTGCATTTTTCTCCATTAATTCGTTTCTTGTTGCAAATACATCTATTTTCATCTTCACAATGACCTGTGCCAACAAGTTCATAATTTATTCAGAATTATTAAAAAAATTCCCACCATTCAAAGAGACTTTTTCTTTGTGTTCAGTTTCTTTTCTTGATATTCCTTACTTTCTATATTCTTGACTATTCAGAGAACTATTGTACTAAGCTAATGGCAAACCCTTTTGTCATATAGGTGAATCCTGATGAGACCATCATTTGGAGCACAGTGTTATCAAGCTCTGCAGAACTGACTAGTTTGGCCTTGTGTAGTTTTACAATGAAGATACAGGTCTCTCCTGTTAACTATGGGGTTTAGACATCTGATGATCTAAGTAGCAGAGAAGACATACCATTCCATTTGCCCTTTCAAGTAAGACTTTAAGTCTCATAGTTGATGGTCTACATTTCCTTTGCAGATTTATTTTTTCTTGTTTATTTCCTCTGCTCACTTTATTTTCTTCCCAGTGTTCCCTGGGAATTCCTCTTTTCCACACACAGTGACTATTACATTGCCTTCTTTGCTTTATGAGCTGAAACAACAGCTAACAAGTATGCAGCCTATCATCAAAGGCTGTAATTAACAACAAGCTTCATACACTTACAGAAAGTACTACACATTTTCCTACAGCCCCACAGTAAAAGAAATAAGGCTGAGAATGGTATAGTGGCTTCAGTGAAGCTAATTGCAACCTTGCATAGATTTCAAATAGAGGGCAAATTATCCCTCTTGGTTCAGCTGTGTACAGATTTGCATGGTATCTAATATGCAGCGTGCCTGGAAAGTGTTGAGTTAAGCACTTTAAAATCTGAATGTATAGCAACACAGGAATTCTAGAGGATTTCTTTTGACCACAGATCTAAATTTGTGAATGTTTTTACACAGGTAGTTTAGAAATCTATTCACTTATGCCTAGCAGAAACAGAGCTGGGAGATCTTAGATTTTTCCCATCTAGGTTGTATCAAGTTATATCTCGTTGTTCTATAGAACATTGACTCAAAAGGCATACAAAAATACACAGAAGCAAAACCGAGTAACCCAGAAAGTTTGGAGACTTAGAAAAAATTATAGGTAATAAGATAATTTGTTAGAATGCCTCTGGTCTCCATTTAATGTTTTATATATACTTTTTAGGCCATTTTAATTAAGAGGGGAAAATAGCAATACATGTTAACAATCTAATTTAGTTTTACTAGAGAAAAACTGAATGCAATTAAATTTCTTAAAATAGTTTTAAGCTGAGGCTGTATAAAGGTTCCTATTAAAAATATTCTTATTTGAAATCCGATTCAGTGCAATGTGCTTCTTACAGTGGCCAGGATTTGGGATAAATTTTATGTAAGTGGCAACAAAAACAAACTACAGATTTTTTTAAGTTGAAAACTTCTACTGAGTTGCTATTATCTCGATGGAGTTAAATAACTTCCTTCATAGTCCAAAAACATGCTGGGAGAGCTAAGTAGGAACTTAGCTCAACTTCTCCAGAGCCAAAACTCTGTTTCTTAAAGAGCTCTAAAGTCTAAAATAAGTCCTGGGATACCTTCATGGCTAGGTAACTCTTGTCACATGAGATTTCAATCTTTTTTAGTGCTGTTAAATACTTAATATCTGGTTACCCCACTTTATGCCTTATTGTGAGAGCACTGTATCACTCATTATATGTCAAGTTGAATGGAATTGTGTCATTAAATGGAATATATGTCATTTCAATGGAATTGGTGTGGTTGGGTGCTATTTTGAAAACACTCCTAGCTCACCTCTGTGAGCGTCCATATATTTCTGTGAATTACTCTAAAATTTATTTTAAACAAGTTACCGGAAGTGTCACTGAATATGTTCTAGTAGAAATTAGGATTTGAAGTTATTAAGACACACACACACACACACACACAAGTAGTATAATCATAAATACTTTTGATGTATGAAATCAACTTCTAAGCAAAGATTGCACCATCACTGACTTTCCATTGGCAAAAGTCTCCAGAGGTCTTCATTTTCCAACCATTCAGATCACAGATGACCAAATGGCATGGATCATTCCATTTTGATTTTCTTGTATGACTTCATGGCATTTCTCCATGACAGTGGTTAGCAGCAGCAGATTTTGCATTTGATTGGTTGTTTTTTGGTATGAAACATGGACTAAGTAGGTATAGTCACAGTTCTTTCTTATATTGAACTTAAATTTTTAATCTTGTTTTGAATTATTCTGGGAAAATAAAATAGTATCTGTTCTTGCTTCCCTCTAACCACTGTATGTTAATAAAATAAAAATTCTTTCATTCTTTGAAGGCACAGACTTCATACATTGTTAGACAATTAAAACTTATGCATAGCCCAAAAACCTCTGAATTATATCTCTTTTCTCAGCTAAACATGCTGAGCTTTATTCTCACTGTGCACATTTCAGCTTAGTTTTATGCTATGTTCATTATATGGCATTGGTCAAGAAGCTTTATTTATTTTAGTGATAATTTTTGTTATAATCCTTTGTAGGAGAATAGCTCTTCACAAATTTTAAATTATGCTTTTTTCATGCTTGCTTATAAAACTAGGAAAATTCTGTACATTATAGTGATTATGTATGATTTTCAGAAATGGGGATGTCTCTTCTTCAATAAAATCAATAGAGCAAAAAAACTTCTCTTTATTGTATATACACAATTATGTTAAATACTACTGAAGTGTAATTCACTAGTGTGCACTATCCCAGAACATATTGACCTAGGAGGGGTTATTGCTTACAAAAATGCATAGATGTCCTGAATTTATTTGATCTGGTCTTATTTACTTGTTCTGATTTTTTCACCTTTTTTTTCTTTCCCAATGACTATGTTCTTATACTTTTCTGCCAATGAATCTTTGAAGCGATATGAAGAGGAAGTAGAAACAGAAAAAGATTCTTTCAGCAAATAAGCTTGCTATTACCTCTTCTTTGATGAATTGTAGTTATCATCAAAGGTAAACCACCTCAATGCGTAGCAGTCTCTACCCACTGCCACTGTGTTCTGGGTTTTGATGCAAGTCTTCCTATATTTTCTCTGCATCAGAAACCTCCTGTATTTAGTTTGAAGTATAAAATATTATTGAAATGTTATGTGCTGAAAAGTATTCTGCAGGTTTTTATTCATTCCTGGTCCATCCACACTGAGAAAGGCATTTGAAGCTGTCTTGAATGTAGTCCTGGGCTGTACAGGTGATATTCACAATATTTAATTCCAGTTCCCTGTTCATGTCTCCCAACCTACCTCAAATCTTAATGTCTTGGTTTCATCCCTTAAAAAAAATTCCATTCTCTTTCTAAAATGGAAGCCCTAAGATGTAGGCAAGAAATATATTAAGGTATCCAGACAAAGGATGGAAAAAAACTTATGGTAGTAGGTTGCACTCATTAGCTGAATTTTGGTACTAGATGACCACTACATTTCTGTCCTAGAGGTCAGACCCATCCCACACCAACAGCAACAAAAACTAAACAACCCAATAAAAAACCAACAAAACAATATGTTCTATTTATCAGTCACCAAAACATGCAGAATAGAATGGGTGAAATTTTTGCTAAAACAAAGAATTTAAACTCCAATATTTTACTTAAAAATTAACATTTCCCCAGACACACAAGCAATCCTGGCATACTGGTGGCCTTTCTTACCATTTAATCTAAACTGCTAAGGTCTATTGTAGCTCTCTATTTCCAGCTAACAATGACCTACTTTAAGCTACAGATTTCTGTTAAGTAAAAACCCATTAAAAGGAAAAAAAGTTCCCTCCAGGCCATCTGTTGTTTATTTTTCTATTAGCAGCAAACTGTTCTCTTGGAGAACAAGGGTCAGTCAGCTCCACAAGAAATGGGAACATTTTGCCCTTTCATTTGCTGCTTTGTAAATAGTAGCAGGTATTACTTTTCCCTCAAAATGTTTAAACAGGTAGAACTGGGTAATGTGATAATACAGTCTTTGCAACTATTCGTATCTGAATTCACTATATAACATCAGCTGAATGTGGATTTATGAACTCCTACTCCGTGACATTTCTTTTGAAAAAGGATGCAATTTTCTGATCAATTTTTTTCTTTCATTGCATGTTTAAGTTTCTGACAATATAATGGCATGACACATATTTTCCTACTAGCATTTTAGTATTTGTATTTTTTCTTTAGTTTAACTGCATTTTGTTTAGCTAAGAATATATTTTCCTGTAAAGATTAAATATACCACAATTAAGGTAAAAATTAGCAGTTCAGGTCTTGTTTTTCTTTCTGAAAACCCACAGCTATTGGCCAGCTGTGGAGAAAAGGCTGAGGAACCTTACCCCATACATTTCCTGTGGCATGAACATGAAAAAAATATGTTGGATTAGTGATGATCGTTATATACACTGCAGGTATGAAAGGATCTATTTTTGAACTAATTGAAATACAAATATGTACGTATCCAACTATTTTTACAAAATCATTTTTTACAGCCTGTAAAGTTAAGGAAGGACAAAGTAGTAGGTGGTATTTGAAGATAAGGATAGTGAATCATAGTTGCAGTGAGTAAAATGTTGAGCTTTTAATGAGACATATAAATAATTGGTAACACAGCCAATAAGATCTTTCCCCTTCCTTTTAATTTTCTAAAATTGGAATTGTGTGATAAGCAGTAAATTTTTCTTTTCATTTATTGTCATGATTAATTGTAAATTATCTTTATAGTGTTCCTCAATCTATTTAGAAGCTAGACATGAGCCATAAATCTTGAGGCAAGGAAGAAATATAAATAAAAAATGCATTATATCTTTTGGTTGCACTTGTCACAATATGTTGCTCCCCTTTAAATTAACTTTATTGAAAGTAAGCCCAAATTTCTTTAATTCACACAATGTAATGCAAGTTGAACAATGCATAAGATGAAAAAAATTTTTCAGAAATAAAATCGGAGACTCTGACAGTAATCAATTGTAACTCTATTCATTTCTATAAGCATTTCATGATGAGCATATTTATATAAAAAATTGGGGAAGTTTGGGGATTTTGTTGGTTAATTGATTCTACCAGTCAGTCTGCGCTAGTACTGATTATAGAGAAGATTGTCTCTTCTGAGGAACTGACATTATTTTGAAGGAATTACGAAATCTCTCTTTGTCAAGCTTTAGTGTTTTACTATCTTTTTTTGTGCCAACGCTAGCTGATATGCTGTGTAAGTGAAGTATTCAAACAATCATTCCACTGAATTATTGTCCCAGTAAGTATTTGCATGTTCTGGTTATTTTTATCACATTTTGCTTTTGCAGGATAAGCTGGAACCATTAATGTGACAGTTTCAGATGATTATACTACACCAATGCCAGCACAATTTATTTAAGCTACTTTTTTGCATCTGTTCCATAAGACATGCTTGAAAATATTCATCATACTGAAATATGAAAAGCAGAAAGGTCATTGCTTTTGTTTTGATTTCCTCAGCTTCCTCACCAAAATGTAAAGTCAAACCACATGAATTCTAGAAGATCATAAACCTATTTCATAAATTTTGATACAAGACTATAACCAGTGCTACAATGAACAGATTTGAAATAAAGAAACCCTGTTTTAGGAAAGGCATGCATATAGGTCAGAGAAAAACCATTCTGTTTGAACATATGCTACTACTATTTTTTTTTAATGTATAACTTCATTGAATATAAAGATTGCGAAAAGGCAGCCAAATAGTGAAGAAAAATACTAGTTATCTCCCTATACGCTTTTACTCACCTTGCTCAGGTCTAATGGTAATTCTAGCCTTACATTGATGCACCACTCATGAGGCAAGGAGGAAAGGCTCTCTCTTGACTGAAACTGCTTAGAGACCACCCTGAATGGAATGCTTCCCCTCTTGGAATCAGAAGATATGTTTGCAATTTTTTCACTGGAGCCAGGCTTAAAATAGCACTATGGGTTAAAGTTTACAATCTAGTTATAAAATATCATGGTAATGTCTTTTTTTTATTATTCTGAAATGACTCTTTCTTTATTCATACTATAATAATGTTTTCTTTGACCACCACTGTGTTTTAAGAATAGCTTTTCACTGAGCTCCCCTAATGGCACTAATGTCACCTTTTTTTTTTCTTCATGTGAGTTAACATGTAAATTAATGGGAACCATTGAAGTAAGGAAAAAATATGGTGTTATGAAAGGAAGACAGTCAGTGTAAGAAAGAAGAAAAATATTTCTGATTTTTCTTTAGTCATAATATTGTAAACAACAAGAAATAATAATGGATATTCTGTTTACCAAAATTACAGGTAAATGGACCAGTTCACTCTAGGATGTTATTAAAAGACAAACTGAAGAACATCAACAGTACATCTCTGACAGCACTTCAAATAATTCTCCACAAAAAAAATTAGGACTTTGAAAATTCTGTTATAATTACGAGTAGTCTTTCTTTCTTTCTTTTTATCAGAGAAAGTGCAAAAAGATAGTACAACATTTTAAAATTTAGGATTATGTATCTCACAGCCAGACAACAAAGCCTAAAATTTTTCAATGGAAAATGTCTTTAAGACCAAAGCTACAAACTGGAATATTCAACCAGACATAGAAAACTGAAGACTGGTTTATTTATGTTGCTGATTGTTTGCCCCTAGCCTTCTGTCCTCTTCCTGGCTATCTTAGAGGTATGTCTAGCACGTACTTTTTTCATAACTTGAAAATCCACAAAAGATTTTGACTTGACTAAAACAGGAGATATTTTCAGAGATATTCTCAGTAAGCCTTTTGGGAAGACAGAATTGTTTTCAATTTTTTTGAAAGAGATGGCATAAAAATACAGATTTTTTCATAACTTATGGGGTAAAAGACAAGAGAGTTGCGTGACTAGGAGATCTTATTCACAGGATGAAAATGGTGATGTTAAATATATATTATTTTAGGAATTCGTAACTTAAGTTGCAAGCTATGTTTTTTGCTTTAGCTCAATGAAATATCAAACTAATCAGTGTATGGTTTTAGAATTAAGTAAAATTTTAAATCAAAACTATAATTGTTAGACACAAAAGTATCATGAGAGAAAAATAGAAGTGAGCAGGGTTTAGAAAATCCTGCTATTACTGTCCTTCCAATATCACTAAAAAGATTCAAAACCAACAAATGGCTGTAGTTGCAATGCCTTTATGATTGCATTAGTATTCTATACTCAGACTCAGCATAAAGGTCAAATACAATTCAATCAGCTGCATTTCCCATCTTCCGTAGCAGGTAGTACATGAATGAACGTGTGTGACCTATTTTTTTTATAACTCAAAACACTGAAAAACCTCACGCTGAGATGGAATGCTGGATAATGTGCGGCACTGCTCAAATGGGGTAGGTGAGAAATTTCATTTTGAACCTTCCCTCCTTGGACTTCATTCATTAAAGGTATCAGATAAACATTCCAGATACAAATCAAAATTTGTATTTAATTTTGTATTACTTCCAAAAGTGACTTCAGATATATTTTTCCATAAGTACTCTCAGAGCACCTAGCTACTGCTTCAAATTTATGTAATTCCCCCTTAGGGAGCATAAGCAATGTTCCAGTCTTTATGCAGGCTGGTGTGTGTACAGATCTTCAAAGACATGCAGTTTCCTTCTGAGTGAAATGCACAATCTCTGATACTGCTAGCTCCTATTATCAAAGCTAGCTTTAAGCAAAGCCATGCATGTGGATGACCATATCACAAGGCTTCAGTTCAAGTGGTATTTGTTTTTTGCATGGAAAATGTTAAATAATACCTATATTCACTGGATGCTTCTCATTTCCAGAGTATCTGGTATTTTGTTTTAGGGAACGTTTTCTTCTCTACTTATTCTTTAGCTTCTTTAGTACTCTTCCAAATTTTAAGCATTTAAATTATAATTGTAAATATTTGTCCACGTTCAATGATCTGTAAATGCAGTCTATGACATTCAATCCCCATTCTTAAACTTTCTTTTCATGGTTTAATAAAAAGTGTCAAAACACTTCTGAAAACAAACATTACAATGATTCCTATGGAATGAGGAAGTTTTGTACTGACTTCAACTCATGAAAGACAATAAAATTGTCCTTTTACTGTAAAGGCCATCATGAAAAGAAGAGGGAAGATGGTGATGCTGGGTAGACATTAGGGCTATTAAACAGAAGGGTTTTCTCTCTTTGGATGTCTGGTCTTTCCTAGGAAAACTCATTTCCTGGGCAAGAAGTGGCAAGAATTCAGTCATAAAGAACAACATATCAGAATTTGATCCGTCAATTCAGAGAAATCTTCAGTGGGATAGTAGTACTTTTAGTTCCATAACTGTTTGATTTTGAGGTTTTTTAGAGATTATATTATTACAGATTTTCATAATATAAGGGGAGTGGAATTTATCAGTTCTGATAATATTAATCCCTGTTTACATGGGAGATAATCTTGTAAGAACAGACCCTCAGTGGGACAGAAGAATAAAAATCTTACATTAAAAAAAGCAAAAATTCATTTCCAAGGTCTGGCCAGGAGGTGACTGAATCATTGAAAAAAGTGTGGAAGTTATCCAGCCATTAAGTCCTTCTTTCATATTCAGTTTTGTTAATGCCTCGACCTTGGTTGTCCATAGCCACTGCCCAGGCACAGAAAGAACCAGTCTGCCGTGCAGGACTGTTTGTGCCAAGTGCCCCAAATCCAGCCAATAGATATTCTGAGGGGTTTGTCTTGACCCAGTAACAGCTGATCCCATAAAACGAGAATCCATTAGCAATTGGAGAATATTAACTGAAAAATATGAAGCACACCTTCTTCCTTATTGCGCTGCTAGAAACCTGGGCCATGAGTTAGTTTCACCATGCAAATACCTTGTGGTAAATGAGAATAAACAGGATCTATTTCAAAATAGACTCCATATCAAAAGTAAAATCCTAATGCAGGTCCATACTGTGAATCTCTTTATCTGTAAGTAACTCAAGATTTTTTTTGCCTTATTTTAGAATTAAAAATTAAAAACTAGGCCACTTAATAGCTGCAAGTATGTATTTCTTTCAGTCAGTTACTTGCTACTGGAGACTTGAAAAATAGTTATGGAAACAGAAAATAATTTTCATAAGAAGAAAACTTCTCTTTTATGAAATACTGTGTTATGCAATCATAGGCGATGATTGTAAAATATGTCATTGACCTAATCCTAAATAAAACATACACCCTGGATTTCCACCTTTTTCATTACATAAAAAATGTAAAAACCCCTGTAACATATTGATTTACTGACTGAACACTTTATTTCACTAGTTGTCTAAAGCAACAAAGTTTAGAAAAAACTAGCTTGCGCAGTGTAAAATACAAGTGATCCCAATGATCAATGTCACCCATCTTAAGCCACAAGTCTATGATTCTTTTAATATTGTTTTGTAAAAGGTATACTTTGGATCTTGTAATGATCCCTTCCTATCTAACAAATACTTAGAGAAACTTGAACTAGGTATTTGAAATAATAGATATGCACTGAAGGTTCATTATCAGCGATGCAGTTTCTAAATTTAGTTCAGGTGCCATTGTTGCCTCAGTGATGACATTGATTCCCTTACAGAGGGAGTTATGTTGTTCCTGGAGTTACCACTCACATTACAGTGATGCATCTAGTTGCCATATCCTGAGGGTGGAGATTTTAATCTCCAAGTCATTTGTTGACTTGTCCCAGAGTAAAGAATCTTTGGTTTGTGAATTCAGCCCTACAGAAGTGATTGCCACCTCTGCGTTGATATTATTGATTCCCCAACAGTTTGCTGATGCAATTCATCTGATGACCAGTGATTGCTCCTGTGAACATGAGCAAAAATCCTATTCCAAGCAATATCACCTTTCGCCCATGATGGGTTTTAATGCTTACGTGAATGTAGGGCAACGCAAAAATATGTTTTAAAACAAAAGTACTCCAAGCATATCTACTAGTCTGGGTACATATGGTGTTGCCACTGCTTGGCACAAGTTTTTGCTAGCAAAGCAATATAAATCATCTAATGCAGAGATGACCAGCCTCTGACTTGTGACTAGTTTCATTTATACCTATTTATATGAATGTATATGTGTGTACATGTATAAGAAAGAATACAAGTAACACTAAAGTTCATCTTTGTAAACGCTAAAGGAATTGTTAGCTGAAACTAGAAGGAAGCTAACTACACTGCCACGTTAAAAAAAGCAAACATGGCATTATATTTACATATTGAAATGCCATTTATATCTTTGCTACTGAATGTCAGACAGAACAATAAAAATTCCACCTTAATGGTAAGATAATTAGCGGGATCAGGATGCCAACAGTTCAGACTTGAGTCTTGTAACAAACTGAATAGATCTGATCTAATTTCTTTCAACTCAGAAATAGGCAGCAATTTTAAATCTGTTTTGGGATTATTTATATGTGCTGTAAAATTACAGATTAATTCCCTCAGGCATTTCTGGTACAATAAGCTTTAAGTATCGTACAACTCTAATGAATTAATGAACTGGAAGCTAAAAAATGGAGAATTCATTCCAAACCTTTCCATAGGCACCCTGGTTATTTTGGGACAAGAAATAATCACAGTTCTTCTGTACATTTGTGAGCAATGAGAACTAGACTTTTAAATCTTCTGGTGATCTTTAGATGTCAAAAGCCAAAGCTTTCAGCAAATTTCAATTTCCAAATGTTAATTTAATTCATTAGAAGGAATCTGCAGGAATAAGCATGCCAGCTCACTTTCTCTTCTACCCCTCTTTTCTGGCATAGCAACACATAAAGAAAAAGCAAAGGAAAAGGGGGAATGTGGTTGAAGAGCACATTGCCATTGCAATCCTATATTCTAGGGAATACTGTGCATATTTAAACTGATGTTTAGAGTCTTTGAAATTCAGTGACCTCTTAAGAACCACAAGGTTGGACCTGACATGGTTTTGCTCCTTTGAAACTTGCCTATTAATGTTTATATATATAAATGAGAAACTGTGATTAATTTCTAAATATTTAAGAGCAAATGAGGTCAGGTTTTCTAGTCCTCTGAACTGTGAAATCAGAGTACATTAAGTCCTGCTTAAAGCTGTAGGTAGACAAAACCATCTCAATCTTCAGGATGTTAAAGTTTGTGGCTGCAGAAGGAAAAGAGCAAACTCTTAAGTCCTGCCAGTACTCTCAGCTCATAGTAGTCTTAGGAAATTAATTTTTGGAACGAACTCAAGAGGTCTTACTTTGTCAATCCTCATCATAAGCTTCAAAGTGAAAAAAAACCCAAACACTGTATACTTCCTACTAGAGTAAGGAAGGAAAATATCTTCTGAACATTTAATGAAATACGTTGATATTCCTATAAGAAAAGTATCTAAGAAAGATTTAAGTGGTTTTATAATTTTCATTGAAGCTTGTTCTGCTCAATATGGTATTCCCAGTCTACATAAAAAAAAATGAGGCAAGAGGGAAGAATAGAAAATAAGAAAGAAAACATTCAACCACCTTTGTTTCATAGCTAAAAACAACCAAAAAAATTCTTGCAAACTTTAGGAAAGATGGTGTCCAAAGACACTGCATTCAAGAGAAGCCAGTGTAGTACTTTCTCCATACTGAGAACAATTCCAACAATTCCCCCTTTTACCTGCCCATCCAAAATAAAATTGTGGATGAGCTTTGTCTGGGTGGGACCTAGAATTTACAGAGCATATAATTCTATCCCATTCAGTAATAACAGTATATTAGTCATCTTTTTTTCCCAAATCTGGGAAACAGCATACTTGCAAAGTATCTGGTAAAATATGCCAATATGTATTATGAAGCATCATGGTAAGAAGACGTGTATATCACATCAGTTCAAGTTTTTTAACTGCTTTTGCTGATATATTATTTCTAGACTGCATTAGACTGAATATAACAACCACATACTGCATTGTACATTTTCTTTGTAAATTTGGAAATAGTAGTCTTATTGGGTAGCTTTATAATATAAACATCTATGCTGTAAGTTATAGAGGTTTTCAAAGTTTTAAAACTTTCCCAACTCCAATTTGATGTTGCTGAATTGCTTGAAATGGGTAAGTGCTTTTTTTTTCTTCCAATAATTGCTTTGTGTGGTACCTTTGAGGTTTTTCCAGTGTACAGATATCTTTTGTGGAATGTGATCTTCAAATCTGGAGTATTTTCATGGCAAGAAATGCTCACAACACTACTAGTAAAGACAGGATAGGTTTCCTATTTCAAATAGATGTTCTCCATTTTATTTAACCAAGAAATGCATCAAGCAGGCCTTTTTAGTGGAGCACTGCATACAAAGGTCATGTAGAGACGATTGTTCAGGATGACCTTTAACTCTTTCTGAATCACTGGTCCACCATATGGTACGTGCTCCAGATATTTGTCCTTGTGTGTAACTTTAATACTTTTGGATTAATAATTATTATGACTTGCTGAATAGTTTGAGTATTTTTAAATTCTGAAAAAAAAACATTGAATTGAATGTATTCTGCAGATAATTTTATTGGAAAATGCATTATTAAATGTACCCAATATGTAAATATTTAAACTTTAAAAATTGTAGACATTTCCCTTTCTAGCAAGTTAGTGTATTTTCAGATGGCAACAAGTCAGTGCAGTGTATTAATAAAATCACTGCTTTCTAAGTAATTCAACTGTGAATATTGGAGATAATTCCATTGATGTTAATGCAGTTAAATAGATTTTAAAAAATCAAATGAAAATAATATTATACCACAGTTCACTTGTATGATCTTTCACTTATATTTTCAATACTGAGATTTAAGGGTTTCCCTTAATGTTCCCAAGACTTAGAAGTGTCCATCAAAGGAAATTTGAAGTTGGAATTGATACAGGTATGCATTTTCTTTCATATAATTGCTGGACAGCAAAGTAGCCCTGGAGGTCTTGAAAGGAGTATCCACCACTTACTTTAAACATGCTGACTGTTTTCAGTAAATTGAAGGAAAGGCAGAAGTTAATGTTCTCTTCATCTTTCTTCTCTTGACACTTCACTTCTTTGGAGGAAATGTGTAAATAAAAAATGCTAACTGTGTCTCTGCTGCTGTCCTTGAGTAATATTTATCCTCATGCACTTCTTCATCATGTTGGATTACAAAATAAGTCACATGGAGACTCTGGCATTTTTAATGCATGGACAAATAGGTAAATGTTAAGAATTGCAAGATTTTAGCTGTGGTAAGCTATATTCTAGGTACTTCTGGATTTCAGGTCCATGTATCTAATAAGCTTAGTAGTGAATATCTCTGAAATTAAAAAAAATCAGTAAGAAATATACTCCTGAAAATATTGAAAATTTACATTTCAGCTGATATTCAGGAAAAGTTAGATGACAGTCTACCTCCACTGTAGCTTGGAACAGATTTTCTTACCAAGAAGCAGAATTAAAACATTTTCTATATGATAAGGCAGATCTAAGCCAAAGAGTACTAACCCTGAAGAGTAGAAAAGTGCTCATGCTAATACACCAAAAACTGAATTATTAAGTAGGACAGTAGGGAATAAATAGTCTTTTGAGTTCAGAGAAGAACTGCTGCTGTTAGTATGGAAAACAATTTTGATTAACTAGTAGTTGATTTTCCCCATTTTATCAGCTCCTACTATTTGTTCCTTTCTCTTTTTACATACTGTTCTTTATAGTCAATCCTCTCAGATGGAAAAATATTTTCTAAAACCTTGTCCTTAGAATTTTTCAGATCAGTGGACTCATACGCTTCCACAAAACAAATGTAAAAAAAATAATCAAAAATTCTGATTTCCATCTCATCATGGTCTGTTCTCAAACATTGACCTATGTATTTGACATTTATTTATATAGTGAATATATAATCATCTTGATGATTAAGGCTGTCTGTAGTTACTTCCTGCCACCCAGTAAAAAACCACCCAAATGCACTTTATATGGGCGTGAATTTTAAATAATACGGAATGAGGAAATAAACACAGAAATATGAAAATTCACAACACTGTTTTCTTTAATTTACATAGGCTATAGTAAATTTGTGCACGTTATGCAAATTATATGTACGGAGAGGAAGTAATGTCTCCACCTAATTTTATAAACACTTTCAAATAATTTGCTTCAGACTTTTCCATAGCTCCCCAAAAGCTTCCTTCTCTCTGCTTCAACTATTTCTTTGATGCTTCCTAGCACATCAGACATTACAGTGGAAAACCTTATCACATACTATTTAGTTTTCTGCTGTCACACAGTAAAGAAATACAGCAAGTGATGGAATTAAGTGAATTGTTTTCCTTTTTTTCCTTTCCCTTTGTACAGAGGTATGAGCAAAGTACCATTCATACTTTTTTTTCCAGTCATGTAACTTAGATATATAACTGGTATACCTTCATTGTATAAAACTGGGGAGTTTTTGTTAATCTAGGCAACTGAAATTACTTGTCACACTTCAATACACTTCCTTTGATCACAATGATTTGCTGTTATAAAGTATCACAGAGATAGAAGTAAATATGTTTTGTAAGAAAAAAACTGTTCTTTTTGTTATGATAAATATTTTCGACTATCCTCTATGATTTTATATCAGGGAGAAAATTCAATGCATATTAAAGTTTTCAGATTAGTGTGGTTTGGGGTCTGACATTGATATAGAGACAGTGAACACACTCTGCAAACGGAGAACATGCTCTGTTTCATGAAAGCTCTGTGGTGAATGCCAGCCCTGTTCCCAGAGCTGGCCAAGTTGAGCCATGTATGATGCTGTTCAGCACCTCCTGTATCTGACAACACACAAGGGGACAGACTTTGACAGGTTTTGGAAGTGCAAATCTCTTGTCTGGTGCCATTATGAAGTTATGAGATCATGGAGGGGAAGGGAAAGATTGGACTGAAAATGTGAGTGAGGGATACTAAACCCCTACCCCTATCTGCTATGCAGATAGGAGCAGTGTCTACAGAAATGTCTCTGCTGATTATATTCAGCAGACATCTGGAATCTGTTTTTAGCACAAAGATGCATTTCTAGTGTGACCTTGAAAATGACATTTCATAAAGTTTTTGCCATATTCAAGCTGACTGTAAAATGTCCATTCATTTCAATGAGTTATACTGTGAATAAAGAGAGCTGCAGCCTGCCTTGGTTAGCTTATGTGCTGCACAGACATAATTCCAGTGGGCAAGACAGAGTTAGTGTAGCCCAAATGTAGCATTATAAATGTTGACAAATATAATAACTTTAGCTGGTGAACAGCAGCTCAGAGTGACTGTAATATTTTTATTCACTTCATAACAGCTGACATTTCTCCAATACTGTTTCCTCAATAGCCCCTGTATGAATCCATTGTTACTACATTAAAATAATTGTCCATTACTGAGGCCTTTTGGCTCATGGAATAATGAAATCTGTATGCAAAATGCAGGCTAATTAAATACCATTTTGTACCTGTAAGTTTTTCCGAGTGGCATTTCAATAGTGGATATCTTCATGTTGCAATCACAAATTATTATCTCTACAACTCCAGAGGGAGAAACAGCTGATTGATAAAGCACATAGATTTTCAGGGCAAAAAAACCCCAAACCCACAACTTGCCAGAATTCTCAAAATTTTGGTAGAGAGCATGGAGGGGAACATAAAAATGTATAGAAATTTTAAAGATATGGATAATGCTAAAATAAAAGGTTGAACTTCATGGTATCAGTGAATTCACTATCTATGCCTTTACTATAATGATCTAGAACAGGAGTAGCTGCCCACAGCAGCCCCACTGAGGGCCTGGTAGTGTATTCCTGAAGTCACACTTCTTATTTCCTTGTATCTCATGACAATTCAGGGAGCACACGAAACCAGGTATTCCTTGGTGTGTTAGGGTAGGTAGATATAGGTAAGATGTAATGTTGAATAGTGTCCTTTGGAACAGTAAAAATAATAAATTTTGCCTACTTTTATTTGGAAAGAAGTCAAAACATCAAATACAGTAATCTGTATCAGATTTCCCTACTGAAAGCAGCCCTGTAGTCTGCTTGTCTGCTTTTCTGCATTAAGATCATAACATCCTTTCTCTTTTTTTCTGCTTCAAAAAATTCATGCATTTTGTGAAAACTTGCTGGGGAAAGCATGCTTTCACACAATCTGAGCTGCTCAGACAGTCTGTGTATTCTACAGATGCAACAATGTTAACTCAAGAATAACACAGTGCAATCTCCCCATCTGAGCAAGGTAGTCATAGAAATACGTGAACAGCCATCAATTAAAATTTTGAATCCTTGCAAATCAAACCATGAGATAATTTGTGTCTCAATCTAAATCCAGAGTTGGGGATTTGATTCCATTCCTGTTTCCAAAATGTACTTTCTGACCTTTTTGACAGTGGCAGTAAGTCTAGTTTCTTTTGCTTCCCTGGAACCTACTGCTTCTTTCAATGAGCACCAACTGAAAAAACCTCAAACCAACCAGCTACAAAATCACCTCATTGAACAATTCTTTTTCAAACATGAAGTATTTCTTCTAGGTTGATATTTAGTAATTATTAATCAGCCTTTTCTTTTCTTTGGCTGTTCCCACAAATAACCACATAACATTTTCTTATAAAAAATAGAAGCATGTTAAAATTAAGTAGCAAATAGTAAACAAAAAATTTAAATTTTAAAACATTATCCTACTCATTAGATAGAACATCTGTGCAGTTTCTTTGGAAGGTCAAATGCTGAATTAAATACTGTGAAGGACTGCTTCTGTCATGCTAGCTAGACACATGCACATCTAAAAAAGCAGGAATAATCAAATTTCATACTTTAACAAGCAGATTACTTATGAAGGTTAGGAAATAATTTTGTAGGAGAGATATTTCAATTTGCTGTAGTGGGTTCTAAATGAAACCTGCACAGGCAAACCATATAAAATCGGGTTTATTCCCTCAGTAAAACTGTTTTCAGCTTCATAAGTTCACGGTCTATAGCTTGGTCAGTCTTATCATTTTTTCAAAATCACCAGCTACGCATTATTACTTCTACATGCATAGTAGGAAAATACTTTGCTTTAATTTAAGGATTACATTTTTCTTTCAGTCTCTCAGCAGTCTTCTGCTTGGACATCAAGTTGGAGTGTTCAAGGGGTGTGGAGGTATGGGCAAAGAAGGTATTCTCTGACTTGTTTACTGAAATTTACTGAGATGGTGAATTAAAGGCACTTGAGGATGCATTGATACCAGAGGAGGGAATACAGGTGACTTTGCCCCTGACAAGTAACAGCTGTGTTAATTACCCAATACAGCCTCACCCCTGATGAGTTACAGCTATTTCCAATAAAGATAAGTGTGATAAAAGGGAGTGGGTTAGCTGCTAGGGAGGGAAAGGAAAATCATGAAGGGGGAAGGACCTTGAGGAAGATCCTGGTGAGAGGGAGCCACTGCTGTGGTCCTAGTCTGGGTCTGCAGTTAGACCCTGTTGTTGGAACCTGCAGTCACAGTCTAGCTGGGTAAAAGCCTGCAGTTGGAGTCTGCAGTCATAGTTTAGCAGGAAATAGACAGCAGTCAGTGTTTGCAAGGGAAACCTACATTAGGAGCTTGCTGCAGTCAGGGTCAGTGAATGGTTGGAGTCGGGGTGGCTGAGCTGTAAAGAGGAATAAACCAGAACCCTTTTCATGTTGTGATAAACAAGAAGTCTGTGTCTGGGGTCATTTCTACCCTCTAACAAGAGGGCTGCTGCAACACATTGATGCCTGCTGAACCACTGTGAGGAGACAGCAGTTTGTGCCAATGTCAGCTGCCAACCGGGAGGGCCAGCAGCATCGCAGGGAGGAGAGTACAGTGACCAGGGAATGCATCCAGGCTGGATGGAGCACACACAGGGGGGTATGCTGAGTGCTTTTGTGAAGGGAAGAACTGACTGTCTACTGCAAGAAGATTGTCCCACACAGAACTGCAGCTACAAAATGCAGCTGCCTTCACGGGTTGGAAGAGCAGCCTAAATGATAACAAAAGCTTGTGGTGTTTTTTGTTGGCCTTTGGGGTTGGTCTGGTTTCGTTTGTTTCTGGGTTTTTTTTACTTTTTTTCAGTATCATTGGTAGCTGTGGATATTTACTAGGACTTTTAATAAAAAAAGTAAGAGTTTTTTTGTTGTTTTTGTTTCTTTTTTTTAATTGACACTTGTATGCTAAAAATTATCTACTAAAAATGAAATGAAGGCATGAATCTGGAAGAAAACTCTTTTTCTACTTATTCTCACTCACAATGATTTTCAACTCGTTTTGTGTTTTTGTTATCATAGGGTAGCTGGAAACTTAGTTTACTGACTCTTTAAAAAGAAGACAGGCTTAGATGTGTGAAATGTTTTCCGATTATTATGGTGATACTCACTGCATTTAAGAGTCACCTGTGCAATATTCAGTCAGAAAAGTTATCTCCAGAAGGCTATCCATCTACATCCTCAAATAATTTCATCAAGAAATGTGAAATATGTGATGTGTGAATCCTCTGTGCCTCAAGAGGGAAAAGGACAATGAGATACTTTAAGGCTTTTGTGAAAGCATGTTTCTCAGGAATCTTTGAGTTACTTCTATACAAGTCTACAAACCTAGGTGTTGAAAACCAGAACCAACCAGATATTCTCCATTCAGGCTAATATCAGTTTCTTGGTTGCAGTCTATCAGTGTGAGGTCCCACTGATGACCTTAAACTTAAAATGACAGTTTCATCTTCAAGAAATTGAGGACAAAATATGATATTATTAACAAAACATTTATGTTTGACTCTATATATACATACATCTGTGTAATTCCATATCTAGAAAAAAGTATGTGGTAGGTGTAATTAGTATCTGCTACTGCTGCAGTTGAAGCCAGTAATTTGCTTACTTGTCTGCCGCTAATTCCTCCACCTATTGCTCATCTGACAGCATATTTCAGCTAATTTCAGTTTTATCTGCTCAACTTTGTCTGCTTGTTCCAATGAATTATATTTTCAATGACAGTTAAATGACTCTTTTCTCAAGATGCAGTTTAGTATGCAGGATGATGATTTGGCAGTTAAATAGTACACTGTGATATGTAGCAGTCCTGATGAAAGTTTTAGTATGAATTATGCTATGGAGTAAAATTTACCCTAATTACATACCCAAAACCTGTGGAAAATACAACGTGAATGTTTAGATGTAGGTCTTGGGAGGTTTCAGCTTTAAATTTTTCCCCAAAGGAATAAATATCTGCTATCCTTTTGTTTACTTGTTTATCTAATAAATAGAGTTGAATTTTGCTCCATGGAAATAGGAAATAGTAAAGCGTATATGGCTTTTAAGAAGTTATTACTTTATATGTTCATTAAAGCATAAAATTAAAGTTACAAGAATAGCTTACAAGGGCCTTGCTGCTCAGCTTAAGTACAGCACTCCTAAATCTTCCCCAAACTCTCTTTAAAGGTTTGTATTTCATTTCAGCTTTTCCCAGGCTGCTACTTGAATTCATTTTCTACATAGATCAGCTTCTACAGAAAGTACCCTGATTCTAAATCAAACAACAGATTTTTTAGATTTTTTATATTTCAGAGCTGCAGAGCTGTCACTTATTAAGTGGATCAGATTCTCTCTTAATCCAACCAGTGGTCTTTAAAGACCAGTAGGCAGCCCCTGTCCCATTATTGCTGTTTAAAGACTAATTTAAATGATGGTGATTGCTACCATTTTTAGATATAATCAAGAACATAGCAACAATAATTTGTTGTGATTTTTATGTTTCCATTTTAAGTTACAAAATATTTCCAGGGCCTCAACTAATATTCCTTTTCTTTCTAACTTCCTGGTGCTTTCTTAACCTCATTGTTTATTGCGATTTTTCTGCGTAGTTCAAATGTAGGTGCTAATTTTCTTTAGTGTTCCTTATAATTAAAATATAATTTTCTTTATATAAATTATGACTACTAAGAAAAGAATGACTCTTTTGAAAATATGGTTCAAAATGGAGCAAAAATAGAAACCTGCAAAACATTACCATAAATCTTGTTTTCAATATAGATATTCACATGTACAATGTAAAGGTTTTTTAAAGATATATTTCAAGTTTTCTTATCACCTTTAAGAATTAATATAATTTCAAGGAACTATAAGTGTAATTAAAGGATGTCCTGTCTGACAGTAATCTCCAGAAGTTGCTTTTAAGGATAACAGTTTAAAAAGCAATCAGCTTTAACAATTGGACATTTAATTTCTTTTTTTTTTATCAGGAATAATTTGCTAATAACTAATGATTTTCAAAATATATACTTCACAGCTCAGAATCATCTCTCCAAACAGTGAACCTTTTCTACCATCCTGTCAAATGTCTACCAGTATTGTAGTATACTGTCTATTTGCAATTTTTCAGTTTAAATGAATAATTCAATATAATTTGCTAACCTTGGCCTTAGATCAGTACATGTAACAATTAAAAAGTCCTCCTCTACCTACCAATACACACGGCCATATTTCTAAGATGACAAAAGGCATTCTGAGAAAAGAAGTGTGTAAGCACAGCAATACACCTATCAGTAATGTCCAATGAAGTTACAGGTTCTTTCTTATGATGACTCATGACAGAGAGATTGAAATACATACATATATATCTATATATATAGATATAAATAAAGGCCAAACAAACATTTGGCATAGCTTTGAAGTAAAAATGCTGATGGATGAGGACAATGAGGACAAAAAGGAGATTGCAGAACAACTTTCAATAATATTGACTCAGTGTTGCTGCCTTGCAGTTTTGGAGCTATGGGGCAAGGCAGTTTAGTGTCAGGATAAGGATGTAACAGGTAAGAAACATGATGTGTTGGAAAATCAGAATAATTACTTTGATGTAAGTTATCCAATCCTGAAACTGCTCTACAGGTTGAGTGATGAGCTCCTAGGCTGATTTCAGCTTAATTGTTGAGGTAAAAACTCAATAATTGTTTCTGTTTGGTGTGGGTTTGTTTTTTTGATTTTTTGGGGTTTTTTTTTGTTGGTTGGGTTTTTTTGTTTCATATTGGTTTGTTTTGGTTTCTTTTTTTTTTCTTGGTGAGTTGATTAAATAATTCTGTATTTATTCAACTATTTTAAATGTGAACTCATTAAGTTTGAAGGTGTTCCATTTCCCTCAAATCTAGATCTTCTACCTTTTGGCTCCTTATCCCACCTTTAATTCTGCATAAAGCCTCAGCTTTAAGACTGCCTGGCTGTACTTTGCCAGCCACAAGCATGGTGCAGAGAGGAGCATACCCCACACACCTCTGTGGTCTGGTGAGCTAATCTACCATGGTGGTAGTATACAATACTTGTCACAACATAAAGCTGAGCCAAAAATGCCTAGATAAAACAAGCAGATTACTTCCTCAGATCAATTGCATCACTTATAATCCTGCCACTTCCAGATTTGGGAAGCATCATTTTAATTTGTGCAGTAACAGCAAGGGTAGGATGCAATTAAAATAGTACACCTACACCACCATTATTTTAATTCCTGTGCCATTAACTGTAAAATGCTGTATAGCATTCACAGGTGAAAAGATGAATGAGGAATAATTTCTGTTCAAGACTGTTATTGAGCAGTAAATATATTGCTATATTGAATTAGTTCTGTGATCACATTCGACTGTGGAGAGAGACTGTTTACAAGGGTGACAGGACAAAGGAGAATGCCTTCAGACTGAAAGACAGTAGGTTTATTAGCTCTTAATGAATAAATTTTTACTCATAGGTCAAAAAAGAAAGCAAAGACAAACTATTGACAATAATGCTGAGCTCAGGATCAAGAATTTGGTCATCACAAAGTGATCCTACAGCAAGTGGAATGGTTTTCTATTATGCCAAGTATGATCTGCCGCCTTCTTTTGATTTTGGTGCTAAGACAGCAGAGGGATTAAAGTCATCAAGTAAATAAAGCAGTTAACGCGGTGCTGGAGAAAGATCAGCTTTTATCAGTGGAACAAACTAAGCTGATATTTAGAGCTGATGTTATGGGTGTTAGCTATGATGCTCAGTCAGATAAACTTGACACCTTAATATATTTTTCCATTTTGATGCTAAGAGAACATTAAGTATAGATAATGATAGATAAAACAAACTTTTAGATACTTTTACTGAGTGTAGTTCTACAACTGTGTGTTAAAGAACTTCTGCTAAAAACTAGATTGCTTACAAATATTCATAGTGGTAGAGTTATTTTCAAGTAAAGACATGTTTTGTTTAGATTTACGTACTTTTCCATGCCAATGTCAGTTTTAATACAGAGTAAAAGAATCTCGTATGTACATAGCAGACGTTAGCAGCATTGTTACTAGCTCTCTTCTAATGTTTAGATTGAGGACTACACTGAAGCATGAGGGAAAATGCTATGTTGTCAGAAGACAAATTCTAATGCTCTAACTGAGAATGATCAGACGATTGCTGCAATTTGCCTTTTCATTCATAAAGCAGGCAAAACTCACCATGAGGATGCAAGCTGAAAGTTGCTGAACAGCAGTCAGAATATTAACCATGCCTCTAGATAGCTGTTTGCAGCAAGTCACAAATATTATGCTTATGCCAAAAACAAGTGTCTTGACTTCTCCTATAGCGGGTAAGGGTAATGTGCTGTTTGGAGCTGGAGCTTGTTTAGCAAGAATGGAAGTGTGTTCACACTTTTTGAGTTTCCAAATTCCTATTGCATTTACAGGTATGTTCAGCATAAATGCCCAGATGCTTATAAGTTTTCTCTTGGGATCTGCAACCAATTTTCTTTCTCTGACC
This sequence comes from Trochalopteron elliotii, assembly GCA_024734555.1. NCBI lineage: Eukaryota > Metazoa > Chordata > Aves > Passeriformes > Leiothrichidae > Trochalopteron > Trochalopteron elliotii. The sequence goes on from JANPWX010000065.1 coordinate 1,710,555, forward strand.
AGTGTCTTGAATAAAAAAGCAAACTTTGTCTCATTGCTTACCATTATTCAAAGTTCAGATCACCTAGTTGTTATACTGTTGTGTTTTGTATCTGCCAGTACTAGCAGACATAAATGTGCTATGTGTACATATCCAAAAATAGCTGGTAGGGTTTTACATTTACACTGAATTTCCTTAACTCCCTGGCTGGAATTTTGAAAGCAAGCTTTATCCTGTTAGAGACTGATCACTCTGCAAGGCAAAGCTGGTCTTTCATTCATATGTGTATGTGTACTGTTCATGTCTTAAGACATTCAACAGTCACAGTGTTTTTCCCCTCCATTTTTCTGGAAAATGAAAAATGGTATGTCTGGTCCAATGGTGTCACATATCTGGCTAGAAAATTTGCATGCCTTCCTATTTTTGTATGAATTCCATTAATCTCTGCAGATCGGTGCCAAATAACTGCTAAATTTACACTAACAATGACCTTATTTGTAATGTAGCAGAGCAGACAAATGTGAAGGCTGAGGGAGCCTGTCACCACTGGGTGACAAGGGTGCAAGTTTTCAAGTTATGGAAAAGGATATGATTTTGGGAATGGAATGCAGACTATGTGAAACAGTGTTGTATCAACTCTGGGGACTCCAGTTCTGGAAAAAACATGAGAGATGGACAGTGGTTCCTTCAGATGCGCTGGAATGAATTAGTAAAAAAATTAATATGGAGTATGAATGCAAAAGGGCCATGGCCTGGAAAGCTGTGCTTAGTAAAGCCCTGGATGAATAATGCCAGCCTTATATTGTGTGGAAAAATTTCTGAGGTGCTTACCACTTTATTAAAGATGGCATCAGAAAAGGGTGGATTCTATTATCATAATAGGAGTATTTTACGCAGCAAAACCTGAAATTATTCAGAATTTTTCAGAATAAAGCAGCACTTGGAGTAGATGAGAATAAAGATAGTTTGGTGGGTGACATGAAAGACTGCAGCCATCTGGACTGGAGAAATGCAAGTATGGATAAAACAATAAGTATAGGCATTGTGAGGACACCTAAATAGTGTTTACCTCCAAATCTGTAACATCTGTGAATTTGGGGAGGTATCTCTTCATCCTTTCTTCCACTTTAAGAAGTTTTCAATAAAGTCTCTGTTACTTGCTGTTTCATCTGCAGGAGAATCTGCTTTGCACTTTTCCTCAAGACTTCCTTCAAGTCTTTTGAACAATGGCTTTAATGTAATGGCCCAGACCAGTACAGAGGTTAAGAAAATTCTTCCTAAAAAGGGGATGAGATTTCAGAACATTTAAGCAAAGATTATATATTATGTCAACAAAGTGGTTTTGATTATGGAAGACTTTTTTTATTTTCTTTAGGTAATATTAATTTTATTTCAGGGGAGGGGGAGGGTGGTGCTGGTTTTGAATTTTTGGTTGGTTCATTGGTTTTGAGTTTTCTGTTTGTTTGTTTACACCACTGTATTTTCAGCAGTTAGGTTCGGCTTTCACTCTTATTTAGTTTTGATGTGGCTATAGTTAAGCACATCTGTGGGATTATTTACAGTTTCTAGTAAAGCCCAAACCTATCCCTTAAGACTGAACTTGGAAAATAACTTTTGAATTACAAAAACCCATTTCAAGTCTTGCAAATTTACAGTATTTTTTTCCCTCAGTAATGTGCTTTAAGTGGTATAAAACTAAAAAATGTCCCAAGAAGACTTTTGAAAATTAATAGTAAGAGTGCAATCAGACTGCTTTGAACAATTTAGAAATTTCTTTACATAGAAAGACAATTATAAGCACAGATTTTCCCATGTTATAGTACTTTGTTGATAAATTTATCTGATAAAGAGCAACTGGCAAAAATAGGGAAGGTTAGTTGCTTTTCTTTTTCTTTTTTTTTTTTTTTTACAATGATGTTTATGTTCATAAACATCATAAAATATGTGTGGGTTTATCAGTACTTTTCTTACTAAATTTAACTACTAAGGCAAAAAGAAATCTTCATTTTTCATCCTGCTTGATTCTTTCTGACCTTTACAGCTTGTACAGTGAGAGACAGACTGCTCTCCTCCTAAAAATAATAGTTATAGTGAGTTTATTTCATATTTTTTGTATGCTGTATTGTCTAAATTACAAATATTTGTGAATATGTGAAGCTTATTATTAAGAATGATTAAGGTGGCAGTTCTCTCTCTTTTTTCCTAAAACTGAATTTTTAACCATCCCATATGTCACAAAATTGTGCTGTTTAGTAATACTTGCAAGTTTTTTATACTTTTTTTTTAATATCCAGTGTTTGAAATTCTAAGAGGCACCTTACAGCCAACTGGGTCTTTTGCAGGGCTGGAAAAAACAAAAAAAAACAACCAAAAAAACCCCAAAACCAAAAAAAAAAAAAAAAAAAAACAAAAAAAAACCCACAAAAAGCCAAAAAAACAGCAAAATACATGAGTTAAAACTTTGTAACAGAGTATTAGAACACAAGTTTGCATACATTCTTTACTAAACCCATGAAGTCTTATAATGGACCAAATCACCACATGCCAGATGTGCATTCCAGTGGCTTTAGGAGTCTTAATAGCTCACAATAACTGTTGAGTATGCCTTGTTCTTTCCCTCTACCTCTTCGTGATCTTTGAATAGGGGTATCTTAAAGAAATTATTTAAATAATTCATGCACAGAACCATTTTAAACCTCTGTCTCATAACTTCTGCCATCTGACCTTCATATCAAAGGCGGGACTGCCTCTAAATAAAATTGAGTTCTTGCATTGGGAATAAAGATATAGAACTGTATGAGGTGGTGTGGTAGCAGGATGAGGATATGTAAGTTCAAGCATTTAAAAATATTTTCCATTTAAAATATCTAGAGCAGATAGGCAATAACATCTCCAGGAAAGCTGAAGTGCTCATTGGATCCTCTCATCCATGGATCTCTCCTTTGTGCACAAAGAGTGTGGAGACACATTAAACACTGAGGTGAAGAGACTTCAAAAAAAGAGATCATCTTGATTTAATGCTGTATCATGTCCACTTTAATTATCATGGCTTACTTGAGAACAGTCAAGCATGTCTCTTTTCCATTTAGCATTCCTGTCTGCCCTTATACGACCCTCTGTGAGGATTTTCCTGTGAGGATGCAGTGGAAAGGTCCAGAAGGTTGGAAGCATGGAATCACAAAAAGCCACATTAAAATTGCTCGGAGCAAAGGTCAGAAAGACATCACTAGTGCTGCAGGCAAGGCCGCCACAAGTAGTTAAATCCTTTTCATAATGTCAGTTTGGCTGTAAAATGCAGACATATTAAGTGGGGCCTCCTGGGAAGCAAAAATCAAATTTGGGAAAAGAAGTCACTTTTCAATGATTTAGGTTAATAAGTTGCAGAGCCAGAAAACATCACTGTGCTCACTGAATGAATCTATTGCATAATGTTACAAAAATTGTTTTTAATTGCATTTCTATTTGTGTAAGAAATGTATTTTAGAAAAATTGTCAAGGTTTAATTTCCAAAAGGTTTGTAATGGAAACCTCTACCACACCTCAAAAGTCTGCACTGAGATTAAGTTTAAACCCTTGAACTTCTCCAAGAAAGGCAATAATAGATAACCAATCACTTTCAAAATCAAGTAGTTTGACAGGCAAAGCTCTTTTACCTGGGCTATGGATATGATGGATTCAAAGTTGTTCAGTAAACAGGGAAAAACCAGAAGTCTTTGTGCTTACATTCTTTGTCAGAACTGTAAGGTATATATAAATTTTTCCTGTAAATTACTATCTTGAAAATGAGCAACTGCCTTGATTAATTCCCTTTTCTAAATATTGCAGGCACCCAGAAATTTCCATGGATGCAAGGATGAATGCCAAATATTAGATATGTATGGTAAAGAAATTATTCTGTTAAAAGTTAATATGTTCTGGTAATTAGCCATTCACCAATCTTCATTGCTAAGGAAGAGGTTCTTTTCCACCTCTGAAGAATGGGTTATATAAATGTTTAAATATATCCTTTTTTTAGCAAGAATTGTACCTAATCAGCTAAGATAATATCATTCCATATGAATAAAATATGTAGTTCCTCTATTGAAATATTTTATAATATTTCAGACTTCTCTGTTTTTTTCTGGATTTCAATGCATAAAGTACTCTATATTGTGTAGCTGTAATACTTCATAGATGTTAGACAGCGTGTAAAAATTCATTGTATTCTTTAAAAAGGCTGGTATTTGATGATTGTTTTCCTGCTGCATCTCACCAGCATAGCATTATTCAATTGCTCAGATGTCAGGACTCCTCCAGTTTTCTAATGACATTTTTATTTTATTTTGAACAACAAACATCACCAAATCTCAGCCACAACAGCTTCCTTACCAAAATGTCAGTTGTATGTTTAATGCTTCCCACCCAACACATGAGGGGTATCAATCCCAGTGCCAGAGAGTATCCCAGTACTCTGCACCTCACTTGGCACACTGTTTTCAGACCCTCTTGGGAAAACAAGAAGTCTGTTTTACCAGCTTAGTTGAATACTATTTTGCAAGAAGATAGTTTAGATGGTCAGAGGATTCAGTCATGCTAGAACATATGCCGGTGACTTGTGACCCCACAGCACTGGAGGCAGGCAAGAAAGGTCATCAGCAAACTCATCACTGGAAAAGCCTCTCTGCATCAGGTACTGCCCAGCTGGAATGTTTCCCTTAGAATTGTTAGCACACAATAGCGACAAATCATCTGGCTACATTTTTCTTTTAATGAATGATTTCTAGGTGACACCAAGCTCTCTTTGTAATTTGTAGAGGGTATCATTATTTGATACCACCAATGTGCAGTGAGGTTCATCCTGAGAGAAGTGGGAGCTTGACCTGCTTGTAAAGGGTTTTTTCTCTTCCACATCAGGTTGAAAGAAACAAAGCTGGGGAAGCAACTCAGAAAAACACATTCATTTTGTTGTGTATGTAGGGGGCTTTCTACATCTCAGACTTTTGTTCTTGGAGTAAAAATTTTTAAGGAAAAAACCCTTCACTTAAAAAAAATCACTATTAAAATGGGCTGACAACTGTATGCAAATATGAAATCTACTACTACTTTATCTTCAAATCATGGTGTTTATGAAGTTATGGCTAAGTTCATTAGTTCACCCTAAACCATTTGCCATTCAGATTATAGTATACATTTGGTGTTTTAAGTAAGTAGAACAGTCTATAGTCATCATGTTGATTCTACAAATATAGCCAAAGGGAATATTTTTCTTTCAAAACAAAAGCTGTTTTTGACATTAAATTGTTCCTTTTAGCAGTATATTTAGCTGAAATGACATGATTTGGCACTGTCAATTCTTTTGATTCATGATGTAGGATGAAGCATTTTGAAAATAAACCCTTCTCTCTCTAATATATTTAGGAAAATCAAACATTATCTGAACCTTATTTTTAACTGCTTAAAACAGCACTAAGTATTAAAGAAATTAGTCACTCTTAAACTGTGTTTGCTGGTAACAAACTGCTGAACTTCATGTAGTATATGAAGGACAAATAGTATACGAAGGACAAATAAAGTAGATTTGGAAGACTTATTTACATGACTTCTTGTAATTCACACAGACACGTGAACTGCGTATTTCTTTTGGCAAGGGCTGCTAAAGTCACAATTCCTGATACAGCTGTGCACATATTAGTGTCAGCATAAATATGGGGGCAAGAATTAATAGATCTTGGTGAAACAGAAGATGAGATCTCCTTTGCCATTGAATTCATGCAGAAGTGAAGTTGTCCAGGTTTCTATCTGGTCAATGTAAAAAATAATCTACAAGGAAATAAGGCAGCAGTCACAAAGCAAACTATGTATGTTCCCATCACATCTTTTTTGATTTCCATTTTTCTAGACCTTTCTATCGGTCTGCTTTATAATATAAGATCTCCTTCACAGGCCCATAGAAGCAGTTTGCTACCATCGGAAGTGCTGAAATTAAGATACAATTTTTCAAAATACGATGCCAGGAATAAATAATGAGCAAATTTAGACACAAAAAAGTGAAAATATTTTTAAAGACAGTATTTTCTGCACTGAATCAGGAAACATTCTGCAACCTTTTCTAATCACTGCCTCTGATGGCTCATCTGCCTTTAGGAAAAAGAGCTCTATGTTCTAGGAGAAATAGACACAGCATTTCATAACAGAATAAATTTTTATGATTATTATAACAGAAAATTTTGACATTTTGAACACTTGAAAATATTTAATCTCTGAGGACTACAAATTGCTACCTTTGATCATTTGATATTGTTTTCTTAAAAATGTTACTGTATCTTGCCTGGCTTGGCAGGGAGTGTGAAGAGGAACTCAGTCTGCTCATCCAAAATGCTGGACTTATGTCCAAGCAAAGCAATATAATTGTGACCCCACTTTAAACTTCCCTCAGATGTCTAGAAAAAAGTGAATGTGGTGCTTCAGCCAAAGGACACAACACCTTTGCACAAGCAGACATCCATGTGTTCTTGTCTAAGTTTTTGAAAATGCAAAGTGACATGTAGATAAATTTGCCCCTCTGCATCACATGGTCTTTACTTTGAGTATTGCTCTCCCTGGAACTGAAAGTTGAGTAAAAGCGCTCCATTCTGCTGTGTAAAACTAGTTTATCTCTGTTTAAGTGCCAGATTTCTGGAGAAACAAAATGTCTATACAGCAAACACTTCAGCATAAATGACAAAAATTACTGATATATTGCTCATGGGTAAATATTTGCACAATATTCAAATATACCATGCATATGTAGTTCCAAATATCTGGCCCTGAAACTATCCATATTTCAATGAAACTTCTCCCAAATGTTCTAATGTAATTTCCAGGCAATATAAATGCTCATTATATTGGGCAGCTTTCCCAATCCTGGAGAAGAAGTGTTTCTTCAGAAAGCCTTCATAACTCCTAAATGCTGATTCCTTTTGCTTCTGGAGTAAGAATTCCCGTTTCTGCTCATCATAGTCTTTCTTTTGTTCACTACAGTTCTTGAAGGGGAAGCAGTTCAAAGAGGAGAATGTGTTTCAGAAGTGACAGCATTTGCTTTTAGCATACACACTGAATTTGATGTATTTATCTTTCCATGATTGCAGAAGCTCCTGCCTCCTGTAAGACCAATATATGATCTACATTGTTTTGTCCTTTCTTATGACAGCTGCGTAAAAATACCTCAGTTGAGAAGGGAAGATGGAAGAGAGAAGAGAAAGATGAATAGGAAGGAAGGATTTGGATCAAAAGTCCATGGCTGAGTTCATATGTTGCAAATGCTAGTTGCAGCTATACAACTTTTATTTGTCAAAGACTTTCTGAAATAGAAAAACTTCTTTAGCCTTACCAGAACAGAGCAATTTTATAGAATTAGTAGATGTTAACATGACATCATGAATAATTTTATTATCTTATTTTCTCTTACGTCTTGTTGGCTTCAACACAGATATTTGGGGTAACACAGTAAAGTCCACTTTGCATTAAAAAACTGTAAAGCATCCAAAGACCCATATAAATAGAATTTACTCATATAGTTATTGTTTGAACCGAAGTAGTGTCTAATGGCTGCTGTATTTTTAGTGTCCTTGCTGTGTTCCTTACCGCATAAATATTCTCTGTATGATTTATATTCTATATAAGGACCACAGATGGCTATAGGAATAAAGATAAAATAAGCACAGAAAGAAAAGCAAATACAAGGTCACATATGTTATCAAATATACATTCTGACAGTAAAATAAGATTTTTCTTTTTGTTAGTGCTTCTTCCATTGTCCTATCAGAGTAAGAAAACAGTTGTTTTGATTTGGTAATTGGACTTTCTTCATTAAGGTGGGAGAAAGAAAATTAAATCTGCTGTGGAATCAAAAGAAATGAGAAAAGAAACAGAGGCCTAATGCAGAGTCTTGTAAAGGAAGTCAAATTGTTATATTAACCATTCAATTAATGCAAAAGTTCATGTTATATTTCATCAGCAAAGCAGAAAATACAGATTAAAAGATAAAATGACTTTTTAAAAAAAATTTCTTTAATTAGGCTTGCCACTGATGTTTTCCTTTTTGTCCTAGATGTATGGGAGAATTAACAAAATATGCTAGAAAACTTTAATCAACAGGTGGTATCAGAGGTGCTGTTTACTGCCCAGCATTCCAGACATAAGTCTACCTTTTTCTATGTTCTTGCTCCAGAAAAATCTAAACAGATCTAGTAGATAACTATCAATATTAATCCAAACATGGCTTTCAAAACTTCATTTTTAGGATCCTTAGTTTTATTTAAAATTTTGGGGACATTTTCTCTGTGTGGGAAACCATCATTGTACCTGTGCAATAGCCTCAATAACACTGAAAACAAGAGATTGTGGAATTTTGAAAATAGCTTCACATGCCTATTTTTATTTGGCTTTAGGATGCTTTTTAAAGTTACATTAATATGGCAGAATGAACTCTCTTTGCCTCGGTATGGTTCTTACACTAAAGATTTCTAACTTCCAAAGTCTTGTTTCTCCATTAAAGCCCCTGAATTTCCACTTCTGCACTTAAAGCAGCATCGCTTTATAACCTACAGGCAACGTATACAGTTGATCGATAAAAACCTAAGCAATACAATAGAGATGATAGAATGTTTACAGTCTTATTTTACTGATCCTCACTATCATTCAGAATCCAAGCTGGCATTTTCCAAACCTGAGATGATGTCCAAAGAGAACAGATTGACCTGTAGACTCTACCCTGCGGTGTTTTGGGCCAGGCCGCTTTTCCAAGTGTGCTTTTTCTGCCCCATGTACCATCCGAACAGGTGTTCCACTGAAGCTTGAATGATGGCCAGCTAGTTCAAAAACAACCAGGGAGTAGAGGTGAAGGGAATCAAGGGACTGAAGGCAGAAATATGGATAGAAGCAAACAAAAAGCAGAAAGGAAAAGGTCATACTAAAGCAGATATGGGTGAAGAAGTATAAGCAAAGCTTGGGAAGAGACAAGGTAGAAAATACTGCAAATAGAAAAGAAATACACAGGAAGTGAGAAAACACAGCAAAAATAATAAATACCAAAAAAGGATGAAAGAATAAAAAAGGCATTAGAAGGATAAAAAATACGAAAAAATGAGAATAGGACTTTTAACTTTATATAAAGGTAGAAAAAAGATGATGAAATCATCTGTTTGTTTTGGTCTGTAATGGAGAGAGATTCTTTGAGACTGAAGAATATCCATTAGTTATGTTGATATGCATTATAGTTGTGATTTTACTAAGATTAATCCATATAATCCCAATTTAAACCAATACAGGATTCAGATGTATATCACTTAAATGATTCAGGATAAAAATCACACTCTTTATATTGAATATTACCTCTGTCTTTATATGTATAAGAAAGACTGTACATTGAAATAACTGCAAAGATAAAGCTATTGAGGTAACTGGATCAAAAGACTGAACATGGATAAAATAATAAGAAATATGAACAAGAAATTAAGAACAATTTTAACAAAGACATATTACAGTCATATTTATCCAAGAAGATTGAAACATTTAAATCTAAATTGGAAGAATTTTTTTGAAATGAATGTACACTTTTTACACACTCAATAAACAGCAAGTAAGTAAACTCAGCATCCTTGAATAATTTATAGAAAAAAGTAAAGACTGGAGTTGTTGATCAACTTTTAAGTTCAGAGAAAAGAGAAATTAAGCTTACTTTACTCATTTTAAATCACAAGACCTTTTCTAAATTATAGTCAGTTTTAAATTACCCTTGAAACATTTATGAATTGTATTACAAAACTCTGGGTGCTAATAACTGTGTGTCTGGATCTTAGGTTTAGTGGAACAATACAGTTCTGATTGGAAGGAAATACATTTCCTCTTCTAAAAGTTTTTTATGTCATTTCTGGTCCAAAATATAAAATAGTATTCAACCAGCTTTCACTAAATGAAGAAAACACAGAAAAGTACAGGACTCTGCCAGGAATTCACAGTGTCTGGATCTCACCTCTTGTGTAACAAGAGAATACTTACCTTAGGAAAGCTAATTTTCCCTTGTAAAATTGGACTATATTTGTGAAAGCCAAAAATGTAAAATAAGTGAGACAGTTCCCACTAACAGAAAGAAATATAGGAAATCACATTGCCAGGATCAGTCAGACATGGAGGCAACAGGATTTTTCCCCCACGTCAGTTTTATAGCTAGGAACTTAACTAAAATAGTACCATTATTCAGTGATCCTAAGAAACAGTGTTTATTTTTTTAATGTATTCTGCTAGGATGAACATCTTGGTAACATCAAATTCTGAGACAGAGTTTCACAGGAGGGACACCAGGTGACTCGCCTTAGGTATACTACCCATAGAAAACTAGATTTGTTGAGTTCTCTTTGAGCAGAGGGCTCATTTCGTTGTTAAATAGCCTTCCATAGCTTTCTCCACTTCACATCATAGTTTGTACAGTATCTTGGGTTTTTCCTTAAAAGTCCATAAGACAGTGAATTTCAATAGATAGGCTGGTGATTTAAGATATCTTTTATAAAAAACCCCAAACTTTTTAGAGTGAAATGGATAGGGTTTTATTAAAAGACTTGTAAGAATGGTGTTGGATATTACATTACCATTATATATGGGGACTCCTAAATATCAATAAAACCCATAATTGCATGCTCTTTAATTAGGTTCATCATAAAAGTAAAGCCTGATTGATTTTGTTTGTTTGTTCATTTTGTTTGGTGGGTTTTTTGTTTGTTTTGGTTTGGTTTTAATGTAACTTGTTCCCTCGCTCCAGGATACTTTCACCCTTCATCAAATATCTTATGAAAGGCAGTGATGGATAGAATAATTAGAATGTGATAATAAAAGATTGGAAGTGACTGAAACTGGACAGAATATTAGTGCATTATATATGCACACCTAGTTCAAGAAGACATTTGTAAAGCAACTTTTCTTTCAAGCAGCAACTAGACAGTATGATCCCAGTGATATTACAACTTACTCTTTGCCCCAGGAAAGATAACACTTACAGCTCTCCGAATATTAATATCTAAGAATATTAATTCTTAGAGAAAGACAGAATCCTTAAGAGGACTTGAGTTTGAGGAAGGCAGGAATACAGCAGTAAATTCAACTCCCTCTCTCAAAAGAAATCATATGACTTACAATGGATGTTACTAATAAATAAAAATTTTGCTTGTTTTTCAAAAGATGACTAGCAGTCCCATTATAGTTCCAAACTAGTATTTAAATACACATCACATATCTTCCTTCTGTGGCAGGCATAATTTAAAACAAGTACAGAACTCTTCTTGTAAAATATTATTTTATGTTGTTAAATCAGAAATCTGATTAATTAACTATCAACTTAGAAGAAAATTACAAAAACCTGTAAAAATATAGAACTCATGACTGGTATTTACACAGATCCCAGAATTAAAAATAACTGCCTTTCCATTTAATTATTTTGGCTATTAGTTTGTTAGACTGTCTGGACATTTCTAAAATATAAATATCACAGCTAGACAACATATCTAGGAAGTCATGATAGCCAGACTTGGCAGTCAGTTTATCCATTCTGCTTTCCCTTATCATTAATCCAGTCCTGAGTCTATCCTGGAAAAATAAACCAATATTTGTAGTGACTTTGTTACTGAATTGCATAGACAGGTTCAATTAATTTGAGAAAATATGAGGGAAAATATTAGAATAATATTTTTATGGTTTTTTGAATAATAATTTTATTACCATTGAAATTAATAATTAATTTTATTGAATTACAATATTCATATAATTTAAGATGTTCTGTTACAATATTCTAGCTACTTTTTTCAGGTTTATATTACAGCCTTTTGTTTAAAGATGGAAAATATTCAAATAAAGGAGCTTGGCAGCTCTTTTAAATCTTTTTTCTTATTACATAATATCTTAAAACAAGTTTGATCACCAATGAGCTTGTTTTATTATGTTTTGGTTTTCTTTTCAGACTTGCTTAAGATCCAAAGATTAGGTAGTACTAGATTTTCTAGCAATAAAATATTCTCTGATATGCACATGCAGTTTAGAACTTCAGTTAAAAACATCGAGTCAAATGCCACAAATTGGTTTCACAACTTCACATCTTAGCATTTGCTTGTCAATAAGCCCATCCAGAGAGCAGGCAATAGTCTAAAAAATAATAATTCAGATTTTTCTTTACTTAACCATTCATCTTCACCGTGTACATCAGCCACTGTATATATTCCTAGAAATGTAAAGAGATTAAATAACTAAAAGGTTTAAACTGACATGTCTAGGGCAAATAAGAGACTGAAATATTATTCTAAATCATATGTTATAAGTCCTTGCAAGGGTTCCTGCAAAGTCTTTCTCTCCTATTCAAGCCTGATGTCAGGATGCAAGGAAGGAATAAAAGGAATATTATTTGCAAGCTTTTAATGGGAGTTGGAACTACAAAAAATACCTTTTTACATATTTAAGTGATGGTCAAGGAATATTCCTGATCAGGCCTTGTATTCAACGTATTTTTTCAGGTTCATGTTATTATATGGAATTTCAACAAAATATTCTTGAGAGTTGTGCTCCTGGAAATGAGAGCATAACTGGACTTTAGTTTTAAATTATCTACATTCCTTTAAGCACAAAGTTAACTATTTTAATGATCTTTTTGAGGATCAAGAGCAAATTAAACTTGTCATTCACACAAAGTCCCACAAGTGATCAGAATTAATTTTATGCCACTAAAAAGGGCAATATAAATACATTCATTCCAGTTCTTTTGTCAAATATCTTTCACAAATAACAGCATTAAGGGCTTATAAAAAGCATAAAATGATAAAAATAAAGAGTTGGTTTTGCCACTAATGCAAACTGAAGACACCAGTAAGGTCTAGGAAACAATCACATGGTGCTAAACTATCCTTTTAAGCAGGAATGAAAAAGTATTTTGTATCAATCTATTTTACTCTAATATCACAATATTTCTTTCCTCACAACAATATTTTCATTAAAATTTAGGCTTACATTTTTCTACACTACACAGGTTGAAGAGTTTTGACCTTGTCAGTTTTCTGAAATTTTGACTGGTTGTCTCTGTTACCCTTTGCTTCCACCACTCTGACAAAATTTAAAAGGAGATAAAATTGCCAGCCTACTAAAATACAGAAGATCTGAAAGGTTAACACAGTACATCAAGTGAATAATAAATTGCGCATGAAAAGTTTAATGTCTTATTTGCAGTGCAGAAATTAGTAATAAGGACAGAGAATTACAAAAAATTATTTAGTCCTCATGATAAAGTTTGTAATAAGAACAGAAAGCGTTACTGAAAAATAAAATACTTTTGAAGTGCACGGTTGAAATTGTAATCGAGAGCTTGAATTGTGAAAGGGTAGACAATGGACCTTATCAAATGAAAAGCAGATGTAAGAGAAACCAAAACCAAGGAAAACTTCAGTGCTTTGATAAATGCTCATTACAAGTTATGAAACATTCTAAGAGCTTGGCTTATGAGGGTAATCTGTGATTTTAAAAACTTTATCTTTTTAGGTATTTTTTTTATAATTATTAACAATTAGCATTAAAATTAATATTAATCATTAACAAAATCTCTGTATCTAATCTGGAGAATGATATACCATTTTTAAGCAGAAAAGCAGAATAACTAGTAGCATTTTCTGTTATTTTTTCTAAATTTGAGTATATGCAGGAGCTTTTCTGAAACATACATATTTAAAAATGTGTAAAAATCTGATGATTTAAGTAATGAACAGAATTTTAGAATTGCTTCAAGAGGAACTTTTTTGTCACAGTATTTAGTAGTGACACCTTATCTTAAAATAGTGATTGTCTTCTCTGACCTGAAGGTAGAATACTCTACCAAAACTTAACTATCTCATTATTTTTTTCTTCTGCCTTATTTCCTTTAGTCTACAACTGGAAACTAGTAACAGTAAGAGAAGAAGGCTGAATATTGTCCAACTCATTAATTGAACTGAAATTTATGTAAAATGGAGCACTTTTTCCTGTGCCTGTATTCAGTGGAAAACCACAGTGCGTATGAAAAACTTAGTCACTGGCTTGTTTCAGCCATTAAAAAACTTCATCAAATACTTCCACAGTAACTTCCTATGACACTTTACTCCCAATGGGGAAATAAAGTGATACTCTGTTCAAGGCTGAATATTCAATTTATCTTGTGACTTATGAACATCATTATGACAGTTTAACAGTGGGCTCAGACTCACATGGAGTGACTGACAGTGCGAACAATTTAGCTGCTACTTGGCCATAAAACAAAAGCAAAAAAAAAAAAAAGAAAAAGGCTATGTTACTGGAATATTTGTCTACATCTGCTTTAGTGAACAGTTCAGTTGATGGTGAGGTTCTGACTCAAAGGCTCAGAGTGCCCATTTCATCATATCATTCTTCTTCTTTTTTTCACCCTCCACTGTAGATGAATCCTAGCTGTGTTCCATGGACTGAATGTCCATTTGCAAGTAGAGTGCATCAGCTTGACAATACAAACACATCTAGATTACATCAATAAAAAAAGAATCCAGTTCATGCACTTCACTCTAATACATTAATATTGTTCCAGTTCTATCTTCAAAAGAGACCCCACAGTAGAAATAACTGGAAAAATAGTCTTAATAGACATCATGGAAGTTATTTAAAATTAAGTTTCCATCTATCATTAAGACTGATAGTGGTTATAGCCGTTCTGTATCAATTTCAAAATAATGGCAATTTTAAAACTGAGATGCTACAAAAAAAATATTTTGATCTTTGCACATTAACATCTTAACAAATCAGACTGTGATTTTGTAATTTTGAAATTGCCCAGTTCAATTAAAAATATATAGGATTATATAGAGTATATATAATTTTTCTGATGAAGATTCTATTAAAGGAGTATGCACATAATTCTATAATAATTTTCCTATACATAGCTGTTGGTTAATGCATTTATTATTTAATTATTATTTAATAATACAATACAAGCCAGAAAGAATTTGTCTAACTTTTCAGGAAAAAATATTTTCCAGTGTTGTCTGCCTCCTGCCTGCTACATACTGAGGAAAGGATCAAAATAAATATTGAGTGTCCAGGTTTCTTTCAATCTGTTAATCAGAGGATTAAAGTATATTCCTAAGTAAGAATAAAGAAGAATGATTGGGTTTTTTTACCATTCTGGCCTTGAGTGGGAAATGGATTGAATTATCAAAGTGGAAATAAGAAATCGGAACAAATGTAATTTGCCCGTCTTACCACTCAAGTCCTGCTGCAAAATCACTTTAGCTGCCTGGAGGGAAGAGAGATGATACAAGCAATTAACTGTTCCTGCAATTCAAGGGAAGACAGATTCTCCTGTTGTTAAGTAAAACTGAAGAAAGTTCCTCTAAATTTACAGTTCTAAGCAACTAGTTTAAAAGTGTAAACAAGGCCAAATATTACTCTTGTCATATATATACTTTATATAAACCTAATGGCATAATGAAATCTATCCTGCTTTCCAAGGTTTTGTAGCTTTATATAGTTACCTATATATCTCCTTTATACAGTTTTGACAAAAAGTCTAGAGAGTTCCTGGAGTAATCTTGACTCCTTTTGGAAAGTCATCTTAAAAATTTCTTATCTTTTACCACATGACTTTAGACAGAAAATGGTCTGACACATACTACGGATGTCACTGTTACTTAATGACTCAGGATATGGAAAAACTAGTGTATTGGCCACATAACATAAACAACTCCTGTAGAGGATATGAAATGCTGGTGGGGTCCATTAATAAATAATGGTCTTTTTTCATTACACTGTGGATCTGCAATATGCTGAACAGAAGAATAAACCATGTGAATTAGGTCTTGAAACTAAAAATTATAGTTCAAAATTCCAAGTGTGTGAAAATGGGAAAGTGCTATGGTCTCTATATTTTATGAGTAAATTGAGGTATATATACAGTAGAAGTTAGATTTGTTTAAAATTTTCTTTGCAGTGCTGCTTCAGTGGTAGTTTGCAGTCACTGCAGCTACTCATCTACCCTTTGGTTTTAAAGTCAGCATTGGATACTATCTGAAGGATATGACTTGGTGGCACGTATGTGCTCTGCTACTTATGCTCTGCTTATCTGCTTAGTGTTCACTTCAAAAACCTGAGAGTAGAAGAGAGGGACCTTTAAACTGTCCTAGGCCTATTCTTTAAATTTTACTAAGAATAATGCCTATAGGTTATGCCTGTCCCCGGTTACTGTCCACAGATGCTTTAGGGCTTTTGAAAGATCTTTTTAAAAATAAATTACTGAAAACAGTCAGAGAGACTGGAGTATGACTCTGGAATGAGTCAAAGCCCTCTGAATTCCTCAAGCCCTCTGTACCTTAAGGCACTTACTAGACAGCAGGTTGGCTTTTGTAAATTCATGGAGATCAGTTCTTCCTGTGAAGATTTTTGCCCCTCCCTTGGAACAGGAGGTCGCAAGACACAAGAAAGTCACCCCTTTTTGGATATAGCACATGTGTGAATAGGGAAACCTTCCTGTGAAATTTTACAGGAAATGTATTTAGGAACCTCAAAGATTCACCATAAGGACTTCAAATACAGAAGCAAGTTAGAGAAAAACACATGATTATTCAGACAGACTAGTGCACCTGAAGGCAAAAAACCAACCAAACAAAAAAAAACTGCCAGAAAGCATACAAGAACTTCTGTGCCTACATAAGTGTTTATCAGTCAGGATTTCAGTTACTCATAGCAGTCCTGTTACTGCAAGAAAATATTTAAAGGCAAACCAGTCTACAACTCCCTGACCTCCTTTCCATTCCTAAAGCCTCTAGTTTCAGTTTCTTCAAAAGTTTTTTTCTTCCACTGTTATTTTATGTTACTATTTCAGCTGGACACTATGCTTCAATTCCAAGGTGAAGTTTTATTTAGAACTTAAAAGAAGGAACAAATGCAGCTCAAATGGCAAAACATACACCCAGCAACCAACATGACTCATGTGCTGGCAATTGTCACATTCTCTTTCCTTTGAGCCCCAAATGAATAGATGGAGTTTGCAAATTTATATTGAATTTAACTAATCTCAATGCATATGAAGTTAGATGGAGGCAATGAAAAAAAAAAAAAAAACCAAAACAAAAAGAAAAAAAAAAAAACCAGAAAAAAAAGAAACTTGCTACTGTGAAGCTTCCTGCATTTTCACAAAATAACACCATTCTTTCCTTTCAAACAAACATGTCATGCCTTCTTAACTCCAGGCAGGGTATTTCATCTTAACACCATCTAACAATGGAGCTTTTGCTGATCTTTGAATGAAAAGTGAATGTATAATGGAGACTTCCCAGGCTTCTAAAGTTTACATCATGAGTATGCTTACAAAATTAGAGTTTAAACTTTTTTTTTTTAATGGGAACAATTTGTTGATTTTATGGTTAATTAAAATAAATATTTTCTTATTCCTAAATGCACATGCCTCTGCCAAACTGGAAAAGGCTTTTTAAAATTATTTTTCCTCCAGCAATTTTTTATATTGTCTGCATTCTGCATGTTTTACAGTTGCTGCTTTCTCTTCTGGCTTGTCTCTCTTTTTGCACTCCCTCTCACGCTGCCTGCTAAAATGCTCTGAATTTTAATAATCAGTTTTGATACTGAAATTTTATCTTTTGGCTTTTAAGCCTAGATACCACTGAGATTAATGGGATAAAGGTGAAATTTTGGTTAAGACTGTCAGTTATAAACTATTTGTATAAGTGCCCATGAATAAGACTTTTGAAAAGTAAGACATTCAAAGCAAACTGAGCAGATTCTGTGATCAATATAAGCATATATATGGATTATATTTTTATCATTTGCCTTAGGATTCATCTAATGAATTCATTCATCTGATGGCTCACACAATTATAAACTAATAAACATCAGTAGGAAAACAAAAATCTTAGTGACTGACTGATCCTTTCTCAGTAACATTATTATTTCTGTATGTTGCAACCACCAACGATTACAAACTGTCAAACTAATACACATCTTTTTAATTCCTTTTAAAGTCCTTATTTTTTCACAGTTTTATCCAGAAATCAATTTCAGACTAAAATTTTCAAGTAAATAATTCATCTGTCTTGCTATGAGAAGACTTTTCTGTCGCCGTGCCTGTTTTTCAAGCCGGC
Organism: Trochalopteron elliotii; assembly: GCA_024734555.1. Lineage (NCBI taxonomy): Eukaryota > Metazoa > Chordata > Aves > Passeriformes > Leiothrichidae > Trochalopteron > Trochalopteron elliotii. Next base: position 1,728,674 of record JANPWX010000065.1, read on the forward strand.
TAGCCTTGGCACAGGTAACAGTTTTTCTTTCAGTGGGTTCTTTTTCACTTGTGCTGCTCCTGCGTGGCAATTGGCTGGAGGATGAAAAGGGGGGACTCCAGAGACGCTGGGTCAAACGAGTTTATTGGAACTCTGGCGTGGGGTCCTCACCTCAAGAGTCATCGTGCCGGCTGACTCTCGGGTGAGACCTTATAACTGGGGGTGTTACACAGAAAGGGAACCAATAAGGTTTTACAGGGGGGTGGCTCATCTCATAAACAAACATACAAAACAACCATACAATGAACATTACAAGGTGACAATCAGGATTCTGTCCAATCACTCGATGCTTCTCTCAGAATCTTCCAGAAGTGGGGAGCGACCCCAAAAATGATAGACAGCAACAGGAGGCTGTCTATGAAGTGATGGACAGTTAACTGCCTCTGGGGGGGAAAACTTAGGGAGAATACAGAACCAATTACGGAACTGTTACTGGGGAAAAAACAGGGATAAACCGAACGTGGGTAACAAAAAGAAGTACAGAGAACAAACCAATTTACAAAGAACATTAACTTATGAATTAAACTGAAAATTAAAAAATGCACTCCCACACTTTATGATGTTGCTTAGAAGCCAGCTGGTTTTCCACTCTCAGTTTCTAGCATCTGCTGGGGTTCTTGTTGTAAAGATTAAATGCTACTTCAGACATATAATTTCTGAAGTATTCATTCTAATATTCTAATTTTGTACTCAGTCTATAGTATTCTGTCTGTAAGGACGATGCATCTATAATTCCTTTCAAAAAGCTATAGTAGTAAGGATTTTTTGTCTGATTTTTGCACAATTAGGGGCTGAGTTATTTATGGCCAGCAATGCTAAGTGCTGCTTTCTAGTAAAATTGGCCCTCGTGTGACAAACTCCATTTTCACAAAATACATTTTCCCAAGGTAACCAGTAAACTTTCATCTAAATTTTAGGTTAGACCTTGGGGGAACAAAGTAACACAGGCACGTTTTTCTTTGAAATAAAGTTTTTTTGCTGAATATAAATTTAAGCCCATTGTCATTTAACATCCTCAGAAAGGACTAACTCAATTTTAGCCACATTTCTCTTATTGACACTAATGGGAATTGTACAACTAGTAAAGTTTACAACCCATTAAATATCCAGAGGAAAACATAAAACACTTCTGCTTCCTACTGCTGTACCCTACTTCAGTAAAATTTGCTGAACTTTTCCTATGCTGATGTCAGTGGGAGCGGTGTCAGAGGGATGAATTTTACTTGTCATATCAACTACCTTTATAGAAACATTTACTACATTTTGGGTGAGTTGTTTAGTTCCTTAAAAAGGAACAAATTGAACCTGCAGACTTTTGGGCCAGGTGGATCATGGACTAACCCAGCTGTATGGAGGCAAGCTCAGCCTTGATTCTTTAGCAAGAAAAGATTCAGCATGGACATGTGCGTAGTGCTGTTGGAAGGTGCAGTGAGTCCATAGCATGGTGCAAACAGAGAAGAAAAATATAACTTCTTCCTAAATAATTTTGAAGTCAACTTAAATCACTCCAAACCTCAGAAGAAGAAGATACATTTTGGAAGAAAAATTTATGTATTTGTGAAATGAAGATGATTGTCATATAAAATACATTTCAAAATTCATGTATTGTCAGTTTAAACACAAAAGTAAGTATTTTATCACCTTTTCTGCTTTCAAAAGACAAGGCTTGTTCACCCATCAATACATGAGGTACACTTGAGAACCAATTAAATTTTAGATTTCTGTAAGAAAAACATGACATTACATGACAGATAACCTGTACAAACACTATCATAACATATCATATTGTTATATTATTAACCATAGCTCATAAATCATTCTCTCAGTTTGTCTTCAGATACACATGACTAACAAATAACCAGTGAAACTCAAAGGCTAGAGATTAGATGAATCTCAAATGAAATTTTCTAACCTAAGGAAAAAATACTGTGAATTTCACACATTGTTATTTTGATTATCCTGGAACACTTAGTGACATTTGATGTTGATTAATTTTGGATTATTTTGAAATAAAAAGCAAGAGCTGCAAATGCTGGAATAGTTCATCAGCTTTCTCAGTTTATAAACTGGTGTGGCAGATAATTTATTAAACAAATTAGGTAGCAGTTGTTTGATGAATTATTGGGATATTTTTACTCTTTTTCTCTGAGTGAAAGTTTTTTTCTCTTTGCACAGCCAGTGGTTTTTATTTTTTTCTTCTGCGCTATTTTCCTTCTGGCTCAAAGATAAAATTTAGGTGAGACAGGTAGGAGAAGTGAACCTTGGAAGGGCTTAGAAATGTAATCCAGAGACGTTTTAGTTGCAGATTAGAAATAAATTTATAATATTTTCTTCTGTAATATCATGCACATGGTCAGGAAACTGTCTTTTAATAAAAAGTCACATTTTGAAAGATTTTGTCCTAGTGGAAAACTGAGATTGCATTGCTTGTGTGCTAGGTCACAGTACTGAATGCATATTCTGCCTTTCATAGCAGTGCCAGAGGAATAAAGGGAAAAAATTAAAAAGAAATATTTCTGTTGTGGGCAAGTTTATTGACTCTGTTTTTAAATCAGCCTGGTGATCCATGGAAAATATACATTAACATTCACATTCTCCATCGGAGCCACAGTGAAATGTCAGCTGGAGAAAACTTCATAATAATATTGCATCTTCAAAACAAACACCAGAAGCTTCTTTTTTTTTTATTGCTTCCAATATTTTCTCCAAAGCAGAGATTTAAGGGGCCTGTGAGCCATTTGCCACTCCAGGGCTTGGGCAGGCTAATGACTGGTACCAAGCAGTGGCAACTTCATTGCCTGCATGTCCCTCTGCCAGTTCAAGGGCATGAGAATAGACAGCCCGGGCCCAGGTGAGGTGAATTTTTTCCCTTTGTCCCACACCTGAAAGAGAGCAAAGGGTTGGGATATCTCACCACTTACAATCATCAGACCTGTAGTAAGGCAGATCAAAGAGGGAAAATTGTTCCACTTTTGGTAAGGACATCTCTGTGAAAAACAAAAAAAAAAAAGTAAAGCAGAGCTTATGTTATGAACTCCCCTTGCCTATATGGCTGTATGCCTATCCTCTGACATAGAAATTCAATACTGATGTGACTAAGTGAAAATTTTAATGAAGAAAGATTTTTAAAATATTGTTTTCGTCTCTACATAAGACACCTGTAAGATTCAGCACTGCAGAAAACTATAAATGTTCAAACGTCTATCAGGGTCTATACAAATGCAGAAATTTTCTGTGTGTATAGCACCTTTAACCATTATGTAGACACCAGCCAAGGCTGAGGGTACTATTAATTGTTGTCATTTACTAGGTTTTTATTTCTTAGGACAGGAAGAGAATGTATATTGCAATAGAGCATGTATATTTCAAATCCATTCTGTTTCCATAATAGTCACACAATACATTAAATGTGTTTTTCATTTACCCCAGAATGAATTCAATGCAGTTACCTAAAATTCAGTATCTAAATATCAATACCTGAATAGCTGTATTTTAAAGCCTATTATGTATTATGGGCTAATTTGAATTATTCAAGAATGCTCAAGTAGTATAAAATCATATTGCAATATTTGTGTTCTTGGAGCCTTTCTAAAAGTTAAATATGCACACACATACCTATGATTCCTTCATTTGCTGCTGCTTTCCTGTAAAAAATACATATGCACAGTTATGGACTGTGAATTATGTCTAAGTATGGGTACACTGGCAATAAAGATACACACAAATAGAACGCATGCTTCCTACCTATTTATGTATTTCTCTAATCCATATTTTTATTTTGTACATGTATTAACAAGCATGTATGCACACTCAGAAAGACGTTATCAATCTGTAAAACCACATACATATAAATACTGTGTAACAGTAAGAAGATCTTTGTAATTGTAAGAAAAACTGCCTAATGGCATTTCCTAAGCAATTTGACTGCCTCATTTTCATTTCTCTAGAACTGACAAACTGGGATTACCATCTAAGTTTTGGGTTTAATTGTAAGGGATATAGCCTTAGCTTATCACTTACCAGATCACTCTGAATCTCTTAAAAGTCGAATTATTCTGTAATCAAGGCTCACATCTTAAAACAATTTACACAAGTGCATACATATTGTTTTAAAAGATGAAATAACAATAATAAAAAGTTGTATGCTTTTCTTTGTTTACTTTTATTTTACTTCTTGAAGACATTTGGCATTTGTTTGTACTTTCCTTTGTATCCTTCCACTTGAGTTTATGGTTGAAAATTTCCAAACATGCAAAACTCCCAGGAGAATGAGTTCATCTGAAGAAATAAGGCCCATTCTGCAAATAATGTGAACTGTAATCACTCCTTCCCCACACAGGAGCAAATTCAGCAATTTTGACTACAACTCAGTGACAATTCATGGTGCCAAGGTCATACACTGTTTCACAGAGGAATCACAGTTATTGAAGCAGCAGTTCCCTGTCACTAAGTTGGTTTGGCTACTGGGAGTAACATTAGAAACTGAACTCTTTCCTGAAAATGCCTGTGCTTAGCAACTAACTCTATTAAACTCTGCGTGGCCTGAATTTTCCACATACCTTTCATATTTTTCCCTTTCAATATGTTCTGCAGCTAAGAAAAGTCCCATCCGCTCAGCCCACAGCTACAAGCTACTAGTCTGGAACCAAGATCAAATCTAAAAAATGTCAAATATAATGAAAAAGAGCAGAGGATGAGACTGGATAGCTTAGTGGAATGGAAATGGTTTATGAAGTCCCTCACCTCTAACTCACTGCTCTGAATCTTCTGCTGTCAATAGTTACTGAAACTTTGGAGTATTTCACAATTGTTCAGTGACCTATGCTAAAGAAGTTGTTTGTCTCGGCTGAGCTCCTTGTGGCTGCTGTCCACGTCCCAGAAAAAACACAGCATCTGATACTGAGAGAATTTTACATTGTCATTGGTGATAATAGTAAAGAACTAAAAGAGAATTATGTATATTTGTCCAAAAGGCGTTTGTACATCCATTTCATTAGGATGTTATTAGCAATTGCTGAACATTATTGATACTATTTAGACATCCTTTTATACATTTAATAAGAATTCAAGAATTACAGAAGATTGTGAAACTATATTTTTTCCCTCTGACTGTCTTTGTAGTCTCAAATAAGACACAAAGATAGAGGTAGCCATTATTCAGAATTTCTGTAGTCTAAAGCTCAATTTGTGTAAAAAGATTTATACCATGGCAATGGAAATATTTGCCATCATTTACCACTTACCAGCCATTAAAGTTATTTATGCCATTTGCTTCACATAAGGATGCAACATTCTGAAAAATTCCCTGACTCTATCTTTTCTGATTTTATGTTTTATCAGTTAATAAGGATTGTTGTTGCGAATGGGAAAATAGATTCTTCAGCCTTAAAAGTAACACATTGGAAAGTTTGCATAAACGGAAGTTTTAAAGTTTTTCAGTTTTAAGGTCTGAGAAGATGGATTTCAATAAAAAGGAAGTATTTTCATACTAACTTTTACGAAGAAGTACTAGAAATATCCCTTGATTATATAGAAATTTGAGCTTCAAACTTTCCAAATATACAAGGTGTGCAAATATTACATACCTTTTGCTATATTAGTGATAGTACTGCCTCTTCTCCTCCTCCAAGTGTTCTTTCCTTTTTTTGGTTGCTCTCTTAAAATGTCAAAACTAATCACTTTGTAAGATATATAGCTCAGTTAAGATTTGAAAGGAAGTTCTTCTAATTCTCTGCCATGGGCCCAGGTAAATTTCTTTATTTACTCTGCACTTTTTAGAGGAAGTGTGTTGCAAGCGTGTAGTATATAAACAGGAAACATTTCATCAGCCAGTAAGGAGAGTACTTCCATTAAAAGGATAATGGAAAGATTTTTTTCACTCATATTTTAACAAAAAATATACTGTGTGCATTCATCTGCTGTAAAGACTATTTTTTCAGTAATTGAAATAAATGTATGGATCTTATGATAAGTATGGAGACCCTCTTAAGGAAATTAACCTTTAAATTGCAGTTCTATCATGTTTTGCTGTCATATCTGTTGTGTCAAAGAAAGCAAGAAAATAAATGCAATTTTCTTATTTGTTGACTTTCTTTTTCATTTAGTTTCTTTGTGAGACATTTAGTTCATGGTAGATGAGAAATACTTGAAGGTCAGAAACCCAAAAGTACAAACAACAACAACAACAAATTAATAAACCTATTAAATGAAATTGAATTAAATATAGTATTTAAAGATTTATATTTGTATACATTTTACTAGGATGTGTTGTAACATAAAAGCTTATAATGTCAGTAAAAATGCAAAGCATTGAACTATGTTAATATGCCTAATTGGTCTCCAGAGGGAAGGATTTTATGTAAAAGGATTTTTCCTGGGGAGAGTAGTTTAACAAACATAGGCTATCAATCACACCTATAAAGACAATACTTTTGAAAAAAACCATGTCCCAAATCTAACAAAGATTCACAGACACTAATAAAACATATCACTTCTATCACATAAGATAGCTTGTGTAATTGTCATTTCACAGTTTGCTAAAGCAACACTGATATCTGAATTATATATAATCCTTAGGTCTATAAAAGCGATACAGGTGGATAGCACAGGTTGCATGCCACTTCAGAATTAAAAATAAAGTCTTGCTTTTAATCCACAATCCCCCTTTTTTGGTCTTATTTTTCCTTTTTCCAATTTTTTTGGTTGATACTGGGCGCAGCACTGTTTCTCTTACCCATCAATGGCCGGGCTCAAGGGGCAGATACCTCCTCTGCACATTCATTGATGCCATAAAGCTGTGAGGAGTGGCCAATGCCCCAGAGTGCTGTGCAGCTCTTCAGAGGGGCCTTAGCAGGCTGGAGAGATGAGCAGAGAGAAGCCTTCTGAAATTCAGCAAAGGTAAAAGCAGGGTCCGACAGCTGGGGAGGAATAGCCCCCTGCACTCTGCAGAAAAGGACCTCAGAGTCCTTGTGGACAACAAGCTGTCCTTGAGCCAGCAATGTCCCCATGTGGATGAGAAGACCAATGGTATCCTGGGGTGCATTAGGAACTGCACTGCCAGTAGTTCCTGCCCCTCTACTCAGTCCTGGCAAGGCCACATCAGGAGTGCTGCGTCCAGCTCTGGCTCCTCAGGACAAGAGAGACATGGAGATCCTGGAGCCGGTCCAGAGGAGAGCAACAAAGATGATTAAGGAACTTTGGCATCTCTCTTATGCGGAAAGGCTTAGGGAGCTGGGTCTGTTTAGACTTGAGAAGGCTGAGGGGGGATCTTATCAATTCCTCTAAGTATTTAAAAGGAGGTTGCCAAGAGGATGGAGCCAGACTCTTGGTGGAGGTGACAAACAATAGGACAAGAGGCAACAGACAAACTGGAGCAGCTGAACATGAGGGAGAGCTTCTTTACTGAGAGGATGACTGAGCACAGAAACAGATTGCCCAGAGAGGTTGTGGAGTCTGCTTCTCTGGAGATAGTCAAAAGCTGCCAGGACACAATCCTGAGTAACATACTTAGGGGACTCTGCTTGAGCAGTGAGGTGGAACTAGATGACCTCCATTGTTCCCTTCCAATTTGTGACCCATTTGGGGATTTTCCTTCCTTCTCTCTTCCATTCTGGCTTTCTTTTCCATTTTCCCATATTCTCTTCTGTTGACACATTAAACTCCACATTACACCATAAATTGGCAATGGAGAACATCTCCCTGTACCCTGCAACTCCCTCCTAAGATTATCACCCTTGCTGACTTCTGCTGAAACTTTGAATTAAATCGTGTTAATTCTTTGTGGGATTTCTTTGTTTTAATTTATTTGCTTTTCTTTCCTTCTTTTCTTTTCCCCCTCATTTTTTTCCTCTTTTTTTTTTCTTTCAGAAGAGCTGCTGTTTCATATCTGCACTACTACCATGTGCATCATGTTATTTTTTTGTTATAAAATAAAAAATATGTGACCCTTGAAGAAGTAGAAAAATAGAAAACATCCATCAAAGAACAACTCTGGAGGATCTAGCCCAGTAGCTGTAGGAAATACAAGATATAATGATGATGAAATACTGAAAAACAGCTAGGACTTTTTTCTCACCCTGAAGAACATTATGTAGGTAAGTCCCAAGCCTTGAGACAGCAAACACCACTCATTACACAGTTGGTGTTATTGATGATCTTTTCCTTTTCTTGATGATCTGCAGTTTTGTATTTTTTGCATATTTTATTCTATTTCCTATTATAATGTTTATATGTATAACTATATATTATTTACAATAATCAGGTCTTTAAAAAACAAATCATCTTAACTGAAAAATCTCTGGTTTACAAAGAACTCTGTTTAGGACATGGAATAGAAAGGATGAGGTACCATCAATCATAAATCCAGATTCATATGTTCACATGTGTGAATGTGTGATATTTTTAGAGCAGTAAATAATCTTTAAATCATACCTTATGTCATTCTTTTCTGTGTTTCATCATTCAAACTTATCATTTGTAGAAAATATTTGACTAAGCTTCATTAGGTAGAATATTCAAGAGTCAACATGACAACTTTGGGTATTATTTGTGAAATGAAGCAGAAGTTTCCTTTTTGAAAGAAAAATATGATCGACACTAAAAATCAAGTCACTATTTCCTATTCCTTGTTCTCTGCACTGCCTCATCACTCCTTTGTGCAATCAAAAGGTTCAGAGGTTATCTCAGTCTTGTGATCTGGAACATTTAAAGAAAATACAGGCTGTTTTGCATGCAGTAAACAGAATATTATTGACATGACAGGAGCATTGTATCCATGTTACCCTGCACTAGAGGAGCATTCAGCATCCAGCGAGAAGCAAAATAAACCCTGGACCCACAGAATTCATACTAACCAGTTCAACTTTGTAATGCCTTGTAATATAGAAATGGATTGTTGCACGTTTAAGTTGTTTTATATGCATCCAGTAGTCAATCCTCAAATCATGGGTTTCAAGCTGATATATCAGAACCATCCATGCTACAGTGTCTAAGAGAAGGAAAAAATTGAGATTTTAGTTCAGTGCTGGGTAAACATTTCTGTGTGGCCTGACTCCAATATCAGCACTTCATTCTAATGATAACGACAGCTCTGGTGATCATTCTAAAATCCTTAAATGTACTTAACAACCTGTTTATGCTTGGAGTGCAGTGAGTTTATGAGGACAGCCAAATGAAACAGATAAGAGTATCATGTAAAACCATATTCTGAAATGTTTATTCTAGCAGTTAGTATGCATCTGGAGTAAATTTGTAGACTGCTATCCTCAGGTTTCATGCATTTTAAATAGAGCATATTTATTTAATTCAGAAGCAGACAATTATGTGGGAAATAGAAAGGTTTTGACAGCACAACCACAAATTAGGCATTGTTTGAAAAGGTATAGTCATCTCAGAATCATCATTAATATTTCATGGATCTGAATTTCTCTAACATGTAGGTTGTATGCTGTTTCAGCCATGGATCAGCAGCTGCAGCTATTAAAGCTTTATTTTCATTCTGATATTAAAACCATTTTTTTAACACAATGGCATAATTTTCCCCCTTATCCAAAACAAACACTTTCTGAAATGAAATCAAGGAATCAGAGCCTGACTTATACTGAATGTGCATGTATGTAGCAAGGAATTTGTCTTATTGCCACCATTAGCGCTTACAAAATGTCTATCATCATTCCACTTGAAAATACTTTTTTAAAATGGCTAGTGATTGTTAAAGGCACTGTCAGTTTGATTTTTATAGCTGTGAAATTATTTTTACACAATTTCTAATAATCTTTTGCAACTTCATAAACAAAATTTCTTTTCTCTGCAAATGCTTTTGCCATACAACATATTTACTACCTCTGGATTTAGTAGATATGAGAACTATGCTCCTCTTAATACTAGTATAATTGTAAACAGTAGCTAGATTTTTACCTAAGAGTTTTATAAAGAGATGTAGGGACAGGGACTGGTTGCATTTGTAATACTTTTTTCCTAGATTTAAATAATTTATTTGAGGAAAAATAACTAAGCTTAATTAAGTTAGTTCTTTGAAACTTTTTTTATTAAATCAGGAAATTTCAGGCTATATTTTAAGAGGAATACAGACTGATCTGTATATTTTGACATAAATAGCAGATTAAAATCCAGAAGTGTTCATAGATAAAAAGAAACCAGTCTTATTTTTCTCACTTCCATCACATTCTGTCCACACTTACTACTCTCATGTCTATAAATGTGCTTATAGAATGAGCTAAAACTAGTAGTGTTTTAAAGTTGAGTTAGAATATTATGGTTTTTATACACTATTATAAAACCACTAATTATTTGTCAATGTATGCTGTCCTGAAGCAAGCAGAAGGAATTTTATTGACTAGATACTTTTTCTACAGAAAATCAATTTATGACCTTCAATGAGAGCTCTGAAACATCTAAAGAAAGTACAAATGCAAGTATGCTACCCGGGGTGTATACTTTATCATGGTAAGTATCATCAGGAGAGCACCCATATCTACTACACAAGCAGCCAGTAGAGAGGACCAAGACAACACAACTTTTGCTTCAAAACTTTTGTTTCCCTATCACAAGAAAATTGTTTCAGGGCAGAACTCAACTTCTCTCTAACACTTTCTCTTTCTGAAGAACACAGCTTGATTTTATGCTACAGAAGCTGTGACTTTTACCCTTAAGGCACAAAACAACTTTGATAAACAAGAGAAAATATGAATACTTAAGGGACAGAACAACTGGTTCCCTTTCATTAAGAAACTGGCCTGCATATAATGGAAATCTCATGTGGGTTTGCACGCATCTTGTTCTCAATGAGAAAATAGTGTGCAAGCCTCTTTAAATGAGGAAAAGAATCAGAAAATAGCATCTGAGGGCAATACATAGCAGCTATGGCTCATCAGCCATCATAAATGACAAGACAGATTCAGAAATTTGTATCAGCCTGATTTGCTCTTCTGTCTGTCAGTACAGGATTGATGCTACTCACCACCCAATTCTACAGTACTGAAAGGAAGGAAAAGAAAGAGATTTACAGTCCTACTTATACACCTTTAGCTTCATTTTCAAATCAACCGTAGATTTCAGTAAGGTCAAATAATGTTAAAATAAGATAGCACCATGTGGGATTGAGAGCAGCTTAAACTGTCCTAAGGCTAAAAGCAAAACCCAAGCCTCCTCAAAATAATAAAAAAAAAAATGCTTAGTGAAGTAGAATATGAAGTAGATTTGTACTTTAGCTACAGGTGTATAAAATAATTTAAGTGTACTAATTTAAGAATTTGAATTACAAATCAACATCTAACCTTAAAGAAAATCATAGAGTGGAATTTTTGAGGCTATATCAACAGATATTCACATGGGGGGTTTTATGATAGGCATTGTTATTTTGATAGTCTACTCAGCTTTAATAAGTAAAATGCAGGTCTTCTTTTTAACAGCTGCAGAGGAGGGATGTCAGCTAAGCATAAAAGTTTCAAAAAGGTCTGGCAACCCAAGCTCTTTAATGTTCACTGTTTTCCAAATGTCACAAATTTTAGAACATATTTTATGAAGTCACAAGATGAGTTCAAATTCCTCAAATCCTTTCCTCCATGAATAATTCCCCTGTTGCTTTCCAGAGACCTTGAATTACAAAACATGGTTGACCACCTAGGGAAGTGCCTGTTATGAAAACAATGAAGAATAGCAAGAAAGAAAACTTTGTAGGCTGTTGTTGTTCTTTCCAGAAACATAAAAATCCCCAGTTATTCAACAGTCACTTTAGAGATGAACTAGTTGCTAAACCATGAGGAAAATTAATTAGACACTTCTAGGAATAAAGTTCTGGGGGAAAATGTACTGCAGTATTTCCAGTGGTGAGACAAATCTATCTGCTTCATTAAAGAAAAACTAAACTATTTTCCAGGTATTACAATGTCTGTATAGGATGGGATATTATCTTTCTACAATAAGGCCAGGGGAAAATTACTGTTTTTACCCAAATTTTTGCTGTGATTTCCTCTTACCACCTCTCTATAGTGGGGTGACAGTTCCACCCAAAACTGGTTTCTTATGCAAACTGAAAGTAGAGTCCCAAAGAACAAGCGAACATCATACTGGTCCAGAGTATATTTACTTGCCCTGATATTGAGGAAAACTCACTTGAGCACGCAAGTCACAGAAAAAAAAAATTACTTGGCAATTTAACAGTGACTAAGAAAGCAAGAAACTAAGCCTGGTGGAAATTACTGACATGAATCAAACATGATTAGCAAGTACTTCTGTGACTTTAATCAAATGCTAGGAAATGAAACTGGTCCAAAGTTATTTCTCTAATTTTAGCTTTCCTGGAAGTAGTTTTGAATTCTTGAAAGTAGGGCACACCTGAGGCACAGAAGGCCAAAACTGAAGATTAGTGTATTTGTGCAGCATTACAATTTTAAAAGAACTATCTTTATCTACATTTTTGTAGAATTAGAAGTTAGTATGCTACAATTAAACTATATTCAAAAAAGCTTTCTATGATTTTTGCTGTTTCTCCTAAGATTTTTTCCTGCAGTCCTTAGACTTTGTTTTGAATTACTCAGAGAAAACCAACTGATTTAAATTATGAAAACAGGGACCCACCAGACTGACTTTTTCCTTAAAAAATCTCAACTTGCTCACTGAGTTAGGAGAAACACTTTGAAGAGTGTAATTACTTGAGCCCTTGACTGTATTTGTAATTTCTAATGCAAGCTTTTCAGTGTTTCTAAACTGTCATGAACAGGGCTGCAACTTCAGCACCTGGCAATGGGGCTGCCCTTAGACTTAGCAAAAATGGGTGTTTGCTTAGAACCATCCCATGGGGGAACTGTCCTCTACTCCCACTCCCTTATTTTTGTGATGCAAGAAGTTGTACAGACTAGGTAATTTGAAAACAGACAGTTTGGGTAGTGCGGAGGTAGAAAGAATGTGTGGCCTAAAGGTTTCCTTAGGACCTTGTTTTATTTTTTCAGTAGAAATGACTGCTATTCCTCTCATCTTTCCAAGAGCAGTCTGATTCCCCACATGACCTCCAGCTGCATGGTGCTAGGAAGGCCTTCAGGAAAGGGAGCCTGTATTTAGATATCAGACCAGTTTAGTGAGGGGGATGTAAGGTGTGCCTTCATTCCCTCAAAATACAGACTTCCCACTGTCTCTCTCTCAGTTTTCAAACCCCAGCATTTCTTTTCCCCCTCATCAAGCTTCTAGGTCTTATTGAGTTCTCTCAGTGCCTCTCCTAATATCCCCATACCACCCAAATTTTCTGAGTCTGCCAAGAGGCATTCTCCCATCTTAGCCCCATTTTCCATTTCAGATCACTTACGTTCATAAAATTAATTCTTGCCAATCCATGGACACATTTTTTTCTGGACTTCTGGGATAATTGAATTCAAATTTGGTTACTGCAGGCAAGCTTGAGGCCCACTGTAGTTAGAAAATACCAAATGCAATACTGCATTTGGCAGAAAAATGGACACAGTTAACTCAACATGAGTAGGGATGCCCCATGAGTAAACTGGAATTCATTAGACAGAAAAGATGGGCCCTCTTCTCTGTGAATATCGGAGAAAGTGAGGTTACCAGGGAAGAGTATGTGAAAGTGAGCTGTAAAGATGTGAGATGTCATATCTTTGCCCAGCAAAGCTGATTTTGTGTCAGGTGGTACTAGACCTTACTGGTAGTGGATCAGACCATAAATCTTTATTTTAAATGTGTCAGATGCTTCTGAATAAGAATATTTGCACCTCAATAAAATAAACCAAAGGCATGCTGAGCTTAATGAGCTCTAAATATTATATTATTGTTTCTATTACTCGTGACTCTGATACCACTAAGGGTAGTGAATACACAAACTCTTCTTAATACACCTACCTAAGCTTTATAAACAAACAATATCCCCATTTTATGTCAGAGGTAACTGAGACACAAAAGTTGAATCACAGACAGAGGATTCATGTTATGGTCTATCAATTTGTCTACATGAAATATTCTATCAGGTTCAGAGTTCTAAGTCCAAAACACTGGAGTACTTGGCAAGCAAGATGTCTGCACACAATTGTGTTCAAGTAACTAAGCCAAGACAGAGTGAATAGGAGCTGACAGTCTGAAAGCTAGCGTCAGCCTTATTCAGCTAAGTCTCTCTGAAGTTCTTTAGGTAAACTCTCACGGATTTTCTCATTTGCCTATTTTTTTTAAATATTCTGAGTACAAATGTTATGTGTTCTGCAAATTAATCTCTCTTTTTTCTTTTTTATATCACCATGAAAAGTAAAGTACATGGTCTTGACCTTAACGCATGATTTTGCCTTTCCAATAGGAACATGAACCAGGCCAAATTCTTTGCTGGTTTAGTTTTCTTCAGAGAGAAAAAAAAAGGAAGTAATAAAAAGAGAATCTAGTGTTCCAAATAAAATACTGTAAAACAAACTTCAGTCTTTGAGTCATTGGAAAACATTGCTTACAGCACAGAGCACAAAACAACCTGAAGTGACCATCTATCATTGCTCCAGATTGCTGGAGGAAATAGAAATAAAATGAGAAAGCAGCATGATTTTATATTAATTGCAACTCCAAGATGGTCTTACCACAATCAAAATAAGGCCAGTGTGATGGAATTTATAGATATGTAATATTGAAAACATATTTTGAGCCTCATTTGATGTCAAGGTACAAAAATCAGATTTCAGATCAATGGTGTAATAAAATGGTACAAAGTAGCTGATGAAAGCTAACTTGGTTCCAACACAGGAATTCATCATGATAAACATATATGTCATTTCCACATCTGTCATCCATTTTTAAAAACCAATAAATCATTTAAATATGGATTTAACTGTTCCTACAAGTTGCTACAGTGTTATGCACTGAACTGAAGGAGAATTTTAACAATATTTCACTTTTCTGAATTCAGAAGTTTAAAAAATTAATTAGGAGGTTAAGTTATGCTCACATAATTACTGTGGCCAAACACAACATACAGTAAAACAACTGGGCTTTCTCTGGCTTGCATATCTGTTTTCCCTGGGCTTGAATTCACCTAATAGACCATTCCTTTGCACAAGAGTGAGTGAATAGTTCAGATTAAAACCTGCCCAAGCAAGTAAAATGATGGAATCCGAGGACAGATTGTAGATATCTGTGAGCTGGATTGGACCGCCACTCAAGTGCTCAGGGCAATGCTGAGACTTGTTTCATTCTAAGCACAGCTTGAGCCCTTCAGGGCATGGAAGGAATGTTGGCTGCAGGGCCCTTAATGAGAGCTAAAAAATGCCTGGTGGAATGGTCTTAAAGGCCTGTCCAAACCCTCCATGCGAAAACATCTACAAATGTTGGACTGATCTGCTGCTTTTTCCTTCTTCTTGTGATAAAGGGGTTGGGTGAAAAAGAAAAGGTTTTGGGGGAAAGCAAAAAGAGGGAGTAATATTTAAAGGCTCATATAATTTTCATCCTTGATCATACTGAAGGAAAGGCTGGCCAAGTCGAAAGGATCACTAATGCCAACGAACGTAATCAGATTCTGATTTCATTATTAAGCTTTGCACAACCTTGATAAGAGGGATTATTAGTGTCTCAGTGGTAAACTCACTTTATGGATCTTTATTTCACAATCTTAATTCATTTACTCTAGTAAACATTAACCTTTTGCTTCAATATACGTATATCTAAGGGAAGTTTCTAAGAAATTCTCAAAAATATCATTCTGAACTATGCTGAAATTTAAAAATATTGGGATAATGATTATAAAAGTGCTTATATATATAGGCTTTAACATACATATGTAATAATTTGCCAATACACTAGCTGTAATAAAATTATTTTTAATTTTTTAATTATTGCATTTTTAACTGTTTAATGTACTATTCTTACATTGGAATCATGAAGTCAGTCTAACATTGCAGACAGTATTCATCGCTGTAAGAGTTAGTGGAAAAAATCCTACAATCTCTCTAGTTGTTACAATAATGATGTTGGTTTCCTGTTCACTACAAGGGTAATTAATGAAGAATTTGGCTGAACTGCACATACCAGGCAAAAAAGGTAATACTGTATGTACATATTTCACTAGAGCTTAAGACATAATACAGGGCTTGTTTTCTTATTTTTTATTTTTAAAATCAATTAGGTCACTAGACAACTAAAATTTCAAGCTATAATTATTAGCACTTTGCTGAAGCAGTCATTAATTCTTTTGCTAGTGCTGTTCATCTGAGATAGTAAAAATTTCATTAGTCACTGAATACACTTTATGCATCGCAAATGAACAATCAATTAAACATGATTCTTAAAATTCTTTTTTGTCTAATTTTCCCCTAAACTTTATTAGTGTTCTTCATGACGTTTACTCTTCCCTTCAGATTTTAAGTAATTGTTGGTCTTTTACTACAATTCACCCTTCCGTAGCCTATAACAAGCTGACAAACTACAACTTAAAATACTACCAGTTATTCCCATGGTATTCTGCATGACTTCAAGCTTTGTGATAATCTTAGAGATTTACGCATCTAGATTTTGTTTTGTTTCTTGTATTTGGTCGCACAGTTACCAAAAACAACTATTCAATTTGTGTTCAGCCTTCTGAAGCTCTTTGAGGTTGTTTTTTTTTTTAAGTACACCATTAACAAACAAAGCTTCCAATTATTTTCAGTATCTGGCACCACATTAACTTACAACAAACTAACTAGTCTCCAAAAGCATTCACCCACGGGATCTAATCAATCATCATCTGAGAGAGCAGAGAAAACAACAATGTACTGAGGGAAGGAAGATCCATTTACCATGGACTTTTAACTACTAATACTTAGTTAAAAACATTTATAAACTACTTCAAAACACATCTGCTGGTGTGCAGAATAAATCAAACAGATCTAATGCAGATGAGCTTGAACAGTCTACCAGCAGAATGTACTCAAAATATTGAAATAATATCTAAGGCTGCACAATGTTTGAGTTCAATCATGCATACACATTTGCAGTACAACCAATATAAAATATGTGCATCTAGAAGAGAGTAAAAGATATAAGCAAATCTTCTCAGTGTAAAACAACATTAAACTCTTTTCATGTAAATTTTTTGTTTGTCCTATGTGCACTCTGGTTAAAATTCCCAGGCTGTAAAGCTGGTCTTCATGAGCTACTTGCCATTAATGTTCCACTTCTCAAATTGTTAGGATGGGTCAAATACAAAATGTGTCTTGAATGAAAAAAAATGAAAACTTCATTTTACATCCCAGTTAAAAAACACAGGAAAAATGCCATATATGGTCCTTCAAGGTCATAAAAGAAAGTTACTTTTTAAGGAGTTGTTGATGATCAGACTGGTCTGCATATACATGTATTCTACCATTGTGCCAAAACTAGCAGCTCACTTCATTTTCAACTCTTCTGAACTGTAAATACACAGTAAATACAACAAAGGCATCTGTGAACTATACATCCAAAATCAAGCAACCCCACTTCACATAAAAATATTCCATATATTTGTAACAGAATTCACATCTTGCTCAGCCATGGAGAAGCTCCCTCTTTCCTCTCCTCACATTTCTTTACAAAATCTTACCCTTCCACCCTCTGGGAGAAAGGTTTTGCCCAGAGTAAATAGAACAATTGCCACACAGCAAGGTAGGTATTTGAGATAACATCTGGAAGAAGTACCCTGCTCCTTGCTGCTACTCAGCAAAGATAGCAGAGGCTCCTCTGCTAGGGAACAAGGATTCTTCAAGCAGAAACACTTTTTTCTAGGTGGAGATATGAGGGATGCAGTATTGCAAGAGGCATTCACAGGTCTAAAGAGAAGTAGTGTTGGTAGAGGAGATGCTCCTGGAAATTTAGCCTACTTGCTTTAGTCTGCCACTTGCTCAGGTTCATTGTTATTCCATAAAACAGTAGGCAGAATACCTTTAAATTCCAGCCCATCACAATTATTTATGTTATTGTACCAGCTATATTATAAAACCTACAAAGAAGAGGAGCCATCTTCAGCCTTCAGACTAAATATTTCCAATGGGTTATTGAGTCTCTTGACTGTGATTTTCAAAAGGAATGTGAATAATACAGCAGTTGTTTCACTTCTTAGTGCTTGCTTTTAATCAAGGGGATCTAATTTTAGTTCAGAATTTTCTTTCAGAAATCAACCAAGGCTCCTTGTAAGTTGCTGCTAAGCACAGTTTCTATCACCACTATCACCACTGCTGCTTTCTGGAAAGCTCTTTGAGTCAATGTCTAAAGAAAGAAAGACAGCATGTTTTCACCCTATTCTGGTCTGACTAAAGATAACATGAAACACTTTCTTGTAGCAGTAATTTATTTAAGAAAATGAGGAAGGCATAGTTCATTTACTGCATTTTACTTTTCTGCTGAAATGAGGATGGGAAGAAAATGCTGTCTATTTGAACACATTTCACATTTAAGGGAGAAGAGATGAAAAGTTCATTATGTTTACCAAATAAAATGGTAAAAGTGGCATACTGCACCAGGAAAAGCCTGACAGCCGTGAACTATGCTGTCTGTTCTGCATTAATTTAAACATACAGCTGGTAGATTGGATCAGGGAAAAGGAACACAGACCACATAGGCGGTATAAAGGGTAGCAATTCCTCAGCACAAGAAAATTAATAAAACTAAAGAAATTTTGTTTTTCATATCTGAGATGTGAGGTTTGGAATATTTAATCAGAAAACTTGAGGTAGTTAAAGATGTAAGCTACTCCCTACATGTTCAAAATTCCCACTGACTTTGATAGAAACTTCTCATGTGCAAGTGGTGCAAGTCAAGACATGAATTTACGTGCTTAGGGTAAACACAAGAGTGTGGGAAAGCTTTTGTTGTTCCTTGCAGTGAGTCACAGTTCCCATATTTGCTGTGAGCCTCCTCCCTATCGTTAAGAATCAACTTACTCTGAAAGGAATGTTTGGACATAGCTGCATTTCCCCTGGCTCAAACCACCATCAATTTGTCCCAGTGAGGAAGGACACCCCATCGATATCTCTTCCAATTACTTTGTAATATGTGGTGAAATTAGTGCAATATTCAGTGGGTAATATAACTTCTCATGTCTCCTTTTTATTCTACACTATTTTGCACGATGTGAATACAGATTTAAAGTTATAGTCTCTAATATGCAATTTTTAATCAACCCATAATCACTTTTATAAAATGTAGAGTTAGTAAGGTTTTAGCTGCATATATTATATCAGTTCTAAAACCCAGTATAAAACATGGTATCATTACTTCTTTCAGCTGTAGCAATTTTGGATAAAATAAAATGCCACATATTGGGATAAAGTATTCATACTTTTTTCCATCTAGATTCCTACCCCAAAGGTACTTGAGGGCTGTTATTTTTGTTGTATTCCTCCAAAAATTAAATTGAAGATGTTTCAAACAGATCAAATGCCAATAATACATGTCTGTGTATATTTTGTGATATGTAATTGCCTACTACAGGGAATTAAAATAGTTTTTTTTCCAGAGGTGAGAATTCATATCTCTTCCTTATTCATACTGTGCTATTTGCTATAAGTAGTATTCTAGGATCCACAGATTATAGGGACAATAATTCCTTTGTACTCCCTAATCTTACTTTTAAACCCTTTGGCAATAAATTTCATGCATTTCATTTTAAACTCTACATTAGTGATGAGAGGATAAACATATCTATGTATTTGTGATTAGTTCCTTTTTTTCCTATTCCCTTACTGATTCAAATGCTTTGCTTTGTTTATGACTCTGCTGTTAAATTATTCTTGTAGTATTATTCCCTAGCTTTACAACTCCAGTTCACCTAGTCTCATCAGTAATTTTTCACACAGTTCACCTATTTGATCAATCCAGTTGAAAATATCTGTCACTTAATGTTGGAGCCAATTTGCTAAGTTATTTACCAAACATTTTTCAAAAGATTATGCTAATTTTTTTAACATAGAAAACTGGTGTGAAAGCATTGTGATATAATTCATTAATTACTGGTGGTAATGTGCTAATTTATTAAATGCTCTTAAGGTCAAACCAATCCTCTCTCCCATCCTTCAAACGTAATTTTGTGCAGAGAGAGACTGAAGTTTTAAAGAGGACCTCTGGATAACAGTTACTGAGTCATATTATGCATATATCAAAGTTAAGAATAAATTGCTTTTTTATGAACAACGCAAAGGACTAATAAAAAAGGTGTAAGCAAACGCTTTTCAAAAGATTCTGTTGTAGACCTCTTGGCTGGAGCTTGGTTTGATGCTACCCCAGGGTAGAACAGCTCAAGGTGATAATATTCTGAATGAGCCTCTAATGGATTCCCACAAATAAGGTCACAGAATACAGCAAAAAACACAGCTGGGCCAGCAGCATGTCACCTGTGAGAGCTAAAGCTTCTGAGCTGTCTGCTTCTACTAGGGACTTTGTGCTGAAGAAACCAATGAAGGCCAAATATGGGCTGATAGATATGCTCATTAATGTTCCCTGACACTTTCCATAATAAAATGCTGATTTTATACTTTTCAATTTGCCAGTTCGTAGATATTTGGGCTTAAATGTTCCTTAGTGTCTGCTCTGAGGTTGCTAAAATATGTGTTAGAATGCCTTTTTTGCCAAAACAATCCAGTCATTTCTGAGAATGAGGCAAAAGATATGTTGTTTCACTCATGATAGCAAATCAAAAAGGAGGGGGGAGGGTGGAAGATGATAAGGAAAGAAGTTATTTAAATAGTTAAATATAATTTAAAGCTGCAGACTGATTTGGCAGCTGCAAACAACAATGTGGGATGAAAACTGAGATTTGGCTTTCATTCCCACTTTAAATTATAAGGCTTGGAAAAAAATATTCAGACTCAACAAAGATGTCTTACGCAAAGAATACTAGTTAAGCAAGGAGTTGAGGTGTTGAACTTATGGCTATGTAACATTTTTCTTATATATGAGGCTCTGTGATACTTTAAAGCCAGAAACGCAAGTAGATAAAATGAACTTTGCTGAGTTAGTAGTATTAACAGCTACTTCAGCCATGAAGTGGCAAAGGAGAAGCTGCAGGGAAGAGCTGCAGCAAGAAACAATGTCAAAGGGATCAGGCACAGGGACACTAGGACTCTATCATGTAAAAAGAGGATAAAAAGTAGGATTTTTATAGGGGAATATGTCAGGAATTTAAGGAACAAAGAATGTACTTGATGTGGTGGGGAAGTGGGGCTTAGGTGGGAACCTAAACCTCCGCAAGATGATAAGGTCAGCAAATTTTTGAAGAATTGGCAGGACAATCTGTGACAATAAAAATATACTGTCTCATTGGAACTTAGAAAGGACCCCAGCATTCCTGAACTGCTCCATTACTATATTAGCTGAAGTTATTAGTAGTCTGTAAAATGATTCAGTATTTACATTCATAAATATCAGTATTTTTAATTGATGCATGGGACACTTTTCTGGTGGCATATTGCAATTAGTTATGGTAGAAATCCAAATTTCGTAACACTTGAGTAAAAGTTGCTTGAGCATTCTTAATGACTGAACAATCCCTATGAGCATACACTGAGAAGAAACAAATATTACATAACAATACACTATTTTTCTTTCATGCCTCATGGAGGACCAAAACAAGAGTCCACAGTACAGATGCTTGCTGTGGCCTGGATCTCCCCACTTTACAGCAGAAATTGAGGCAAGAGTGGTTGAAGAAAAGATGGAGGGGGGCGGTGAGGGGGAAAGATGGGAAGAATGGTTTGATTAGTTCAGCCAAGACCACCCTGGAGAGCAGAGTAACCCTCTGCTAACTTTTTATAGATGGCCACAAGCTATGAGTTCACTAGTTTCCCATTGCCTGACTTGAGACTGTGGTCTGCTTTGCAGAAGTACTTTTGAACTCATCCAGTGGCAGCTGAAGGTAATAGTGGAAGATATTTAAATATAGCAGGAGCTGAACAATGACAGTTTTTCTAAAAAATATGCCTTACTTGTCTTAGAAAAGCATAGCTGAAACTTCAACCTCAAAGAAAACTCCCAGTCATCAGTACTTTTCCTGTTTGTGCTTTGGCCAGAGAAGTTTATTGAAATAACTTAATTTATAACTGTGAAGAACTCAGAAGTCAATTTTATAGCCTCTAGATTTTCTATACTATGATTACCCAGAGAACATCAAGCAAAGCAACTAAGATATGTCCAGTTTTCTTCCTTCTTCTTCCTAAAAGAAGAAATCTCTGAGATGTGTTATTTAAAATCCTTAAACATGATTGATTCTTAATATATGAGGTTATTTGTTTTAAAGAAGAAAAATTTGAATCGCAGAAAGGAGAGAGCTAGAGATTTCTTCAGGTTGTACGCAGTCTTAGACAAAGCTTAGGACAGTCTACCCCAGTTTAAAGATACTTCTACTCTCTACAAAAAATAAACTCAATTTGAAGCAGCAATATTTCACATCATGTCCATATCTTCACCTAGAACTTCATGGTCTATTTTATCAGTACACTATTGTTGCAGCAACCCTCTTGTTAGAGGGTAGAAATGACCCCAGACACACACTTCTTGTTCGTCACAGCATGAAAAAGGTCCTGGTTTATTCCTTTTTACAGCTCAGCCACCTTGACTCCGACTATTCACTGACTCTGGCTGCAGCAAGCTCCTGTTATAGGTTTCCCTTGCAGGCTCTGACTGCTGGCTATTTCCTGCTAAACGACGACTGCACGTATCAGTTCGCAGACTCTGACTGCAGGCTTTTACCTGGCTAGACTGTGACTGCAGTTTCCAACAACAGACCCAGACTGACCTCACGGCAGGGATTTTCTAACCCCAGGATCCTTCTACTTCATGGTCCACTTGTCCTCAAGGTTCCTCCTCCTTTATGATTCTCCTCACCAGCTAATGCATTCCCTTTTATCACACTTATTTTTATTGGATATAACTGTGACTCATCAGGGGCGAGGCTGTCTTGGTAATTAACACAGCTGTTACTTATTAGGGGTGAGGTCACATGTATTCCCTTTTCCTACACACTATGTATGCTGGTATGCATTGAGTCACGATAATCCCTTTCCTCTTTCTTCTCTGGCTAGATTGCCATAGATTTTACACAGTCATATTTCTTTAAAATCTAGAATTTAGCGCAACAGAGGGAAGGGGATTTAGCTTGATGATGAAGACGAATCAGACTTCGCTTAACAGTCTAGTCTTCTGAAGAGGTACACTGCAAGGGTGACATATATTTGAAAATCCAAAATGCTGCAGACCTTGAGGCCATGTAAATGACAATAATACAATTCAGCTGGAACAGATAGAAGATGATCATTCCAGAACATGGAAAAGACTCAACTATGTAATCTTTTCTTACATTCCACAGGAAAAAAAAAATTGAGACAAAGTAAGAGAGAGAAATAAAAGCAAAATTTTCATTTGGAAAACATTCTACTGTTGGATTGGTTTTTATGTTGGATTGGTTTTTATGTTGGTATAAATTTTCTTTGGTCATCAAAAAAGTGATATCAGAATCGTGAGACAAAATCATTGAGAATTTTGGAGCAACTCAGTATAACATCCATGATTTTTTATGATAGAGTTTTAAATGGGATGAATAAAAAAAACTCTGACCAAACATTTGCCAATTAATTAATTGAGTTAATTAATTGTGTTCACTAGAAATTAAAGCAGTTTTAAAATAGTTCAATTTAAATTTTTTACAATAAATTAATGGATACCTCTACAAAAAAAGTGAAATATATAAATTCCAGGATAAGAAATGCAGTCATGAAGAACTTAAGATAGTGATGTAGATTATCAGCCTGGATAGAAAAAGGGTAATGGAAGTGCTGTGAAAAAGAAAACAGAAGACACATATAAGCTCTCTAGAGCAGGCAGCTTTGTTACATAAAAGAGTAATGCTGTGAGAGAAATGCCATAACTTTAGAATGTGATAGCCTTAAAGATGTAAGCAGGAATCGCATATGAATTGTCATGCTGATCTTTTAAAAAGATGGAAAATATTACGTGTATTAGAGGGGAAAGGGTAAAAAAATTAATGGGGTCCACTATAGAATTACAAGCTCAGGTTTGCATATAGAAAGACATCTGGAAATACTACCAGAAACTCTGTCACTAAGAGTAATTTGAACTTCCCAGAGATATACTGCAGAGCAAATGCTAAAATGAAATTAAGTTTTGTATTGTGTTGGACTCAGTAGCCAACAAATTTATATACCAGAAAGAAACATACTTTGTTATTGCAGACTGGTAACTAGCAAGCACGTTGCAAAAAAACATAGCTGTAGAAAATAACCTTGGGAAGAAAAATCATGAGATAATTCACTTTAAATTAAATAGAAAGAAAACCGTAAACTAGTCTTTAAAGCTTCAAAGATTCAAAGTGAATACTTTAATAAAGTCTTCAATAAAATAATATTGTCTTAAGTCAAACTAAGCAGAACGTGAAACTGTGTTTTATATTCACAGATCACTACAGAATGAACCTTAATACTAAAAAAAATCAATCAACAAAACCCCCTAAATGACAAAGCTGTAGAAACCATAAGGAATGAAGTAAAAGAAAATGAATGAATGTATAAATAAAAAATGAATGGGAATAATCAAAGAAGAATGGAAAGTCTAAGGAATTGAAAATGGACCTGATTAGAAAATTATAATTTAAAGCTTACTACTTTTAAGATAAGGAAGAATGTACTAAAATCAAAGCTATCTAGTTTTTGTGGGTTTTTATTAATTAATCATGATACTTCTATAAATAATGGGGATTTCAGATGAAGTGAAAACAGTGTCTAGGGAAGAGGAGATAAGGATTAAGAAAGGTCTATGCTGAAGTTCAATTTTCAGTGAAGCTACAGGGATGATATGGGACAAAAATGACCACTTGATATGGCGAAAAACACACTTACTCTTCATGTATAAAAACTGAGACAGATTGCTGCTGTCCCAGAATCACAAGAATACCGGAACAATGTTGCAGGCCCTCTAGCAGAGGAGCAAAATCCATCAAGTTCCAGTAAATGCTAAAATTGAGAAAAAGATTAAATGTTACACATATTTAAGACACTAAAATAAGGTTATCCTTACAACTTTGGCTCTGCCCAGGCTATGTTTTACAACAGGAAAGAATGAAGGCACAGGGGTACAGCAAAAATGTTATAAAATGCAGCCCCAGTTTGAAAAAGACAAATTGTGCCAGACTAATCTGATAGCTTTCATGGGGGAGATAATTGCTTTTCTAGACAAGTGAAATAGTTCTAATCAAGATATAATCTACTTGGAAGCTGGGAAAATATTTGATGCTTAATAGGCAATTATTAGTTAAACTAGAGAAGATGATTATTAGGTTAGGAACTGAGAATTGGATAAAGAGGAAGCTGACAGATCACTGACAACAGTGTAACACAGAGAAGCTACCGTGACATGTGTGATCAGTCCTTAGACTGATATTAGTATTTTCAGCTGTGATTTTCATTGAAAAATAAAAAAAATGCTGATGAATTCCTCCAAAGGCATGAGTCTGAGAAGCTTCACAAGTCCTTAAGAAGAAATGGTCTCAGGTACAGGAGGGTTAGAGATAGCCTGTTGCATTTTCAGAATTATTTCAGAAAGAGATTTGGAGATCTAAACAAATATCTGTGCTGAAACCTACAGTAGTTTTGGTGTTGTACCTCCATGAATATGTACACTTTACATCAGTCACCCCCATTAACGTTGAAAAAAATTACACCTATAGAAACTAATTACAGAGTAGCAGAAGCGGAATTCTGATTACAGAAAATGTTGTAAAATAGTTCAGTAGGCACATTAGCAATTGCATTTCATTCCAATTGAGTTTAATTACGTGCTTTCTGCTTTTTCGTACTGCTTTTACTCTAAGACATTTTCTGCCTTGTGTTGGGCTTTTTGTACTGTAAGAAATAGCTTCCCTTTCCCTTTTTCTTTTAACCTATATTTGAATTGTCACCAATTCTTAAACCAAGAAGGCAAGCCAGTGGGTAACTCAAAAGCATAAAACAATTAATGACCTATAGGAAATGCTAATGATGTATATAAAATTGCAATAGCTAGTCATACTCTTGGAATCTGATTTTATCATCATTCATTTGGCAGTACGCAAATTCTCCCACAAGGAGTGAAACAGGAAGCTGCTATTTACTTGAAATTGGAATGTAACTGCACCTGAAGAAACTTCACAGTTCCAGGAGCCATCTGACCATCTAGTTTCAGCTGACCAGCTATTTATGCACACTTTAATTTTAGCCAAAATATAATTTTAAATTGTATCTATTTGTATTACTTGAGGGGAGTTTAAATATTTCATCTGCTTGCATCTGGCCGTTTTGTATGTTTTCTTGTTGCTAGCAATACTATTCCTTATACACTTCTCTTGACTGTGTGATGATTTCATAGCAACAATACTGTCTTTATAAAGTCATAATCCTAAATAAGTAATTTTGGGAAATAATGTTATGATTCACAATGAATTTAAATAAAATCAAGCTTACTACTGCACTACATATCAAGTGCACATAAGTATTTTAAACAGGTGTTGCATTTATTTTTGATCCAAACCAGAATTCAGATCCCCTAAGAATGAAATTATTGTCCTTTTATTTCCAAATTTTAAATTTTTGTTTTATCTATCTTCCAAAGACTTTTAATATTTCTAATCCCTTAAAAATACCTATGGTTAACAGTCATCTTTTTTTTGCTATAAGCATATGAATGAGACTACTGGTCAGATTAAAATCAAAGGTTAGCTTGAAAGTATTACAATGAAACTACATGCTACTATAACAAATGACAGTCAAAACAAATCAACATAGTTCACATATTTGATTAGATTTTAAACAGTGTGTATGAGCCACTGTAGCTGAAGTGACTCACCTGAAATATATATATTGTTTTAATATGGTACAGCATCCATAGGAAATACTAGAGCATTTCTATGATTTATCAATCATAGTCCAAGCAACTTTTTCAAATTAGAGGCTACTGTCTGAATATTTTTGGGATGCTTAAACAGCATACAGATCGATTTAGATAAAGATGCTAATATAGTTATAAACAAGGATATCACAGACTCCTTGCTGCAGAAAGAAAAAAGATAACTTATCAGGTAATCTATGTAATCAATTGTTTGTTCAGTACAATGATCTAGTCCACATTACAAATAAGTTACAGATATTTATGAATATTTCTTAAAAAATAAACCAAAAGTTTATTAAACCAAAAGTTAACTGAATAAAAAAGCCATTGTATAAATCAGTTTTGCTCAATTCTATGATAATTTTTTTGTATAGTCATCTCTCTTTTTAAATTAGAGAATAATTTTCTTCATGAGAATGGCTCTTATCAAGCAATAAAATCTAAAACCATTTCTTTGATATGGAAGATAAGACACGTGCATATAGATTCATGGAAGTGTAATGTAACTGACTGTCATAATCAGGTCACTCATAAACAGTATCACATTTAGATACACTGTAGTAGTGACTTCCAAAGCGCCCTAGTAAAGCTTGATGCCCAGTTAATTTTAATGGGTATTAGGCTTCCAGATCCCTTAGGCAGCTTTCAAAATGTCAGCCTATAATTACAAGCAGCTTGGACGAAAGCCCACTGAATTTATTGGAAAGCCTCCCATTGATTTCAATGAGCTTTTGGATCATTGACTTTCCTCTTTCCACAAATATTTCTAAAGGCTTTGGATAGTAAATACCACATACTTTAGAAATACTAGAATGCATATAATATCTTCACTTTTCAGTATACTGAACTATTTGCAAAGTAAAAAAAAAAACCCAACAAAACAAAACAAAACAAAACCAAAACAAACAAAAAACTGCCCCCCCAAAAAAAAAAAAAATAAAACCCAAGACAAAACCTATTAGCAGGCATAAAACTGCAGAAAAATTATAAAATTTGGTGGGAAATGTAAGAAAATGTACTATTAAAAATAAAGAAAAGTAATTCCACTTCTGAGCCGCCCAGGACTGTTTTACAGAATTGTGTAAACTGACAAAAGCAAATGAAGCAAAACAGAGACTTTTGCAAGGAATGACTGACTTTGAGGAATGCAACTGTTGGTAAGCAATGTTTCTTAAGGTTCTGATATTTTAAGACTTGTTCCTTTCAACATTTTCTAAGTAATATGTATTTGGTTCAGTCTTCTACTTGGAACTTTATTCTAATTGTAGAAACATGGGTTATTAAAAAGGGCTTTTTAAAATTATTGAAAGAATAGTGATCAGAAAGCATAAAGTTTAACTTAACATGAAAGAGAGACAGTTTCCTAAGATAGCATTCATCAAAAGTTTATCTGTCCCTATCACCAAGCTCTATTTCAACTGTTTACACATCCACCTTTCCATACCTAGATATTCAGAAGTCATTTTGCTACAGACAAACTAAAAGCCTTAGGCATGAATTGTTGGTAAAGTCACAAACAATACTGTGGAGGTCCTTGTGAGGCAGCAATACAAGCAGGTGGCTCAGCCCCAGGAACACAAAATGAGACCATGACACCTGATTTATCACCATGCTATAATAAAATGTTGGTAGCCAAAAGCGGAGTCCCAAACAGAGGGTTCATGTGTGCCAGCAGAGAGGGTCTCACCTATTTAGGGGGAAGAAAAAGGAGTCAAAAAAAGTTACATTACAAAGTTACAAATAGTTAAATACAATCAATATAGAAATAAGCTATATGAGAAGAATCATAAATTTCATATAGTCAGAGTGAGAAATCACTGATTTGGAAATTAACTTGTATTAGGGAATACAGCATGTAGTAGTGGGAGGAAGGGAAGGAGAGACAATCTTCTGAGTCTGTTCCCTTGACAGTGGTAATTCTGAGAGCAGATAATAATTTAAGTAATGTAACAGACAAATCAAAACACTGTTTCTAAAACTTAGCCTTATAATTAGCTTTGCCTTATAATTAGTTCATGCAAATATACACACACATGAGCAGTAACACACACACACGTGCACAACACACACAGATGAAACTGCTTTAAAACAGAATTGCAATGACAAAAGTTGAACTGCCAAACCTCAGGGATTTAACCAGTGACTGTCATTTAACACAGCTGTAAGAGACCCTGAAGCTATAGTTCTACCCTACACAAAATGAAATGCAGATCTGTTAAGAAACTGAAACTCTAGACTAGAATTTGCCTTGCACCATGGATCACTCCAGGAGTGCAGAGCTGATAAGGCTGAACCAAAACTTCTCCCCGGGGTGTGCACAATGAGTTTGAACCACAAGCAGGCCTTTAGTCCTGGTGACCAGGAAGAGAGCCAGTGCAAAATCTGAAAATCATAGGCAACTGGATGACTGTTTCAAGTCTAGTTCCTGCTACGTCATCCCACTTGCTAGTGTAGGCATGGCCTTGGAAATCTATCCATACAACTCTTAATGTGCTTGGCAATTGATATACGTTATTGCACAATGTTCTGTATGAACGTCAATGAAATACTTTCTCTTTTGGACAGAGGTGCTGGAATTGGTTTTCAGTTTAATGTTTTCACAATGTGCTCATAATGGCTTTACATCAAGAACATTAAAATGGAAAAAATTAATCTACTTTTACATTGTTGCATTTTGCCACTCACTTAAATAAATGAGACATTAATTCTGAACATTTAGACAGTTCAAATACAAATTAATTGAATTGTTTATATTTCTTTTATTAAATCATCTAAGTATTGGTTCTGATGTTTGTCTCTTCCAGCTGTGAAACAAAAAAGTTGCTTTGTCTACACTGTGTTTGTGTTTATGAGTGAGAAAGAGAAAGATAATTTTTCCAAGTGATTATTTTCCATTATTTAGACAAAGACAAGGGAAACACCAAACTCAGATTTATTTTGCAATATCTTCACTTCTATTATTCAGTCAAGATTATTTTCCCAAAATATAGCAGATTTCTATCTAATAAAAAATTGTTAAGGAAAACAACTATAAAATCACCATGACAGATTTGAAAGTCTTCCATCTATTCACAATAAATCACAGGGAGAGAAGTGAAGGCAGTTTACTAGAGATTATTTTTCTTCCAAGATAGAAAGTCGTATGCTCACATAATTACCTCTTTGCAGTAAACTGTCAATTTTGACATATTTTTGTTAAGAAAATCAGACAAGTATAAAATCAGGAGTTCCAAACATCAAATAATATTTTAATATTTCTATTAAAAGGCTGTTTCAAAATTTATAACAGATATTAATAATAAAAGTAAAACATGCAAGTCAGTGATGAAATTTTAATTTACATAAAAATGTAACACATGGTTACTCAAGATATTTTCCCTCAAATGATTCATTAGTAGAAACTGTTCTATTTCTT
The DNA here is from genome assembly GCA_024734555.1 of Trochalopteron elliotii. Taxonomy (NCBI): domain Eukaryota; kingdom Metazoa; phylum Chordata; class Aves; order Passeriformes; family Leiothrichidae; genus Trochalopteron; species Trochalopteron elliotii. The sequence goes on from JANPWX010000065.1 coordinate 1,759,002, forward strand.
GCCAGATCAGAGTGAAACTATATATAATAGAATTTTCTACAATACAGAAATTCCAGATTCCTTCAGGCATATATTTTCATTGCTCTCCATATAAGAATGCATTGTTTTAAAACACTTACATGAGAAATTTTTTTGTGTGCATCATAATTATTTAAAGTTTATGTATCAATGCATGAGTTCTAGATGCAAAATAGCAGCTGCTGATCATGGCTTCTAATAAGTTCCTTTGTTCTAAATTCTTTCTGTTAATTTTGTTCATGGGCCAGAGTGTTAGTGCATAGTATCTTTTTGCAAAAATTTTCTTGCCATTTAATTCCTTTATACATACTCTTTTAGTGTTTAATGTTTTCATGAAATAAAAATGATTACATTGGACACACCATCCTGCAAGAAACAGACATAGGCGGTGGAATTATAACCTAATTTCTTTACTCAAATGACACTGGTTGTAATTTTTTAAAATTTAGATCATTTGGTCTTCTTGTCCAATTAGACTAATCCTTTCTGGAAAGCATATTCCTGGTAAAAAATAAAATGCAAAAACAATGCCTGAAGACTTTAAATAAGAGGTAAATCTTCTTTTCCATCATGTTTGCAGATAGCATATTTTAATTGATTAATTATTAGAATACCTGCCTCTGGGTTTTCTAACTAGTGTTATATCTTAAAACTTTAGGGTGTCATTTTACTTTACTTTAAAGATGAATATTTATCTTTCTGGAGCAAATTCTACATGCAGAGATTAGTGTCCTTATGTGAATTACAAGTCATTACAATTCGTTATTCATAAAATTCATACTTTATCCCCCAAGATACCTGGACCACATGTATTTCTTTCTCTTAGTAACCATCTAGAGTTAACAATTTTTCTTTCTTACGAGGCCCCCCCAGCAGTTTCCTAGGTCTTCATAATTCATTGTCTTTATCTGTCTATTAACAATTCATAAATGCATTGTTATAGTTATGTGCAACTTAGAGAAGAGATAAAGACCTCGAAGCCTTGAATTGTTTCCTTTTGTTCAGGGTCAACCTCCCTTAGTATTCAGGGTCAGAAAGAAAAAATATTTTTAATATAAGTCAAACAAATATCAGTAACAAGAGAAAGAAAATTCTTCCTCACTACCATTTCATCAGTAGAAATTTTATGTCTGCTCATTAAGTTACAATTCTCTTACAAGAGAATTCAGGCAGAACAGTGGCAAAAAAAAAAAAAAAAAAAAAAAAAAAGTACCATGGTACAACTGAATATATCATCAAAACATCATTATGTTGTGACTGAAGAAGTCACTGAGCTGGTCTTCAAATCAAACATTTTATTTACAACTGACTATTACTCTAGTTTTATATATTAGATAAACCTATATCATTTGTTTGATGACAATTATATCTATACAGTGTTGTCATTATTTTTGGGACTACTGCCTTTTATAAGTGTTTTCAGCAACAAATAGGGCTGATTTTTCCACTAACTTGGTAAAAAAATGACCACTTCGTTTTAGTAACTAAGTTCCCAGTCCAAAACCCTTGAAAAACGATGACAATCAAGCTCCAAGGCACATCTGCTAAAAATGTAGATTCTGCACTACTGAACTACAGAGAGACAAAGAGGATAAATAATCCTAGTAATACTGCATGGTGACTGTGATGGCAAAGGATATAAGCAACATTTCAATGTTCTGTACACACTGAGTTTAGTTTTTGGTCCTATTAAGCCTATGGCAGAATAATGAAATTTTACCATGTGGTTAACAATTCTTCATATGCATATGATCTAAATGCTAGTGAGAATTTACAGATCTCATTCCACATAAGAAAATCTGGGAAAACTGACCATTTAATCCAGCCCACATTCAGAAGGAAGTGATAACCTGGGAATATAGGAAGACACCATGGATATCATTGCACTTCCACCTTCCAGTCGTGTAGTGATGTGACATATTTCCTAAGTGAGTAACCTAAAATAATTTCATAATTCATAGATTTAGGTTAAGTAAATCCAAATGATCTGGGATATCTTCAACCCTGGAGCAGTGAGGAGAAGAAGAAACTAGGTATGACATTGATTTTTCCTCTGAAGTATCAAGATATCTTGCTTGATTTTTCCTCTGAGGTATCAGATATCTTGCTAGTTAAAATTGAGTTCTGTCCTGAAGCTTGCATAAATGCATCTGCTGAGCATACACCATTTAATAAAGCCAGCTAATCTATCCATGGCAATTTAAGAACTTCTAGCAGTGCATCTAGCAATGCAGTCAGCTAGCTTCAGACAGCTTTGGAGACACTTCATCTCATTTCAAAGAGGTAGAAAAGGCATGGTTGTAATTAAGATATAAGATTTAGCATTGAAGTTGTTTTGAGATTATATTGAGACCAGTCTGGAAATCCTTTCAAGCCATACTGCTATTTAGTAGTGGCCCAACTTGACTTGGCATTTCTGGGTCAGATGAAGTTTCAGAGACACTGTCTATCAAATCCTTTATATTTAACAAAGAGACAGTTGAGCATCCCACACCTGACTGGAGCCAAAACTAGCCTCTGTATAAAGTACTGAGGGATGGAGGGGAACTATATTCAGTTCAGCAGTGAGAAGAGACTGTTTTCACTCCATAGACTGCTGGAGAGCCCAGCATGTGTGAGAGGATAAATGGATAAAAATGGATAAATTTTACTGTGCTGTCTCAGTTTAAGAAATCAAATATTCAAAATGTCAAACTGAAGTACAAAACAGCTTGAAAATGAGCAGAAATACTGACAACTCTTCATCATCTGTCAAAAATTCAGTCAGGTTGGGCAAAGGTCATGCCCATGGTTTGGATGCAGAAATAATGGAGTGACTTATCGGTAATGCAAATATAGAGCTGGTCACTTTCCTAAGTCATGCACTACTCTACACTGACAAGCTATTTGTGACAGCAGCTAAATCCAAAAGTCGTTACTTTCCCAGACCTTGCACCTGATAACTCCAGATTCGTGGAATTTCTTTCCAGTTTCTCTGCATCTAGAGTTTGAGTGTACTGTATTTACGAGTTCTAGAGTAGAATTAGATTTTCACGGAAGATACTCATGAATCCTCCTGATTCCAGGCTCCCTCTGTCAAAAGTCACCTGGAAATTCCTGACAGCAACCTTCTCACATCTTTTAGATACCCGATTATCTGATGTATCCATTGTCTTATTCATTCTAATTCCCCATTATCTTTGGTAAGTAGCAACCTGCATATGTGAATTTTCTCTGGAAGAATACTAATAGTTTAATTTTAATTAATATATTTTATAGACAAATTTAAAATACTGAATATTTTAAGATCTTTTACATTCTTTTTCACAATCACAGTTCTCCTACAGAAGGTAGTGCTATGTATTTGATGGGGACCATCATGTCTTTTTAGAAAAAGCTATGCTTAGCTTGGAGCAAAAATCCTGAACTTTCATAAGCTTGTCGGAACAGGGCTGGGGTAAAGTGCAAATAGTCTAAAAAGCAGTTTGTGCTCAAAGTCAGCACTTTTTATCTGAGTGATAAGAAATTCTTGAGAAATTACAGGTTAACAATAAAACTGCTTCTCATACTGTTACTGACAATAAATCTGTTGTCATCTGCAAATGAAATTCCAGTAGACAAACAGACTAATCTACTGATTTCAAAGAATTTAGGATAATCCCTATTCGGAACAATCCAAATATATATAACAGAAAGTTAATAAATACTGTAAGCTTCACCATCTTCTTTTTTGATTGCAGCTGGATGCCATGCACAGTGTTAAAGAGGGGAAAAGACCCTCAGAAAAACCTATAACCCAGCCGATTACTGCTCCCAACATGTTAGAATTCCTTGTTAACGTGGAGTTAGAATTTTCTAAGACAAGCTTGTTTATCAGTTGCTAAGGTTAATGCAACCATTCTTTATTGGTTTTTTTGAAAGCTGATAAAGAGGCTTGGGCCTGAAATATCTGACAATAAAAGGAAAGAAGATAGGGAGTAACCGCATAACCAAATTTACCATTTCCTCATTTCTTACTCACAGGATCAATCAGAAGCAAAAGAAAATAATGTCACTGAACAAACTGAACTCTGTATTTGTGTGCTCACAGCATGGTACTTACTGTTATATGACAGGACAGGGGTCACTTATTTTTAAAATATTGTTTATTTCCGTTTCATAGTTGGGGATAAACTAGAACATTTTTTGAGCTAAATTTACCAAACAGAGTAAAAATTTGGTAAAAATTTCAGACATACCAATATTTGAAGTTCTCAGTCCTGCTGTGTAGTTGCAGTCTTCATTTTATGAGTGAATCATTTTGTTATCTAAGGTCCAATAGCCTGTTATCTACTGGGTTAAATATCATTAGCATTTGTTGAATTCAAGCTTCCTCAACCTGCTGAACATGACTTTGCTGTTCTCACAATCATACTATTGTATGGCACCTGCTGAATTGCTGGAGAGACTAGAGGTACATCCCTGTTTCCATCTGCTTTCCCACAAACCCTCATTTTTACAAAATAGTCTTTAGACTCCAGGATATGTTGCCTACAGGAAATTTTCAGATGTTTGTGAATGTACTCTATTCCTTTTGTCAGATACAGTAAGTGAATTAAAATGGTCTGGAAGTAAAAATCATACAAGAACAGACGGGCACCATTCTTATTGTTTTCTTACTTAGAAAGAAATGTGGGAAAACACTTAGGAAGCAATGAAAACTACTGTGTTAATAGGGATTTGAATAATGATTATGATATAGGCTTTCAAATTTGCATGAGATAAAATTCACACATTGACAATTTAAATTGAAAATACAAGCCTTTTCCAGGATGCATATGGCTCATGGAGAACAAACACAAACATACAGCAATTTGTAATGGGTATGATTTACACTGGCAGCTTCTCACAGAAAATATCATCTCTCCACTGGGACTGTTGCCATTTTATTGCTCAGACTATTCTCATATCATAAACTACTGCAAAAAGAAATAAGATTTTCTCTGGGGGACAGATATGCTAAGATGTTCACTTATTTTATTTTATACACAGTGTGTGTACATTTTGTCAATAGGAAACTACAAGACCTTTTTTTTTATAAGATTGTGTTAAACCAGGAAGCATGTTACATCTGCTGACAACTTTTGCTTTTTCCTTCACACTGATTATTTACATCTAAGACATTTTTTACCTGAATGAACATCTTTTCTAGAAATTTTTGTGTCCTGATTTTTTTGCTAGCATGATCCTTCAACTTTTCATGCTGCATAAGTTGCAAAAACTGCATTATTATTTGAGAGAATAGAGAATTTTAATATACACTTTTAATAGAGAATTATAGAATTTATAAGATTTGTGAAAGTTTTTTATTATATGATTGGGTAAAGCTGATGATATTACAGGCACTCATGATTTCAATTTCATAACCAAAGAATACTAGAAGCTGAAATGTAATACATCTGCTTGGATATACTGCAATAATTACAAGGCACACATTTTATACTTACTTTCTTTTTGGATGTTACATATATAATGGAGTCATATAACTAAAGGTAGTTCTAAGCTAATTTTATCCTTGGACAGTTGCATATTTTTGATATCTATGAAACTTAAAATCTTTCCTACCTTTTATTTCATCTATGGGTTTGTAGTGTAATGCTACAATGATGTGCAATAATATAATGCAGTAACCCTGTGAAGGACACCATTGACCTCAATGGTTCTACTTGCATAAGAACTTACCTACTGGGACCTCATTATGAAACTAGTACCATAAACTTCCTGAATAGATATCACTAACTGATTATTAACTACTCATTAACAAGTAAATGACATTAATAGATGTGATTAACTAGTTCCATTAACAACCTGAATGATTCCATGAGGCACATTCTATTATGGCATTCTTGTGTAGTAATGATAACCTATGGGACCTATAAATTAGAACTATTTTATAGTTATCCATTAAGAAATTATGGTGCTAATCAAAGTGATGGTCATTATCAGACCTATAAAAAATGACCCAAGACCATCACTTGTAAAGAATTGCCCACTAAATTTGTACCTATACCTAACAAAATTCACTCAGGAATGGAAGGATATAAAGCTATTAGTGCTATCTGAAAAATTAATAAGGAGGAGATATGTCAATATTCTAGAATGGCAGTGCTTCAGAGACATAGCAAATGTTAGCTAATAAAGGCATGGGGTAAACTTAACTTACAAATCTGAGCAAGTGTTTGTTCTCAGTTACAACAAATTCCAGAATAAAACTAGAAAACATTCTCACTATTTCTATAAAGATTTGGTACAATTAAACAATCCTTTGTGACACAAGTTTTTAGAGGATTATGGTTGCCTGTGATTTTTGTTATTTTCTTGTTGCATCAGTGAAATGGCACCATTTTATATCTTCATTTTTATAGAGAGGTAAGGGATACGTGGTAATGAAATGTAGAGTGTTTAAAAAAGCAAATTCCTTGTAGGCAGAAACTACAGTGCAGCTTGAATAACAAAAAGTGTAACCAGAAATCAAAACATTTCTTAATTGTTTATTTATTATACAAATGTTAATTGCCTTGCACCTTACATAGTGTGTACAATAGGACAGGTTAATTAGGCTGAGAAATGGCTAGCTCTAAAGGTGCAAGCTCAGAATAATTAAAACTCCTGCATCATGTTAACACAACTCTCCTGTCATTTGGGCTCCAAGGATACTGCTTTGCATTTTCTTTTCTTTTTCTTTCTGTTAAATACTATGTGATTTCTACAGCAAATGAAGAAATCCAAGGATAGACCTTTGGCCGACTACCGATATCATGTGAGACAGATTTTCATGTGGATTTGACTGCATTGTGGGGAATGAAAGGGCTACATCAGTCTGAATGACTTACAGTGATCCTTTCAAAGCCTTATTTGCAATTGCCAGTACTAAACCAAACAGCAGGAGCCCTTAATACTGCCAGGAAATAAAGTGGCCTCTAATTGCTTACATGTTGATTGCAAGCTTTTCAGAAACAAATCCATCACATAAAATGTCTCCTAGGTGCTGAGCAGTGCAATGGTCACATGTCTTCTTTAAAGAAGGTCAGCCAAAGAGAAAGATGAGGGCCTACCCGGGGGAAGCTAGGCACAAAAGGAATAATTTCAAAAGTGGAATCTAATTCTCACTGATCCTTATTCATACCAAGGCTTCTCAGAACACCAGCAGCACAAAAACATATAAAGCAGGTGGAAATTACAGTTATAACCATAGTACAACCATCCAGTGGTGTCAAAGAAGCATAAAAGAGCTTTTTTGCAGACACGGGTATGCTGCTGTTCTTGTAGTTGTACCTGAAAGCACCTGCAGTAAAGTAGAACTCAGGGAGGCCAACACTGGCCACTTACCAGGCAGCACTTTGCTAAGGCTCTGTAATATCTCACCTCCTACTAACTCAAGTTTGTTCAAAACCAGTAGAAGCTGCATTGCGTAAACTCTAGTAAATGTTTTTTTTTCCAGAAGTGGATTGTTCTAATTGTGCATCAGGACCAGATCCATTAAGTGACAAAGGATATTTGAGCTGAAGAGGCATGAAGAAGAAAATTGAACAGAACAATTTTTTGGGGATCAAAAAATAAAAAGGAATAAAAAAGAGCGACTTTAAAGGAGTGAAATGCAATTCTCATGAGGAACTGTGGATAGGTTAGGTGTTTCACATAGGAGTCTATCCCCAGTGGGATACATTCACCTTGATGGGAGTGCCTGTAGGTCTCTTGACATAGCACTCTCTCAGGATGTGAATGGAAACACCTTCAAGAGATAAACTGGCATATGGAATTAAATTAGGAGTTTTTAAACATTTCCTGTCAATTTTTTCCACAAGACAGAGCACTCTGTTCTGGTTTAACATAAATCAGAAATATCTTCATTATGGAAAAGATAGGGAGGGAAGCCAGATTTATATATGGCTGAGAAAACTACATTTTCTCTTGTCACATTAAGAGAAACATATTGTATTCACAGGTTTTTATTCCTTCCTGGTACTGAAGGATACAGTTACATGGAGTTTTATAGTTCATTTTGTTCATTAGCTCATTGTTTTCCATATTTCTTCTCAAAACATGAAACATTGTGAGGAACACTAAGGAACACTAAGGAACACTAAGTCTAGTGTACACTTTTTAAAATAGTAATATCCGATACACAAAGCTATAAACTATTCATTTGCTGATTTGGTTTCTTGACTGTATGCAGAATAATAACTTTCTTGGGTTTATGTTCACTTGTGTTACTGGGCTTAAAAATGAAGATAATGTTCAAATATATTCATTTGCAACTGTTGGTCAAAGCAGCTTTCTGGTAGATGTACAGAGCTCTTTCTGTACCTTTTTCTTCTCAGCATAAGTAATTTTGTCATCATTCACAACTTATCATTATTTTATGAAAATACTTCCAAGTACACAATCAAAAGTGTAACCCCCAGACATCTCCTCAGGTTCCAACTCAGTAAAAATGGGGTAGAAGATACACATCTTCATCACTTTACTTGGGCTGGTATTTCTTTTCTCCATTCATGTACAATTTTGCTGAATAACCATATTCAGCTGCGTCTATGACGTACTCATTATTAAGACCATTTCAAACATCCCATACTAACATCAATCAGATTAGAGAAGACCTTTTTCTTATTAATTTTCTTAGTTCTGTTGAGAGGAGTTGCCTTCACACAAAAATAAAAATAAGGGAGAAAGAATGATGTTTGGCTGCTTTTTTTCCCCAGCATAGTATTGTGATCAGGCTAATGTTTTTCCCTTGGAAACACTAATACTCTCTAGAATTTGATCCTAAAATAAACTCAGGTAACTCTGGAAACTTAAGCACGAAATATCAATATTGAAGTTCTGAGGCTTGTAGGTGGCTCCTTTTATACTCAAGTTTCAAAGCCTTTTGGAAGAAAAACATCCTTTTCTGCACATACTTGTGGTCACTGGGAGGTTTAAGTAGAAAGGCAGGTATTTTTTGTGCAATTTCAATGCAGCATCCAATTCCTTTCAGTTTATACCAGTCAATAACACAAAGCCTAGAGAAAGACTTCTTAGACAAAGACTATTGAGCATCACAGCAGCGACAAACTTTTGTCTCCGTGGTTAGAAAGTGTGAGCTACTCATTTCCCCTGAAACTCCAGACAGTCTGGTAAAGAAATAGCATAAATGGTGACATCAAATCATATTGCACACACAGATATTCCAGAGAGGCAGATTTTCTTGTGCACATAGGTCTAATTCCAGGCGAAGATAATTGCTTGTATATGAAGGAGCTGGCTGAAAACCTCATCTGCACTTGTGGAGGGGCTACTGTTCTGATAAAAAAATTACACTGGCAGTTCTTCTACATTAATACTGCTTTTGCCCTTTTAATCATTCTGTAATCAAGTAGAACACCTCTTTGGTTCTTGTGCATATTTTTTTCCTGGATTCCTGTAACTTAGCTCTTCCGTGCTCAGCCACTTTGAACCTATATTTCCCAGCATAGAGACAATAACCTGGAGTAGGGAATGTTTCTCTTACCAATCATGGGTATAAAAAAGAAAAGAAAAAAAGATGCTTTCAACAAAATAACCTCACAAATAGAATTTAAATGAATAACAATACATTTTGTCAATTTTGAAGTAATGGTGAGGGTTTTTCCTGTTCGTTTCATACCAGTACCTATTTTTGAAATAAAATGTGAAATGAGTTAGTTAATATATCTTTGTAAAATGCTGATTTAAAAATGTCAAACTAGAACCATAACAGATCATTTCAAATTGATATAACTATTGACTTTTAAAGTCTAACTTGACCTCATTTTTTTTTTTTGGTGTACTCCCACAGAAACAAGATAATATTGCAGAGCTTAGAGAATTGAATAGAAAGAACTTGATATCAAGAAAACACTACTCCTTCAGCAGGCATACTCTCTTACTAGGAAAATCCATGTTGTGCTTTGGATTTCTGAAGTAGTTGTTTAAACATACCTGTCTGATATTTCACTGGATTACAAGGCTACTTATCTTGCTTTAACATAGTCAGCTGTGGAAATGAATTACACATTTGCTTCAAGAAACTTAATATTTTGTTTCAGTGTATCTAAGTGAACAATCTGCATGGAAAGCTCCTGACTTCTGCTTTTACATCACTGTTTCATGGTTTTTCATATTGTGCAGCAGACAGAAGAACAGAAATAAATTTTGTGATTTCTCAGCACTGGTAACATTTAATTAACATTTCACTGTGTGAACTACAGTGAATCTGCATGCATGCAGTCATCTCATTATTTCCATTATCTAGCATTAATTTAGGCTTCACAACGCAGTATACAAGCATTACAATGCTAATTTTTAAATGAAACCCAAAGGCAAGTTTAATTTTAAACAGCATTAATTTACATGGTGAAAAACTTCAGTGGCTTGTCTTATGCATGGATGTTAATATTAATTTTGCTATTTAATAAAGACTGACAAACAAATAGAGAGAAGTTTGTCAATGAGGATTTGTCAGTTTTGCTTCCTTTCCTCACAAGTTAATGACATTTGCTTCACAGATTGTCTCTAATGATGCAAAAGAGATCTGGAATTGCACAAGTTGCTGCTGCTGTCTTGGTTCAGCAGTATTAGTCAATCATACAACTGTAACACATTAGAAAGAGATGAGCAAGACTTACTGAACTAAAATACAAAGTTGGCAATTTCTTAAATAAAATAAAACAAAATTAAATTATGCCTATGTGCATTTTTTTCTTTTAATGTTTTTTTTCCTATGGAGAGTCACACTTCAGGAAGAGTTCTGCATTATAAAGACAAAATAAAAGTCCCAATGGAAAAATATGAAATAAAGCACTCCATATCAGCTGAAGGTGGGAGACCATAAAGGGTGCCTATGCCAGTCATGTTCCAATCATAATAGCCCCCAAAATGTATATTTTAGGTTAAAATCACAGTCTTGAAAAAAACCCTTTGGCTTTTTCGGTTTAAGCCTTTGACAAGATCAATGATACAAAGACTATACTGAGGTAAGTTTGCTTCAGCTGGACCTAAAAATACCCCTCCAACCATATTTAGATCCTATACCAAAAAGGAAAAAGAAGGAGTTTGCTTATTTTCTCTCACTTTGTATTCCTCCAAATCGACCATCTCTGGGGAAAAAAATTATAACTGTTCCCACATGAATTTAATCCTAGACAGCTGGAATCTCATAGGAATTTATTCATTGAGTATATGCAGTTTTAGCCATCATTTCATAAAGAATAATTGTGAGACACTTATACTCTCAAATACAATTTAAAACCATATCCCTAATGTCTCTTGGGATGGACTGTGAACTAATTTTGGAACTCATTTGATTGATCTCCAATTAAGCTAATACTCTGCCTGCATGTACTATACATACTTTGATTTACATTACTTTCCTCTGTGCAGGCAAGAAAAGAAGACATCACAAAAAGCCTTTGAATTGAGAATGTTTTGTAAGCAAATTCTATTATTTCAACTATTGTTAGTTAGGGGGCCTGCTAAGCACCACATCTAGTGCTAGACCCATTGTTGTGCTTAAGCCCCACCACACGCTCACTCCCCTCCAGAGGGATGGGGGAGAAAATTGGAAGAATAAAAGTGGGAAATAAAGACAGTTTAAGTGGTAAAGAAAAAGTTGTGCAAGCAAAGCAAAAAAAGGAATCCGCTCACCTCTTCTCATGGGCAGACAGTTGTTCAGCCAGCTCTAGAACAGGGCTCTATCACACCTAATGGTGTCTTGGGAAGACAAACATCATCACTCTGACAAACATCATATTCTTCCCTCCCCTCCTCCTTCATCCCCAGTTTTTATGCTGAGCGTGATGCCACATGGCATGGGACATCCCTTTGATCCAGTGGGGATCCAGCTGTGTTCCCTATCAATTCCTTGCACACCCTCAATCTCCTGGCAGGTAGGGTGGGGTGAGGAACAGAGAAGTCCCTGACTCCTTGCAATAACGAAAACATCTCTGTATTATCAACATTTTTTTCAGATGTCATATGGTCTCTCCCTTTATTTGAATAAAATTACAGGACTCCTCTGTCTTCTTTTTGGTCTAAAATCTTGGACAACATGAATTAATGAAAACATGAAAAAAGATGGCAAGGTATTACAAACACTTCAAGTGGCATTACAGGATCATATTTTGTCCCTTAAAAAGTAATTTTTCCGTAGACACAACTGAAGTTTCACCAATGACAGTAGAAAAAATTCACTGATATGGATGTTTGGAATGTTGCTGATTGCTAACGTAACAGATGCTTTTGAATTGCTTCTAAAATTGGAGGGGATATTGCTATTTTTTTTCTATCAGGTTTTACTATATGCTGACTTCTTATTTTTCTTTAGATTAACCTTGTTACTCTAATAACTTAAATTGCTCCAGTAAGGTTTTTTGTAATAACTTCTTTAAAGAGACAGTGACTAGTCAAACTCAGAGGTCCTGTAAAGAAGTTACCACATGCCAGTTTCCTTCTGTAAGGGTGTTTATGACCATGTTATAAAACCAGAATAAACAAAACCTCTCCTCTGAAATGATAGAAATGTTGGTGCTTGTTTTCCAAACCTTAACTATATTGTACACAGTCAACTCAATCCAGCCATTAGGTGATATGCTCTTTTCAGATCCTTACAGAATGATGTTCAAGTGATTAAGAAGAAAATAGACCAATTTGTTCTTGTTTAGATTGGAACCCCATATATTTTGTGAATGTGAGATAGGTAGGGCACATGAGGCTGAGATAATGGCTGTGTGCTGGAAGTCTGGAAAGAGAGTAAGGCTTTAAGCTGTTGGGTGGTATAGATATTAACCAGACAGTTCTTATGCATTGTACTACTATGGAGGTATAATGTCACAGGTCTTGCACAACTTCTGCATAATAAGACATTGAGGTATGCAGATACCTTGCATAAAGAAAAAGAAAGATGAATAGATGAAAGGAAGCTTAAAAATAGGAAATCTGCCTTTTTTTTTTCCCCTTTCTGTATGAAAGGAAAGCTCTCTGATGCTGAGGTTATTCATTACACCAGGACAGAAGCAATTTATTCAACTATAGCTCAGGTAGTGTCAGCAGTTTCATTAAATCCACTTCTAAGAGGTCCAAAGCCTGACTGCAATAATTTTTTCAGGCCTGAAACATTTCCTTAAAGGTCTCTCCCTGTGCACCAAAAAATATCATAGACTTATGTGCAACTATTTCTTTCATTTTCTGGCTAAAATGATAGCACTTTGCAACATCTAGAAAGTTTTCTTCACTCATTCTTTTAAATTTGTTTTAGCTGACACAAGTTTTTCCTTACTGAGTTTCCCAGTGGCTTTATTTTTTCAAGCAAAGAAATCTTAGAGGCAGAAAGCTTCAGTCTAACTATTCTCTCTCCTGCTTTCCTCTTTCCCTCCTTTACCACACAAGCTTCTTGCAAGCAGGTAGCTTACAATGACCTTTTAACTCTATGATGTGTGTGGTCACTCAGCATCTACTTCCAACATATCAAAAGCATCTCAGTTAATTTTTTGGTAAGAGAGTGTAGCTTCCTGATGTTAATAATCAAAGTTATGCTTGCAAAACTCTCAGTATTTTTTTTCTGTCTTTCATGCCACTCTATCTAAAAGATAGTAGAGTCTGGTAGTAGAGGCTGAAATTTTGTACCACATGTTAACATTTCAAGCTTCTATTTTTTTTTTTTTTTTTTTTTTAACTATCTTTGCAGACCTACAGTAATTCAGAATTCTACACTTCTAGAAAAATTTACAGATATTATTCCTAAATTATATTGCACTCTTCTTCATTCTACAGCTTTTTTCTAAAATCTTCCCCGAACAATTTTGAAATTTGAGTTTGTCACATATGTTTAAAGAAACATTACACACAGTTTTAATATCCTCTCAGGTAACTGTGTTGTCCATGGATAACAGCAGGTAACTTGCTTTTAAATTGAGGGAGATTTATGCATATATTCTATTTCCATTGCTTTGCTGAAAAGCAGACATAATACAGTATGGAATTTCACAGCATAACAGAACACTAACAAAAAGGAGGCAGCAGGGTAAAGAGTAGTCTTAAAAATGTTCTGTCAGCATAGCAGCCTAGTGGACTATTGCTTTATCTTGCTATAGCTCCTGAGACCACTGAGTCTTACATTATGGTATTGCCACTTAAATTCTCTGCAGTACATACCCCATTTCTGGTGAGTTCTTCCTCTATTTTGGCCTTACATGCTTTCTTTCTATTTTCATAGTTATGTCAACTAATGGAAATTGAGATTATGTGCATTAATGGGACACATATTTGATTATATTAAAAGTGTAGGTATTACTTTCTGGAACTTCAAATTAAAATTTTTTCCACTGCAATTACTTTCAACAGATTATTACTTTAAATTGTCTAGCAGTTAAACAGATTTATACTTAATTAGTTCCCAAGGAACTCAGAAATTAGTGTGGGATTTTTCAGTCAATGAAGTAAAATGGCACAGAAACATGATCTATTTAAGCAAAGACAATCTAGCTAAAGTTATTTAAATTGTGGAACCACTCAATATCATTTGATGGTACACTACAACAGAATACTTTGTGCATTCTTTCATGGAAATATTAACATCAAAATAAATTTCATCTCTACAAATATCCCATGTAGAAGTAACTGGTCATTAGCATCTATTCATAGCATTGGACAGAGCAGAATGGTAGAGAAAAAGTTCAGATTATTTATCACAGGATTTCTATTAGAACTTAGTATGAGATGCCTGATGTAATTAAGAGCCACAAAACAGCAGCAAGCTGGACTGTCACACCAGACATACTGAGAGATACTGAGTACACTGCAGTATCTTCTGAAAATGCTGACCCCAAAACACTTTTTCAATGAATTAGATCTCTCTTCTTGTTTCAAACTCCCTGAGGCTCACACACCTCTCAAAAATTAGTTTCTTTGCTCTGCAAAATGATTTTCTTCTGAAAGGTCATTAAAAAGCAGTGTTGTGTCTCCTTCTGCAGTTCATAAAAAATCTTAATTCTGTGCCTCAGAAGCAAGGAAAGCTTGTGAGTAATTAAGTCCCCCCTCCCTGCTTTTAATTGATGGTATTTTAAAACGAAACTCCAGAGGCATGAACTGTGTCAGTTGCCGATGCATTGAAGGATTTGGCTGGTGTGCAGATTACCTCCACTACATCAAAATCCTTTAGCACTGCCAAGTATAGTATTAGAAAATTCCAGTGTGGGATCAGATTGGGATTCCTGACTTCTCCCGTCTGGGAACTAAAGGCCAGGTGCCTTTTTTTGTTTGCTTGTCTTCATGAAAGACAGCTCTTATGGGTTGTTACAAAATCATGGGTGACATATTTCTGTGATTTTCCAGGTGCTTTTAAGAAGCTACCCAGTTAATAGCAGAAAAGTGGTGTAGCTGGTGAAGTGAGTACAAATGATTTTGTGAATCTCAGAAAACTCTACAGATTCTGCTGAGTTTCATTTCCCTGCTGAACCACGAACCTGCTCTGCAGTTTCCATTCATGGAAGGGCTTTCCCTTGGAGTTGGTTGGTTTTAGTGACACAAAACACACAATTGAAATGACTGTCTCTCACCCGCTCTGTATATTGAAAACTTGCAAAGCTGTGAATGTCTGGTGTTTTTGAAACTTTGTCTTCAGCGAACATGATCTGGGATTCAAGCTTACCAGAGAGCACAGACGAGTCTGATTGCTTCAACTCTGTATACAGCTACTGCTCTGTCTGCAGACACTGAACTAGATTCTCTGTGTCCGTTATTTCTGTCAGCAAGTCCTAGCAATAACTATGTGCTGTGTTCCTTTAGGTTACCTAATTCCTCTTGGAAAAAAATTTAACTCTAGCTCCTTGCTCCTAGGCAGTTGTACTTACTACAACACATTCTCGTGAAGCCAATAGCAAATGTTTAGCTTGTTGGGGTGTTGGCTTGTTTGTTACAAGGCAGAAGAGAGACTTGAGATTGCTGATGGCTGTGCATGGAGGAAGGGAAACCATGAGTGCTGCCAAATTTTTATCAAGTCAGAACGTTTTATCACACTGGAACATTTTATCATCTTATCCATGCCAAACTTTCCATTGCCATACAAGGACAATCCCGATCTACTGAATACATGAGTGACAATGGTCTGTTGAAATACCTTTCAGATTACTCTTTTTCTCCTCATGTGACAGTCAACTCATTGTCTGAGTTCATTACAGCAAAGAACATTTGTGTCTCTGTGAAACAGTGGCATTCACCTTAAAAGTTTAAATACTTGTTTTACTCTATGATTTTTAAATTTTTAATAAAAATCCAGCATATGCAGTTTTAACATTCCTTCAGTTATTTCACTTTCTCATTCCCATTGTCTCTTTTCAACCTGCCATTCTGTCAATACCTTTTACTTAACAAACTAGATTAAGAGTGCACAAATTTAAACTGGGGCACAGCTGGGTTAAGTTGCAATAGGTTAACAATACTGCAAAGGCAGACCAGAAAATGAAGAATACATACTACGTGTCTTGGGGTGGGCATGTATCAAAAATTACCTTCATATGTGAATAATAAAATCTTACTGATTTATATAAACTTGAAAATTAGAGACTATTCCTCTTTCTCAACATGGGGAAGACATATGTCTACCTCGAGGTGATGAAAAGAGGCAAGAGGACAGAAAATGCTTAGAAAACATGACATACATGAACAACAATCTTTTTTAAAGGGTCTTAATTAGTTCAAGGGGACAAAGGGTGTAAACTTGTGTAAACTCTGAATACTTAAGACTACTGCTGATCAACCATATCATCAACCTGTCTGTGATGGGGGAGTCAAGAACAGCTTTAAACCCCTACTTGGGGATGGTCTTTACAGACCTTTTCAACAGGAAGGTGACGGAAACTCAATTTCATTGTCTGGGAGAGTGGCAGAATCAGTATTACTAAGTACAAAAAAGCCTCAAGAAGATTAGGAGTCTGCCAGGAAGCAGAGGAGAGCAGTTGCTCTCCACAGGCAGATCAACCAAATGATCTCTGGCCTTCCTTCCTCTCTGCCAGCACTGTTATTCCTGTATTTGCATTGGTCATTATAAAAGCATGTTCAAAATCCTGCTTAATGTGTAAAGTATTTTGGGGTCTGTCCTGGTTTAGGGCAAACCTGGGAGGAAACCTCCTTAAGGGGGCACTCCCTCCCCTCCCCCCAACCGGTTCGGAAAAAAAACAAAACCTCCTCCGAGAGAAGTGGAAAGAACGCTGTTTATTAAACAGGGAAAGCACTCCCTGGCAGAATAAATTGAACAATACCCGATGATGCCGCTCTGAAGAGATGACAGATTTAGGAAAGAAGTCCGTCCTGTAGGTGGTTGCTCTGTCTCAGAGCCTCTGGTGCTGAGGAGCGTTGCTGTGCAGATCTTGGTGGGTTCCAGATGCAGCCCCCACGGCGCACCCCCGGGTCTTCAGTCCAGAGAGATTTTTAACAGTTCCAAGGAAAGGCAAAAAAAGGGAAAAAAAAAAACAGGAAAGAAAAAAAAGAAAAAAAACAGGAGGAGAAGGAAAAAAAGAAAGCAAAGCGTCTCCTCCTGCTGTTATCTACGCTAGCTAACTAACTACTGGAAGAAAAAACTCTCCTTGTGTGTTGAATTCGACTCTCAAGGCCAGCCGGTGGAGGACAGTTTCTAAAAACAAACTGCAAGCCTCTCCCCTCCCCCAGCTCCCAGGCTTATCAGACGATTGGGATACAAACATCATGTCACCCCAAGACAGGGTCTTTGCTAACTTCTCAGCATGAGTGCATTGCATTTTCATGCCTCATGACTGAGGAGTTCCCAGGTGGCCACTGGTCAGGGGACACCTCTCTGTCACTTGGTACTTCCTGCTTCTTGCAAAAGCATTCCCTTCTTTCTTACTATGTCCTGTCTGGATCTTATCCTTCTCCTAGAAATGTGTTCGGGGTTGGTGTTGGTTTTTTTTGTTTTGTTTTGTTTTGTTTTTGTTTTGTTTTGTTTTGTTTGTGTTGGTTTTTTTAAATTGTTTTGTGGTTTTGTTGCTGTTGCTGTTGTTGTTTGTTTTGTTTTGTTTTGTTTCATTTTTCTGTATGCCTCAGGAAAACCATTCTTTCATGTTTAAAATGAGGGTCCTGTTTCTTGAATCTGGTGGTGGACCAAAGCATGTAAGAAATATTGTCTCCTTTACAGTATAACATTTATTAGCCATATGGTGGTGTTACTAAAATAATTCAAATTAGTTCATTCTCAGTAATCAATGAAGCCTAAGAAAAATCAATCCAGCCTAAATGAAACTAAATGACTGATAAATCAGAAATACAGACTGCTTGGATTGGATGACATTTTCCTTATATTAGTTTTAATGAACACTCTGGGATAACAGAGAGGTTGCCATACATATACACTGTCATCTCTGTACATATATTTTACTAAATCTTCCCTACGGTGTTATTAAGCCAGTCTTGTTATATTGGCTCCTGCAACAAATAATGACAGTCTCCCTATCCTAGGGTAGTAACAGTACTGAGAGCCACAAGCCACCGATAATAATGAATTAGATCTTTAAAAATAATTTGTTTGGTTTGCATTACATAAATTATTTTAAAACTACTCACTATTAAGAATTTGTGATTTTTTTGTTGTTGTTGTCGTCATTCATGGGATCAATTTTCAAACTTTGGGGGTTTTTTATAACAAAAAGAGTACAAACTTGGTCAGTTAGTGAAGGCTGGGATTTCTGCTTAATCCCAAGGCTGTAGCAGCACAAATTTTAAAAGAAATAACCCAAAACACATAGCCATCACAAAAGTTGAAACATTTGTATCACTTTTTTCCCAATAAAAATAGTATGATACTGTAGAGAATTCTTCTAAAACAGATTTTATGTTGGCTGAAGTTGTTATTTTTTCCAATATTCAAGCCATATGAATCTGATTTGTCATTTGTACTTAAGGCCCTTTCCAGATCTCTTGAGAGGAGTTTACAAAGGCCTATATGTGAACAGATAATTATTTTATGACCAGTTTAATATTTCTTTTCTCTTTCAGGATGAGATAAAGGGTTTAAAAGGGGGATTTCAGTTCCCAAAGAAGAAAGTAAACTATTGTTAGCACTAATATTATTTTTCAGTTGTGCCATTGGCTTGTGGAAAATCTGGGAGGGAATTTGTGGGAATTTCCTGCTAGTTTTCCCTTCCAGAAATGATTTGTCCTGAGTGGCTTTCTGAGATCTTTATTTCTTTTGTTTGTTTGTTTCCCAAAAGAAGAAAGCAAACCAAGATTTATCCAAATATAGGAGACAGGATTCTCCTTTTCCTTTAGATTCTCTGCATCTTCTTTGAATAGGGTTTTTGTGCTTTTACTTTGTTTTCAGATATGGATTAATTCCTGCTCTTTCTCAAAATCTTATTTTCAGTCATACTATTTTATAAATCATATTTTGTAAGATGGACATCTGAAGCACCGTATCTTCTTTCTTGTTTGTCACTTTTCCATGGGGACTGGAAAAAAATGCATGCCATATTAATAAGTAAATATGACAGACGTGACATTTAGGATGCTTTTTCTAAGTGTACATGCTTTCATTTTATGTCTATTTTAGTCTTATTCTATTTCTGGTTTTACAGCAGAATAATTAAAGTTTCTGGATTAAAATACGTATTACTTTTAGTTTAAACTTAGTAATAGTATCCAAAATATTTGCAGACATTAAGATAAAAGGATTTATTATTAGTACATATTTTCTTTTAATTTCAGTTTAGATTGAGAGAAGTAGGATTGGAAAATTAGAATTGATTATAGTTTTATCTCTTGTAAAGTTAATATTTTGAGTTTCCCAGTGTTACCTAAGCACTTCAAACTGTATTTTCCATTTCATTTTTAAATGTGTAAGTTCTACAAAACAATGAAGCACATCTCTGTTTTGGCTTTTGCTAAGGAGTTTAGAGCCTATGACACTGTGATGACTGTGGAGCTGCTTTGTCAAAGAAAGATGACAAATTGTGTTAATTATAACAAATGTCAATTGTTGAAGTGATTCTTTGCAAGAACAAGAATTGGCTGGTTATACACAGTAGAGTAAAGGCCATGAAAGAATTTTTCATATGTATGTAAGCACACTCTATCCACAATCCCAGGAACAGCATCTATAGTAGCTTTGTAGGCCAACTGATAAGGCAGTATAGGTAACTAATTAAGGTACTGCAAATATAAGTATCATATTCAGGTAAAATAAGTGGGATTCAGAGTGACATATGACTGTGACCATAAATAATTTTCAGATTTTGAATACATATAATTACTGTTCTTCATTCCAGTGCAAGAAACTGACACTTAACATGTTGTGTGTGTTTTAAAAGCTACATATGTGTATGATGTGTAAAACAGTACTTAAAAATCAGTAAGCATACATTTAATTCATTTTTTTCCTTAAATTGAGAATTTTTTTCTAATGAAAGACTTATTTGATGGGTTTGTCACTGGTATTAATACGGTATTTTACTTAGAAAAGACGAATTGATATTTAAAGTGTATTTGAAGCTATTGTCTTTACTATTGTTTGCGGTTTATCTTCTTTTCTTGAAGACCAAGCATGATAAAATTACATGCATACAGAAAGAACTAGATGTAGCTCTGTTGTTTAAATTTGTGGGGGTTTTGTGTGTATTTGGGTTTTGCTGATTTCTTTTTGGTTTTTTTCTGACTTAGCATACAGGCTTGCTAGTGAGGAAAACCAGAATTTAGACACTTCCAAGTTTTCAGAGGCCTGTCACATTTGTACAAATATCAGGGTTCCTAAAACATTTTTTTAGGTATCTTTTCACTCTTAATCTCCCAGTGATGCTGTGAAAATAAAGTGTTAGTTATGCAAGCAAATTATTTCTAACAGAAGGCAAGGAAATTAAAGATTGGGGAAAAAAATGAAAAGTGAGGAAGAGGAAGTAAAAGGGAAATTAGGAATAAGGATGTAAGCAGAAGCAAATGTGCATTAGTGCTCAAAATTGTTTCTCAGAAAAGATGAAGAATTTTTCTTTCATTCCATGCAGAATACCTGCAGAAAGGGAATGACAAATGCCCAGTTACATCCAGATGGGTATTAGTGTCCCATGTGATTAGGGCATGATAGCTGTAAGAAGGAACTTACTGTTTCAATTCATTTGAACTTTCAGTACCAATATCACATTATGTACCTCAAGATGTGAGATCTCTCCTATTATTTTACCAGTCAGCCAAGTGTAATTCACAGCTCCTGGTGCCTATATAAACATCAGAATGCAGGACATGCGTGATGCCAGGTAACATATTTATATATATCCAGATGTGTCTCAAGAATGACATGCATTTTCTGCAGGCGTGCTGCATCAAATCATGAAACATGGAAATACCAGATAGCTCTAAAATGGCACTATAGTCCTCTGGTTTGGTACGTGAATGACTCCCATAATTTCCGCTCCTTCAGAAGCTTAAGTGCTGTACTGTCTTCCAGCTGGATTAGTGGCAGATTTGATTCAGCAGAGTCAGATTTTCCATCTTCATCTTTCCTTTGATTTCTATGAACACTTTACAAGGTGAATTGAGCCTTCTTTGGAGTGAAAAATGTTGTAAATTTTTTCTTTTTCTCTGAATTCTAGCACCACAGGTTTTTAAATAAGCTCAGAATGACATGTTGGAGACTATTTACTAAGTGTAAGCCTGTATGTGACCTTCACCTGCTGGGTACTTTTGGCTACAATTCATTCCTGGAACAGGCAACACAAAACCAGGATCTTTGTGAACTATTCTAGGATCTCAAAAAGAGAGAAATATGATGAATAATGAAGGGAATTTATCCACAGACTTTAGTAAAATGAAGCTGATTAATGCCTCCATTCATACAAATGTAAAGGTACCGTTTCAATGGCTTTGGCTGACATTAAATGTGACTTTTCCCCTTTTCTTAATCTTACAAAAATCTCTTCAAACATTGTTTTGGGAGACAAACTTGAGAGAAAAGATCAGACAAAAAAATCTATCTTATTGACAGCCTGAAAAGTAGAAAAATTGTTTTAGTCTTATCAGTTATGCCCTCTTTTCTTTGTGAATATTGGAGTAGACAAAGAGAGCAGGCCAGAAGATTTTGGGTTGCTAGATGTGTTACTTATGGTTAGTATTCACATTCTGCTGAATATAGTTGAAGCAAAGGAAGTTTTGACCTTAAAACCACTTTCATTAACAATTTTCTGAACATTGATGGGAATGAAAATGATCCTTATTTTTGTAGGGCTCAAGATAATACAGGGATATGATCTAGTTTTTAACTTTTTTTCCACAAAGCCAATGTTGACACATGAAAAACCTTTTACACCTGGTGGGGTAATACAGTGCTTATTCTTTAAAAAAACCACTGGCCTGTGGATGGAACTGCACAATGCTTATTCAGTAGGAAGAACTGGAAAGCAACCAGACCAGCTGTCCCAGCTATTACCAGTTCACCAGGTGGTCAGGTATGACTTTGGGGTTGACCACTCCCAAGAACCACCAAAGACACCCCCCGGGACAGAAGAATGTATCCATAAAGAGGAGGGAATATACGTTAATGATTTTAGGAAAATTATTATCATAGTATATTTATTCTGTAAAAATCAGTAAACATACATCTAAAATATAGTGTATGCATTACTGTAAAGGACTTTTCATTTTTACCAATTTTTGCTAACACCAGGAATAGTTAGAACAAAGTAGCAAAAATTATTGCTCCAACACTCAAATTACCAGTTGCCCTTTGTTTTACAAAATGGTTTTAGATGGCCATTAGCAATTCACAAACCTCACCCTCTGTGCTGAGATTATTTTTTTCTTGTTAGAATTGTAACTCACTCTAATTAAGATAAACTGTTTCGAGTTAATTGAAACCTGGCATTTTTAGACTGAATTCTAAATGTCTGCAAAGAGCACAGGAATCAGAATCAGATAAGTGATATTGATTTTGCAAGTGTCTGATTTATTTTCCTGGATATGCATTACTCATATGCACATCTATGTAAAAAAGGCTCCAGAAATCTAGCAAAAAGTGAAAAAAATCACTTTCTAACTATTAGTGTAGCTGAAAACTAGGGATTAGTGGGACTACACACTAAAGAAGGCTATCGGTTGTGTGAACATGCTTCAGGAAGTGATGATGGTTATTTATTTGACTGTAAGAGGACACAACTAATGCCACATACAGAAAAAAAGTCACAATAAATGGATGGAGTTCATGTTAAAATAAGCTCTTACTATCTTCCCTTTGACCATTTGAAGGTTGATGTGGTGTTTCAAGCTGAAGAACATGTCTTCTGCCAGGGAGGTTTATTATAACCCCAATTTATGAAAGTAATATCTCATTAGAGCTTTCTGTCATGGAATTAAGATTCACAGACCTTAACCCCTAAAATCAACACTCTCCAGGGCAGGGCCTGGAGATTGAGGGTTTCATCCAGAAAATAATGGTTTATCAGTATTTACCTTGCACATATCATTGTGACAACGAAAGGATATACACTCTTTCAAATTCTACAGCTAATCTATTTCAGACTGTGAGATGACAGTAGGGAGGGAGAGTGTCTTACTCAGGGGTACTGTTTTTCTCACCAGGCAAAGTAGAGACAGGAATTAATCAGCAACATGCCTGTTGACTCATTCACTTTCAAAAGTAGGAAAATAAACAATAAATCCTTAGCAACCAAAGTCGTGCACAGTGACTCTGACTCATGAAAATATATACACCACAGCTGTAGTCTTCACTGTTTTCCTCCCACTATTAGTTTCAGTAACCCGTTCCATGGGTTTTTTTCAGGAATGACTTAATGACTCCAGCACTGCCATCAAAGATGAATCTAGAGATATTCTTTATATGGTTATAGTAACCTAGATGACAAATGGTAGGTTTAATGATATTGGTTAACATAAAATCCCTTACAGTGGCACTCAGCACCTCTTTATCTGTATTTCTTATTACCCTTTCTCCTAGCTTACCTCGTGAGCTAAAACCATCAAGCCCTCCAAAGATTGATAGGGCTAAGAAAACAGAAGGGAAAAGCGAGCTTGGATTCAAAAAATCAGCCCAATTTTAATTTTCTGAGGTGAAGAATTAAAGAAAAACTTTTGCCTGCTTGTGATACAGTTCCCTCTCTGGATCTTTCCTGAGGCACACACAAGCAGCTGAATCCATGATGATATTTAAGTTCTCTTTGAACTTGGCCTCAAGTCTGTAAATGCCATTTCTCTGCTGCAGTGCCTACTTTTACTACCTGTCAGCAATCTGCACCATCCCTAGAGAGAAGAGAGGTTGCCAAACTGACCCTGCAGGCACCAAGGTCCCAAAGATGTTGTATGTTTGAGAATATCCCTGGGCTTGCGTGCCTCAAGCACAGGCCACTCACTGGTGGCATTGTTGAGGGCCACAGGTCCCTCCCTGGTCTTCCTCCCTGCTACTCCCTGGTAGATGGGATACAGAGAACACATAAAAAACTCCAGGGGACACAGTTCCCATAGCACATGGGTTGCACTGTGACTGAAAAACAATACATGCTGTGGGGGTGGCTTTTAAGTTGCAGCGTAGGTGGGAAAAATGTTACTCGTGAATGCAGCAAAGATCTCAAGAAATGAAATTAAAAATTTGAACTCAGTCTGTTTCCTAAGAAAATGATGGGTTTGTTGATACAGTTCATAAAGTAATAGGAATTCATTCTTTTTGCAGAATAGCAGGACTGATGTTGTGGGTCTGAGGGAGCCACTAAGCCCTGATACTACAAGAGGCACTTTCTCCAGCTCCCTTTGTTATAGAGGTTTAAGGAAAGGATATAACCATAATCTACTTCAACCACTTTAATGAAGCTGAGCTCATGATAGCACTTAGTCTGGTGAACTCAGTACATAGCGTATGGGTTTCTTATTTTTTCCTTCTCTAAAACGTTTCTTTTTCCAAGAATGTTCTGTAGGATCACTCATTTGGTCGAGGTCAATTCAGCTCTTTCTCTCGGTAAAATAGTTTGATTTCTTTAAGAGGTACAAAGAACTAGTTCTTTTATAAGTTAGATAAGCATGAATGAAGAAGAAACCACAGAAATCCTTGATTGAATAGAGATGTACAGTGTTTTAAGTTGTTACTACAAATAGATACAAACTCAGTCATTCTGGTAGCTAATGTCTGTTGAGATAACTATCAAAAAGAACTACACTTTTTTATAGAAGTAGCCTTGTAATCCTTCTATGAAAAAAATATTAAAGAATGGTTGCCTGAATAGTGGCTCTATTATGTAACCTCTTATTTTAAATGACAGAATCAAACAAAGCACCACAAAGACACAAAATGCACAATGTTTCATTCAACACATAACAGATAAATAAATAATCCAAAATATATCTGAAGCCTCTTATACACATAGCTAGGGATTACAATTCAACCATGTACCAAAAGTTATTTATTACATGGAACAAGTATATATTTATTTCAGACACCAATTTGCAAAGGAGACAAATATGGACAGAATAAACTTTTATTTTGCCCAGATACAATTCATCATGAACTGAGGTCTTCAAAACCCAAATCAAATTCCACTGAAGAAATAAAGTATTTTCACTAATATCTCATCCTGAATATACTGCAAGTATTTCATCTCATAGCATGAAAGTGTTCCTTTTTATGGTATATGGCACATAAAAAAAAAAGAAAAAGTAAACAAACAAACCCACCCATCCACTCAAAATCAACTTCCTTTTTTTCATTTTCTGGACAAGTTAAGTATTTCTTCTGTGGTTTGTTTATTTGCTTGATTTTGCTTTTTAATTCAGGAGTGGAAATTTTGGACTCTAAGTGAAATGAAAGCCCTTTAAAACAGAGTAATCCACTTAAGGATTAGCTCAGGTTTTCTGGAGTCTATTGCAAGAGCAGCAAACTGTGCAGCCCACTAAGGGTAAAATGTTTATTGAGAAATCTTGGGAAAAATGTGACTCTAAAGCACATATTTTTGCATCAACTGCACATAAGATACATTCAATTAGTCAGTAATGAACTATCAGATGACCTCATGCAGGGGTGTAAGAGATTGCATGCCTTCCATTACACCCTTGGGGCTCTTTTCTGTGATGAGTAACTCCCATTTTTTGAAGATGACAAAATAGTTGCTTTTTCTGTGGTGCCCAGGGTTTGATTAACAAAAAACCTCTATAAAAATGCCAAAGCAAAAGAGCAATTTGCAGAACCAGGCATTTTAAATTCTTATTTACACAAAGAAACTTTACATTAATAGTTAAAGAAAATGAAGTGCCTGTAGCCAGGCCCAAGTACAGTTGCCATTGTCCCACTTACAGGATGCAGCCTGAGAGCTCATTCCTTTGGCTCATGTGCTACTGGTAACTCAGAAATGTGCAGGAAATATGGAGTTCTCCTTTACCCCTGGTGTTAACCAAGTGTCTGCAGGTTGAAGAGGTTTCTCTGCACTGTGGAAGTGGCATGAGACCATCAGACCTGAGAGGGCCCAAGGGTTCTTGTGACGTGTGAATAAGTTTGGTGTTTTGTCACTAGTTTAAATCAACATCAGTTAAATCCTCAGTCTTTAGAAATTTCCTGTAATTTTGCCATAATTCTAAAACGCTCACTGGAGAATTTAGTAAAATGAAATGAATTTTAGTAAAATGTTGCATTAGTGAAATGCAACAAAATTATCATGCCAGTGCTTGGAACATAGCAATGCAATTTTTGTTCTTAAAAATGGTAACATAATCTTGTGGATTCAAAAATATGTTTGCCTTTAATACACTTTCAAATACAGGAACTCCATAATGTTAAATCCATGTTTTAAGTCATTGTGCAGTATAAATAACTTCTTGTTTAAAATAAGCATATATTTTTAAGTGATATTTTAAATCTGCATAGCAAATATGAACCATGGGAAAGATGTAAACTCCTACCAACATTCTCTGGCTTAAAAAAAAATGTTTTCCTGCAAATGCACCAGCAATGAAATAAGTAGTTGCTTAAATTGGAACATGGAAGTACCATTTAGTCTGAGAAATCATTGTGGTGGAAAAAAATATCCCCCTCTTAGATAAGATCTAAATTATTTCTGCCTACTATGTTTTAATCTCCTCAAGTTAAGGAGCAAATGAGTAAAAAGCAGCAGAAAAACTCTAATCCAAGACTAAAAGGAGCATAACAATTATTGAAACACTTTGTTTCTTGTTTTCTGAGGTGTCATAATCTATTTTTTTAATTTCAGCACTTCTTCTAAATATCAATTTTATCTTCATTATTTTTTGCCATTCAAATATCAAGCAAATATAGGTTTTACACAGTATTTTACTGGAGTAAAACACACATAAATGATAGCTGAGGCCTAAAATGCTAAAAGTAGATATCCCATATCTGTAGACTGTATGAATTAAAACTCCATAAGAAGCCATTTTTCAAATGCTTTTCTACCTCAGAAGAGTGAAAACTCTGTCTGAGAATTTGCAGTGCAAAAAAATACCATTCTTCCTCAGAAGATTACATCAATTTCTGACATTTCAGTAATAGTTTATTAATAAAAATATGTACTATACATATGTTAACCGTGATGCTGTCTAATTATGAGGATTCTGAGTATAATTTTGTGTCATTGCTGGCCTGATCCCTTCTTAAAACAATCAAGGGAGCTGAAATTTGTGGTGTTCACAGACCTGAAAATGACACAGGGTTCTCAAATTAGCTACAGTCACTTGGCATATCTTTAGAGGTGACTTGCTATTTTCAGTACTCAGGTGCCTGGCAGGAAACAAGGAACAAAAGCAAGCACTGCCTAAAACATTTATCATTATAAACCAGTCCTGAGACAGCTTTTCCAAAGGTATACTTTCTTTAGTGTATGAGGGCAATAAAGAATAACCAAAAATATAACCAGTAGATGCTAAAATAAAACTAGAAACCTGCAAATACATACTTAGTATTTATTGCAATTTATTTTTAAGATCACTCTGTGAAAAACAGAATAAAAAGCACTTCAAGAAGGTAGTTCCATTCAGAAATATGAGGTTGTTTTCTTAAATCAGAGATGAAGTAGTATTCTTCTTTCTCAGAGTTGCTGTTTTGCTTATCATCCTCCTAGACTTCTAGCGTTGTGGAAATTTAGAGTATTCTTGTGAAGTGTTCTCATGTTAGTAGTGATGCTTTTTTTCTCACTAGAATTGCTATCATCAGGAAACGCTATTGGGCACATTTCAGATGGGCAAAATGCATGTAACATTCATATTATCAATTTCCATCATAAAAGTAACAAGCAGTAGCAGTAGGGAAGAATTATTAATTTAGATGCTCCACTTTCATTCCTAGTAAAGGATCAACCACAATAAATCTGACATAAATATCTCTTGCTGTTTGTGGGATGCTGCCTTAGAGAATAACAAGGAATAGATTTCCTTTACGTACAGAAGAAGCTGGACTTCAAAGCAAACAAAAAGATGTCTACAATATACACATCTATATATAGGTATTTAATTATTTTTTTTTAATATAGTTCTGGCTTGGAAAACTAAGGGAAATTTTGGCAGGCTCTCAAGTGAAATATTCAAGTGCTGTCTCTAGGTCCTCAACTGTTTTAGGATGTCAGTAACCTACTCTTGTGCTCAATCCACAAAGAACATTTTTCTATTTTGGTCCAAGTAAAATTTAATGCCCCAGCTGTACATACAAAGGCAGTATACACGTATGTATATTAAAATAATTGGTAGATTTTATAATATACACAAATCCTTGCTTTTTCTGTAACTGGGTAAGTGCTGCATTTTTTCAAAGAAAGTAATTCCTTTGAATACATGTTAAATGATAATGTCAACATTTTTCCCTCAAAGAAGGCGGTTGTATATTTTTTAAACATTTTTGCCTGAGTTGTCCTCTTCCTGCATGCACTTTTAATTGGAAACAAAGAATGTAAGATCTAAATTATGTAGTTAACCATTAAATCATTTATTATAAATCTGGTTTTTAACTGAGAAGAAAATAATTGCTTCATGATTCCTCTTATATAATTGCTTTTCTCTATTTTTAATATAATATATATGGAATTATTGCAGAAAGAAATTATTTTAACAGCATTTTAGTAGCTCTTATTACTATTTTGGAGTAGATGGAGTCACACAGGTCTTTTGCCTAGTCATAATAAATCCAAAATTTGAAGTAACACACCCTGATTTTTATCTCTTTTTACTTAGTTCATTACATTTTTATTGTACAAATGGAAAAAAAAAGCGCACAATTATCTATGCATTGCATCCTGAAATTAAGCAATTATTTCCTAGAACAATAAAAAGAGCAGCTACCTCTACAGATCTTTTTCTCAGTCATATAGCATTAAATCTAGAAAGATCTACAAAGACAAGCAATATAAATAGCAATTATTGCAAATAAGATATGGTCCTTAGATTTCCTTTCATCAAAGTTTGTCTTTGGCAAGGAGGAAATTATAAAACTTTCTAAGATTGGAATTGTCAAAATTGTATCAAATAGCACATTTTGTAACTAAAGATATTTTCAAAGATTCTATAGAACATTTTAAGTACTTGGGACTTTTATTCTGTTTGTGAGTAAATAAAGTGAGAAAATTATTATGATTAGATATAATTATAAATTACATATATAAAAAATGTTGTTGATTATAATTATTTTATTGCTTTCTGTTTAGGATTATGCATTTCTATCAGCAATTTTAAATTGCAGGTCAAACTGGTACATTTTTCAGTCATATTCATTTGAAAGTGATTTAAAGACAAAATTATAGATTATTAAAGTGCCCTTGGTCTTTTCACCAATGTTCCTTTTCAAAACAACTTACTCTTTTTAACTAAAAAAGATAAAATGTTAATATATCTTGCTGAATACTCCACAATTTTGGCATAGAGTTTCAAATTGTATAATTTAATAGAAATTATATAACATTAATATAACATTAATAATTGCAATGAATTCTACTGAAAGATTATTTCAAATTGTAAAAACAAAGTCAGTGAATTACCTAGGTTGTCTCATGGTGTCTGAGCCACCGTGTTATACAGAAATAAAGGGTGAAAACTTGGATCCAGGAGAAACTGCTAAAAAGTTCTAATAATCAGCTGTAGTTCCAGAAAAATTGTTCAGGTGTCACCTTTATCAAAACAACCCAAACAGAGTTTTGGGTACCACAGATCTTTCCTGTGTACCACAGAGAAATGAGTTCTTGAAGATCAGTTATGATGTGTCCAGAGTGATGTTAGTTTAAACATAGATTTCTAAACCTGTTGGTGACTGTTAACACATGCTGAAAAAGGAACACAGTTCAGACAGCTCCAAGATATTATAATATATTCTGGGTTGAAACAACCATGATTTAAAGAACAGTTCTGAAGATGTTAAAGTGTTTAAGTATTCAAAGTCTGTGGATCAGCAATACTGAAATACTTCTTGTTCAAAACGAAACTCAGATTGCTTAAATGTGAGCATCAATTTGCTGGTTGTTTGCTAGTTTCAAAGTTACTATGAAAACCTTAGAAATAATGTGACCAAGTTAACAACATTCATATGTTTGCTATACCTGTGAACACAGTCAGTGCGAAAGTCATGGTGTCTTATTAAACCCGTACCAGGGTCTAATTGGACACTGTACAATTTACAATACTCTGCTAACATTTCGCTTGGAAACCTAATTATTTTGTTGTGCATATGAAAAATTATTTTTCTAGTTTCTCTATGTTCATAAAACATCAGACAAGCTTGTGATTTGATAATGATACTTTATTAAATTCTTTTTCTCCTGTATAACTATTTGAGGAAGATGATTGCAAGAGTTGGAAATCGCCAGCCTGAGTTTGACATGTTCCCAGAGCTTAATTCATTGTGATTTAAAACTGAAGTAAATCCTGCAAACTGATTTAAATCATGCATCCACTAAGTTTTAACTGTACTCTGTTCATTGTAAACAAGTTTAGCTTTATACTGAAATTATTTTAAATACAGACTGTGAGCAAACATAAGAAGTACTGATAACATATTCTGTTTCTTTCTATGATTCTTGCATGTCTATTTTTGGGAAAAGAATCCTTCAAACATATTTGTCTGAACACTCACTGGTACTTACCTGGTCTGTGCAACTTGAACGGCGGAGCCACCCTGAGCAGGAATGGTGCCTGCAGGCAGCGTCTGTGCATGCCCTTCATGAGATATGAAACTGTCCTAGCTCAAAACTCTTATGACTACACACACTTTTTTTTTTCCTGAAACTCACCACCAGCTGAAGATCCTTTCTTTGTTCTCAGATAAAGTAATAAATCCTCTCCCTTAGCCTTAGAAGCCAGAAAGTTTCATTTAAATTTACATCATATTTTAGCACAATCTGAAATCCACTGGTGAACTAATGTTTGATTATTTCTGTTTTTGGGGGAAGTGCACAAGTGGTACCTGTTTTGGAGAAGTCTCAGTGGGAGCACTAAACTGTGGACTACCATTCCTAAACCATGACACTGACCTTGTGGCAACACAAAGTATTTCTGTTAAAAATCTGTGAACCAGCAGCCCAAATGAAACAAAATAATGAATTTTTGCATTTCAGAAATTTACATCTGTGCATATATGTGTTATGCATGATGCAAATTGACACACGTCAAGTCAAGAACAGAGAGTTGACCTCATCCTATGTTAACAAGAACCAGAGGGCACAATTCAGTAACTGTAGCTTTATAAAGTTTTGCCACTTAGAGATACAGAACAAAACTGCTAAAATTTTGTTACTGTGAATTTTTAGTTACTGCACAAGGACCTTAGTCAGAAAAGAAACACAGACCGGTGTTGCTGTTGTGGAAAGTAACAGCCTTTGCAAACTGCCTTTTATTGTCGGTATTGGTGTGTCCATTGCTGTTTCAGAAAGAAAAATGAAGTAGGAAAATTATTGGTTTTGGAGAACTGTTGTTCCTTCACACGCTTCTCCTTCCATCCTTCAAAAAACTAATACAAATGCAACACTGGAAATAAGGGTGGAAAAAAAAAATCTGTCTGTAATGCTGGTTTACTAGTTCCATATGATAATGATTTTATTGGGATGAAAAGAAAATAAATCTCCTTTAGATAGTGAAATTTTTGTAGTTTTCTCTTGCTTATGTATTCCAATATGAAAAGTAAACAAGTTAATAAGTCAACCTCACATATGACTTATAATATATTTCCACTTTAACATTTTCATAAAGATATTCAAAACCAACGAGGAATCTTTAGTTGCCAAAACACACAATATCCATGTTATTGTGTTATATATATTAAATGTATCATCTTCTGTAAGATGTTCTATCACTTCAAGAAGTTATGAAGTATTTCTGCTATGATGAAGATTACATAGGATCCCTAACTCACTCACTAACTGAAGCATATTGAACATTGATAATTACCTAACAGGTTTTCTGTCCTGGGACTTTTTGCTGACAGCCAGGTCCTACTGGCTGCTCCTGACAGTCCAAGCTGTTGAAGATGTAATTGCTCAATCACTGGTCATAAATAGCTGCTGGAAAATCTGGGTTTTTTCCACACCTTTTAAGGTACCAGAATCATTCAAACTTACTCGGCTATATAACTAACCTGACACTGGATTTATCACATCTCTTTACTCAACATGGCTGTAGAGAACAAGTATAAAAAACATGGGTGATCCAAGAGCAAACAGTTCTAAAGGTGCAATAGTTTAAGTGAAAAAAAATATTTGTTTAGGTTTCAATAAGATATTGAGTACCCAGAGTAAGTTATTAATTACACTGAAGGAAATATGGATTCATTCAAATGGAAAGAAATGAAATGCCTTAAAAACTAACAGGACAATTTATCTGATAGCTTTGGAGTGACTGTTACTAGCTCATAGGAAAGTTTCTATAGAAGCTCCTTCAAACCAATTTTAGAACTAGTTTTGTATAGTATCCATGATTTTTTCATAATGATATAAGGGGTTGAATGATCAAAAAATGTAAAAAACCCAAACCCCCTAGATGATCTAAGAACTAGGATAAAAAGGACAATTACTAGACACAACAAGAAATTTGACTATGAGAACATAGATTGAAATGCTCCTCTGTAGTTCTAGGTTCCCATAAACAGTGCCTGTTACATCTACTCGTGTGATACCAGTGAATCTCATGTGCTGTTTACATAAACATACACCTTCCCCTTCTCTCATCATACCCTCCCTCCCCAATTTTGATCAGGTGCTTTTGTTAAAAATTTTAAAAGGGAATTTTGCTTACAGCCTGAACAATTTTAAACATCTCTCAATCGAAATAAAATTCTCAAACATCTGCTGAAGAGCATCCTATCACTTGATCTCCAGCTCCTTCAATAGTAACATTGCCCTTTTCTCCTCATCGATCACTGCCAGCCTTTTTTCTCAGTCATACACGTTTTTGACCTGTGACAAAATCTGGTGTGACATATTACCCTGAGAATGAGAGTTCTTCAAACTACACTTTGTATGACTATGGGGAAGACGAAAATACACTGTCCAATTCTATGGCCATGAACATGTTTGCTTCATTCACTGTTTCTTTTATAATTCTATATACTGTTGTAAAAAGGAGTGCATTCTTCCATGTGAATTATTTTTCTGAGAAGAGTTTTCATTATTTTATTTGAAGTATTTTCTTACTTGTCTGCTGGAATTACTTGCATTTTTTCTGCAACAGTCTGTGCTTTCTTTTGCTTATTGTTAATACAATACTATTTTCTAACCAAAATCTATTTAATTTGACCCATCTCTAGGCATTTGGGATGTTTCACACTTTCCTAATAGCATGGTGCTTTAAAAAATAAATAATTCAGGATTTTTTTCCAAAAACAGGGGGAATAAAGACATTCTTTTTTCAACTACAGAATTAGACGCATGAATTCTAATTGGAGGCCAGTAACTGCCTAGCAATGTAGCCAGGGATCCTGGTTGCCCAGAGTTCCAACCCATTCAACATCTTCATTAATGAGCTGGATGATGGAGCAGAGCAGTTTGCAGATGACACAAATCTGGGAAGAGGAATATCCCAGAGGATCATGATGCTATCCAGAAGAACCTCAATGAGATGAAGAAATGGGCTAACAGTAATCTCATTAAATTCAACAAAGAACAGATGTATTGGTCAAAAGAGATGATTATTCTGCTGTATTTAGTGTTAATATGGCTTCACCTTGAGAACTGTGTAAACTTCTCGGCCCCACAATTTAAGAAGGATGTGATGGTTCTTGAATTCATCCAGAGAAGAGCAACAAAATTGGTGAAAGGGCTGGAGAGGCTGTGCTATGAGGAAAGACTGAGCACTTTGAGCTTGTGTAGTTTGGAGAAAAGGAGGCTGAGGGACAACTTCATTGGTCTCTGTAGATTTCTGAGGAAGGGATGTGAAAAGGGAGATGCTTGTCTCTTTTCCCTGGTGTCCAGTGGTAGGAAGTGTGTGGGAATGGCTCAAAGTTGCACATGGGGTGGTTTGGACTGGATGTTAGGACGTATTTCTTTACTGAGGAGGTGGTCAAGCACTGAAAAAGGCTTCTTAGAGAGGTAGATACTCCTTAAAGGTAGATAAGCTTGAAGTTCCAAGCCTATCAGTGTTTAAGAGGCATTTGGACAATGCCCTTGAATAATATGTTTAAATTTTTGGTCAGACCTGAAGAGGTCAGGTAGTTAGACTAGAGGATCACTGCAGGTGCTTGTGTGCATTTTAAATGAAAAATTCTATTATATCTATTTTATTCTTCAGTCATTTTGGTACTTTGGTTTTGGAGTCATGAGTGTGTTCACATGCTTCACACAGTCTCTTGATGCCACAAAGACCAGACTTTTTTATTTGTTCACTTTCAGACATGTACAGATTGCAGACATGTACAAGCTTGCTTTCATTTACAGTATTTCCTTTTGAAATTTCACTCCCTTCCCACCTAGCTCCTTTTTTCACACACATTTTGCACCATACCCTATAAAGTCATAAAACCAGCTTTCTGTTGGTGTCACCCCGGGAGAAGGGAGCTCTGTTGTACGAATCCACTGACTATAAAGCCCAATTTTATCCGTTAATAACTCATTATGAGATATCATAATGAGATGGGATTGCAAAGATAATTGAGGTGGTACAGGTAGTATCCAATGACTCCTCAAACTCTTATAAAATATCAGGACTTTTCTAAAGGTATTTGAATGCTAGTTGCAGTTCCTGGGCTTACACTTTAAAACCTGCTTTTTTTTCTTAATTTGTTCTTTGTTTTGCTTTATTCTTAGTTTAATTTCTACCTGCCACTCAGTACTGGAAGAAGAAAACTTTTCATTCTGGGAGGTCACATCAACACTCCAACAATATTAAATAGGTCAAACTCATGCTCAGGTTAAATTGATGTAGCCTAGCAAAACAAGGCAAGATTCTGATTGTCTAGAAGCAGAGAATAAATTAGCCTTTAGAGGTTTAACTACCCTAACTACACTAAACAGAAGTAGTTTTTGAAGGTTAATATGGCTGACAAAAGTGATTAAGAAAACTATCT
Source organism: Trochalopteron elliotii (assembly GCA_024734555.1). Taxonomy (NCBI): domain Eukaryota; kingdom Metazoa; phylum Chordata; class Aves; order Passeriformes; family Leiothrichidae; genus Trochalopteron; species Trochalopteron elliotii. The sequence continues at coordinate 1,794,502 of JANPWX010000065.1, forward strand.
GACCTTATAGAAAAGGGAGCACAGAGACATTTAAGAGCCTTTTATGTTTCAGTGTGTCAAAACCCTATAAAACTACACTATGTTTTATCATATGTCAGTAGTAATTAGGGGAAAGATTATAGTCTTACCTGCAGAGAGTCTTGAAAGACAACAGAGCTATCTTGGTTTCATGTAAGCTGCTAGGTTATTCAGACAGATGAAGGAATGTAAAGCATCTGCTGAAAATCATTTAAAAAATAATTGGTTTAAAAAGTTATCTCCTTGCTGCAGCTCCTGGGAAGAAACCACATAGCACTTTGTAAACACAAGATTTGAATTTTTGATGAGGATGAGAAATATTTTTTAGTGCATGCATATCCAAAAAAGTAAACAGATCTTTTTTCATTTCAAAATAAATAAATTCTTTCTTCTAGGAAAATCAAACAGAAAAGACAAAAAAATGCATTTTGATAATTATGCTGTTTACAATGAAAGCTGTGATTTTTCCATCTCTTTTTTTACCTGTAAATATCTGCTGTTATTTTGTAAACTTAGGTGTAATTGCCTCTGATCAAGAAGGTCTTGAAGCCTTGATTGTATGTTCAGGGTAATTACTTACTGCTTCATTTAAAATATTTGGATTACTTTATGTTGTTATTATTGTTATTAATAATCATTATTGTAAATAGCTCAGTTAAGAAAGAGGTACTGTACCTACCAATTGCAGACTTTGCACCAGTTTTCAGATGTTTCAAAGATGGTTGTGTACTGTCTGCAGGTGCAAGAGTAGAGAAATGGACAGGACAGTAACATTTCTATCAGGATAAATTTCTGACCATAAAATTACGAAATCACATAGGGCTTCTATGTAGTCATCTAACCTGGAGGAGCTGTGAGTAACCCGTTGCCTGTGCTCAGACAGAATAAATGACATGCAGAGTTTCATGGACAATCCTTGGAAATGCACATATTTATAAAAACCTTGTATAAAAATAGTTCCATTATTTTCATTAAATTTTTCAAGACAGTTTTCATATTTTTAAGTTAAGCACACTCTAGCACTTCTAGTAGGGAATATACAATTTGCTGTACAAAGTAAATAAGATCGTGGTTGTTGTTTTTCAAGTTTAGTAAAGCAATAAAACTTTATGCAAGCTTTACTTTGGCTTTCCATGGTCTGAGTCTTCATTATGATACAGGGGTTTTATTTTTATTTTATTATTACAAATAGCTTTAAAAAAGAAAATTGGTTTTATTCCTCAACATTAAAATTGTAGGGTCTAGACTATTAACCATACTTGGACCTACAATTAGGGACATTTTTAAATAACAAACCTGTTATGGCAATGGTTTTGTTTCTCCCTCATTCAAGATTTTCTCCCTTATTTTCATCATCATTTGAAATTTAGATCTCAAGTACTGGATGTCGGTGGAAAATTTGAATGACTTTAGTATTCATTAGGAAATAAAACTCCAGTTATTAGACTTAAATATCAAATCTTTTTTGTGTATAAACATAATACCTTGGTATGGCTCAACTTGGACTTGGAGGAAATTTTCTGCATCCGTGTATTTTGTGATAATGCTGCTACCAAAAGTGCTACCTCAATGTAACAAAGATCTGTTTCTGTGATATCTGTAATCCTTGTCTAATATTGAAAGAGACAAATTGCAATTATGTGGTATTGATAATGTTTCCTTTCCAAATCACCTCCTTCTGACAGCTTTTGGCATTCTGAAGGACATTCTGCCAACAGAATGTACTCAACTGAGAGTGCAAATATATTTATTGACCAAGAGATACATTAAACCACAAGGACTAGCTAAGTATTTATATGTTCACCATCCTTGATGAGTGCCTGCAAACTGGGCAGCCAGAGTCAGGAAAAATTGCCAAGGGCTCTGACCTCTTGCCTCCTGATTCTTTGACCTTATCCTCAGGATTTTTATAAACTTTCCCATCAGTATTTCTTCTGGTGAATTGTTGTGTAGCTAATACTCTCTCAGCAATTGTACTTTTGTCTGTGCTTTTGCTTGTTTTATATCCCTTCCTTTCACAGACTTTCTCACAACTTAACTGTTAGTAAAAGTGGGTCAAGGTCACGGAGCAATGTGGCACCTAACTAGGGCATAAATTACAGACATCAGAGCCCTAGGGAGGAGAGTTTCAGAAAAATGGGACAACTCTGAACCAGTTTTATGAAAAGAAACCTATTGCCAACTCTCGTACTGCTGTGCAAATTATAGATAATTATGAATAATATATTCTCCAATTGTAAAAAAATGAAAATGTAGTGACATAATTGTGTACAAAATTGAAAAATATTTTTATATTATCCTTACTAAGACAACAGTTTAATTCAGAGGAAAAGACTGACTGTATATTTAACATAGTTTCAGAAAGTGGTAAACACAAAGATTTAAAATTGAAATTCTAGAAATCTAAAAATACTAGTTTAAATACTCAACTAATTCAAAATATAAATGCATAAACATCTTGATAGGGAAAAGATCAATATTTATGGTGTTTGTGTGGTTTCATTAAGATGTATCAACTCAGCCAATGGGGCATAAAATCACAGAGATTGACATAAACCTCCAAATGGAAACAAATGGGAAGCCTGATTATTGAAAGAATGGGAAAAGACAAGATTAGTCAGCAGTCCTGGGACCTTCTGGCTGACAATAATGTTTTGCTTTTTGGTTCTTTATGACTGATCTAAAATCCTTAAAACCTACTGAGGAATTTTATTTAAAGAAAAATGAGGCTCTACAAAAATTATCAAATCTTTGACCAACTTAATTCCTTATTTTGGAATAGAAAAATATATACATTCTTACCTTTATTCTGGACACTACTTTATTTCATCCTTGAAGAATATCCACACTATTGTTAATTATTAGTCCAGACAGATTACTTTGTTTGCTTGTCACTTTCATTCCAAACAAGTTGTTTTCCAGAATTAAAAAGGACAAAAAGAAGAAAGATGTTGGCCATTCCCCAAATTATGTACAAAAGTAGAGAAAAGCATGGCAGTTCTGAGGGGATTTTTTTGCATAAACTGTTCCAATAATATGTCTTGGGGGTTTTTGGTAGTAGTTTTTGTTTTGTTTTGTTTTGTTTTTTGTTTTGTTTTGTTTGTTGGTTTTTGTTGTTTTGTTTTTTTTTTTATGACTTATTCCTAGCCTCATAAAATTTACCCTTAAAAATCTCATTTTGTGTTCTTTGGATCAGGTAATTCCTTATTTGTTCGTTGCAATATTTATAGACAAAGGTAGCCCATTTTACATCCAATAGGTATATAACGTCATAAATATTTCATGTTTACAGCCTAAAAATGAGCAAAATTTCTAGCACAGATGAACAAAGGTTTATTACAGCCTTCTGGAAAAAATCTTTGTCTGGCTTCATTTCTGAATATAGTGTCATCTTATTTTTTACAGACACCCAAATACAGATTGGATGTTCAGATCTCTGCTCTTCTAGAATGTACCTTTGCCTTTTCTGAATCATACTGAATTGAGAATTATTATTCTAGAAATACACTACCTAAATATTGCCATCCCACAGAAACTCACCTGAGAACTACGCTCCACTTATACTCAATGTCATGCCATAAGTAGTTCATCTGGAATACCTGAAATATTCCTTTTAAGATGGGATGAGTCTCATCTAAGGTTTACCTGTTTCTATTGTCTATAAAGAGAAATTCACATGTATAAGATATAAATACAAAGGCCAAGGTAAAAAAAAATATATGAAGTAAGATAATACATTTTTATATAAATCCATAAAATGGTATGCCTTTCAGATTCCTTTATTATGTCTCATTTCTCACCCCAGTCCCTTTTTAAATCTTTATTACATATATATTATTCTGATATATACAAATACCTGTACTAGGTATACAGTAAAGGATATGATTTCTTCCCTCTTCCTAGTTCATAAAACTTTTTTTAAATTTATATAGTCAGTAAATGCACAGATCACCAATGCTTTGTAAATGTCTACTTAGAACATGTTTAAGTACAGTTGAACTTAAAGCATTAAGCTTGAATCAAAAAGATTTACTACATGACTATGCTTCCTGTTGACACCCAATAGTATATCATCAAAATTGTCTGTTAAAAAGAAATTATTTAAGGATTTTAGGAATTTTTATTTCAGCAGTAAATCCTCTGATTTGATTTTAAATTAATTAGCTTAATTTGTCTAAGCTTGTATAAAAATATGAAATAGCAAAAAAACCCAAAAAGTCACATAGGCATAAAATTTTGTGACTACAAGAAAATATCTAAACATTTTTCATTATATTTCTGATTTTCCCAGACTGTGCACCATCAGATCTTAAGCTGGAGCCAATACATTTCAAGAAATGAGCATATTATGGAGAAAAATAACATAATTCATAAGTGACTGAGCCTTGTAGAAAATTAAAATCCAGCTACCAGTTCAGAAAGCACTAGAAGTTTAAAAATAAAATTTCATGTTCTCACAATTCTGCAAAGTGTGCTATTATTATAGCTCAAGAGGTTGAGATAATGACATCAGTGAAAAACTGGTAAATACAGGCGGGATTGAGTGATCTTTGCTTCCATTTTAAATTTATTCCTTGTTGTTTATATTAATTGCAGCTTTCTGCCTGTGGACATGTTGTATTTCTCTGGATGGGTTCAGCTCCAAACTGTCTGGAGTCAGATTAATATATGAAGAATTCCACAGCCATGTAAGGAATTAATGTGTGTGATATGATGATAAATGGAATTTCATTGACTAAACTTACTGTTCTGTGCATTATATCATGATATAATGAACATCAGAAGCAGCAGGCATATGAAACTGCAAGTTCCTTAAACAAAAAGCATTGTTCAAAAGAATCCCAAAATGTAAGAACCCTTTTTGATGGTCTTAAGATCCATTAGAGTTTTATTACTTGAACTAGAGTATATTGTCCCAATTTGAGACAAATTTGGGAGGAAACAAAATTAACAAAAAATTATTAACAAAAAAAACCTTGTTATGAAAAGCATTTTCAGGGTTATGAAAACCCTAGTAGTGTTCCTTGTTGATGTGTCATTGCTTTCTCTCCTATCAACAGGTTCTTTTATACACCTTGGAATTTGCAATTTCACAGATTATCAGCAAGTAGGTTTCCACTGATGAGGTGGGAATTGATGGTGCTGCACTCTGGCAATTACCATGACAATGCTACTGAGGACCTTTCTCAATGGTAAAGCAGAAAGGTTATTAGATAAGGGCTGAGGAGCTGACAGCATGCTTTTCATGTTGTCACACAACAGTGAAGTAGCAACTAGAATATTGGCTGACCACTATTTTGATGCACTTCTTTATGATTTTCGTCTTGCCCTTGTCTTTTCTGTGTTATTCCATAAATACGCTAGAATCCCAATTCTGTCTTTAAACTGGTAGACAAATGTACTCCCCTATTGAGATTTTTCCCTGACCAAGAGTCAGAAGGAAACTTATCAAAATGGTGGGCATTTTTTGTTTTATTCTGTGGAAAATTTATAATGTAATAAAGCTCTTGTTGGTAAGAATACATTTAATTCCATAGCCTTCAGTGCTGTCCCCATTGTTTCCAGGTTCTGAGTTAAGTTCAGGCATCTGTTAGTAGATTGTAATGCAGAGCAAAGGCATTTGTCATCCACCAACTGTAGGCTCTGCAGTCTCTCTTCTTCTGTCTGCCTGCAAACACACAAGAAATCTTTTCCAAACAAAATATAATTTTCTAACAAAAATTTATTTTCAAAAAAGTTACAATATTAAACAAGATTTGGTTTTGCAAGGTTATACGCTCTTCAGTGAACCTCTGTAAGGCTGCATGAGGATCACTTTTTGCCACATTACCATTAAGCTACTTACCACGTGTGTACTACCATTGAGTTACTTGTCATGTATCAAAGCAGCTATCTTAAGAAACCTGATAATATATGTATGCACACATGCATGTGCATATGCACATACAACAAATACGATTTTAATTTCTCAAAAGATACCTCAAAATTGCAACGCTATCTAATGCTATCTTCTGTGAAATGTGAAAAACAAAGTTTTATATGAAGATTCTGCTAATGTTCATTTATGTGTTTTAAGTTTTAAAATTATGATTCTGTATGCCATGTTGTCATTGAGTGAGTTAGGAAGGCTGTTCTCTAAAACTGCGCCTGACAGTGCATAAATTAAATAGCAGCTCTGCTTCTCAGCTACTAAATCTTGTATCTACACATAAATACTTGAACTGGCTCCTGAGTGCAAGTTCCATAGCTACCTATAGACATGTATACACACGTGCACTCCATCTGAGCACCTGGGCACTTAGCATTTGACTAAGCTCCATCACAATTCACAAATCAACTGGAAAAGAACTAAATGACACCTAACTTCATGTTAGCTACAATCTGGTAGTCATGCTCAGACTACGAATAAGCTTTGAGCTTTCTTTTAATCACAGCAGTTGCACGGGTTTCATTCAAAAACTTCCTGGGGAAGATTGAATCTGAGGCCCAAACTAGTTATTCTTCCTAGTACCAGAGGATTCCAAAGAAAAAAAGAAAGCAATATGAGCTACAAATTAACTTGGAAGGCTTCCATGCTTCGCTCAGCTCAGAAATACTCAACCAATGTTATCTAAGGTGTATACAATCACATAATCACAAACCATATAGCATTTACCATGGAGAATTTCCTTTTGCTGGGTTATACTGTAAAGAAGGAAGGCTGCTGTGTACTTAGAAAACTAGGCAAAAAGATTCTTACATTTCAAAATCTTCTAAAGAGCAAAAGTGAATACAACTCTTACAGAGAGATAAGAATTTGTTGTTAGTTCCATTCATGTTTCAACTTAATATTCCAGATTATTAATGCAGAAAAGCCTCATTAACAATACAACTAAAAATTTTATTAAAAAAAAGCACTTAGTCACTTCTAATAGCTCTCTCTGTTCCCTGGTGTGGTAGTCACATCTAAGAAATATCCCTAAGGACCTGAAAGTCAACACTTAGTCCTTCCTTGAGAAGAATAGGGATGGTAAAGGATATTGTGATGAGCTGACAGTGCTCTGCCCTGTCTGCTAGTCTCTAGGATGAGAAAAAATTGTTCAGACGTAGACATAACAGTAAGCATCCACTCCCATACACAAGCATCTAAATGCTTTACAGAAAACATTGACTGCTCTTAGCACCTGGGAGATGGGCAGAAAATGTAGAAGTGTTCATTAACTGTGTTATATCATGCCTTTTGGGATATTTGAAAATGGAAATATATCTTTAACAAGGGAAGGTGAAGGTTCCACAGTATATACTGGAGTGGGTCCTAAAAAGTTGAGAATAGCCTTAACGTTTTATTCAGGATGTTGGTTAATGCAGAATACGTTCAGAAATCTAATTTATTGGAAAATAATTTTGAAATTATGTGTTGAAAATATGCATCCAAAAATATGTAAAAAACTTATTTACTTCTGCAGGTTTCTTGAATCCAGGGTGTTGAAGGGAAAAAATATTGGAGCAACTCTCTACATTGAGCATAACATGATCTTTTTGTATTTTGAGAGTCCATAGTTACAGTTCCCTTATATTGCTTTTTTTGTGATAATCTGGAATAGGTCACAAGATATTTGTATTTACACTGAAGCAGCCACAATTTCCCCTTTTTTATTATATGCTTTGTTTCAGTTTGGGACATGGTGCTACTTCTGATGTTCATAAAGGAGCTCTTCCACACTCACAGAGTGATAATTCTCTCTTACTTTTCTGGTTGCTACCATAATTTTATGATTATTCTAATTTAGTTTCATTCATTTGTTTTATGTTAAGATAAATTAAAGCTTCATTTCTGATTCTAATTCTAGCAGATTAAAGCAATAAAAGATAATTCCAGATCTCACTAAAATAAAAGTGTGTCATGGTAAACAGGATAATCCTCCCTGCCCCTCACCCCCCATTTTTTTACATGCCAGTTATTTAGATCTGGAGTCCTTCCAAAACTAAGTCATAGATGCATTATGCTTAATTCAGCTGCAACACACATTTCATCTTATGTTTCCCTATATCCTAAGCCCTCATTTGAAGAAGAACAAGAAGTTTAATTAAATATGTATTGAGACTTTCCTCCACAATGTCAGCCCAGGATGATAATAAATGTGAGTGGCTTGCCAGCAGTACAGCTACTCCTTTTATCTCTCTCTATTTTTCACCTGCCAAGAGAAAAGTCCTTCCATTTAGAGTTTATAAGCAGCAAAAAAGTTCAATTAAACCACCCAATGACCTTTTATGTAACTTTAAAATTACATAAATATAATTATACACATAGTTATTGACTTGTATGTGCATATTCAATATAAGTCTATATATTTATATGTACATATATAAAAGCCTTAGGAAGATTTTTTTACACTGAAAATAATAAAACCTACTTGTAACAGCCTTGAACATACTGAAAGGTCTTTTCTGTACCCAGGAAATGGACAACAAGCTATAGTTTCAGTAGAGGAAAATTCTATACAGTTCAGACACTGCAGAGAGGGGATTGTTGAATGTATAAAAGGAATAAAGTGTTTCAAAAGGTACATTTTCCATACTGTGCTTTTACTCTTCTACCTTTATGCTGTTTAAAAATTTGAATATTTTCTTGGTGGTTTTTTTTTGAGAATTTTACCTACAATTAATCCATTAGAAAGTTCAAATCCAACATTCTTGTCTTTCTTTATGTCACTGAAATAGTAAGACTCTGCCATTAGACCAACTGCTGTTTCAAATAAGAGTTTTATAAGTCCCACCCTAATAGAGTAAGAGAAAAAAGGCTTCAGGTTGGTGGACAGACATGCCTCTGTCTCCCACTTCTCACTCTTTCTTCTGTTGTCAAAGAAGGAATGAATCAGTCTTCAAAAAGAATGAACTATTCACTTTCTGCTCTTATGACTGAAATGAACCTAGATACTCAGTACAAATTGTTTGGTTTTTTAGATTATACAAGCAAGAACAAAATTAAGATCTGTTTCAAGTAAGTGGATCATTCCAGCTAATCACTGCTGGCAAAAACCTGGAACTTTTTATTAATCTCCATTTAGATCTTAAACAGGGAGCAAGAGTGTTTTCAAACTAAGTGTTTATTCTTCTGTAAATTTGTATTATTAATGTTACATGTATAATTTAACATCACTTTTACACAAAAAAATAAAGATTAAATATGAATGTTTATCTCCTTTATTTGGCAAGTACACACATCCTCAAAGCACCAAAGAAAAGAATCATTTAAATGATTGTACTATGCATTCCTTTGTTTTAAAATCCTACATAGTACATAGTTAATCTTTACAACAGTATAATAAAAAAACAGCGTACCTATCAGTGTAATTGTATACTATAGCTGTACATTGGCAATTTTGTAAGAGTACACTGATGATATAAAACCATAGAAGTCCTAAAACTATATACACATGTATTTTTTCTTAGCCCACCATAAATTTTTCATTCTAGTTTGTGCACAAGGAGTGTATGTGTCAATATTTCCATTTCTTTTCTGGTGACTGAAATTGCAATTCAGGCATATTGCGAAAGAGTGAGAATTTTAAAAAATATGAGTACCTAAAAAAAGAAAAGATATTAGTAGTACAGTCTGAGCCTGTAATCAATAGTATCAGAAGTTATCTGTGAGATGTGAGAAAAGTTAATGTCACTCTAGTTTACCTCAGGGGTCAACCACTCAAGCTGCCTATATTTACAACTAAGGTTGTTCTGAACTACAGCCAAGCCTAGCTCAAAAGTGATTATGACTCAATAGCACAAACTGCAAGAGCCTTGGACACAAGGTAAGGAAGCTTGTGTCAAAGTGCATGATAAAATAAGCTGCATTATTACTTAACCTCACAAAAACTACCATAAGACTTTAAGTAAAAGAAGATTTTTGAGTTTGTTAACCTTCATCAGTTGCTACAGAAAACAACCCAAAACTGAGCCCCTGGAAAGCAGAAAACTTTTCTGTAGAACAGGTCAGGGACCTCTAGCCCCTGCAGCAGGGAGTCACTGCTATCAGCTGTTGCTTTCTCCTGCTGCTCCTTTGTGGTCCAGGGTTCATATGCAGTGCATGAAAGCACAACTTCTTTCAGCTTCTCCTCAGCTTGAGGGCAGTGAACCTATTCAGTAGCTGCAGATGTTCAGGTGTAGCAGGAACCTTCTTCCTGGTGCCAGGAGGCACCTTCACCTTCCAGCCTTCACCTGCCTTCCTCCTTCCAGTTTCCCCTTGCCATTCTTCTAGGGACAGATTCCATATCCAAACTCATGGAAGGAACAGTGTGGCACCAACTGCCCAAAGTTTTGCCATACATAGATCCCCTCAGATATCTTGCACACCACTGACTTGTGTTGCCTCCATTACTGATTAATGAGTATCACTGTGCAAGGCTAACTTATGTTAGATAATAGCCCAGTAGACCATAGTGTTCTAATTAATTTCTGAGTTCTGTAATTTAAATGTCATTGAGGGTAAAATATGAAGAGGCCTCTTTTAAAGCTCACAAGTTTTCTAGGCATCTCAATTTGCACATAGGAACAACTAAAATAATACCTAAAGCTACAGATCACAAAATTTGAAAAGTCAACCACTAATGAAGTTAAAAATTCTTGTAAAATTTCCAACATAGTTGTCTCCATCATTAGACTACAAAAAACCTAGGTATTGAGTATCCTAAGTAATATATTTTCAGACTAACTTTAACAAATGTACATGAAAATATTTGTTGGCAAGTACTTCTTGTACTAATGTATTTGAACAGAAACAAGTACAAAAATAATGGCTGTAGTATATCCCTTGAGCTAAAATGATGTCTTCCCACTATATAAAATATTTTCCAAACTGTTCCCTAATTTCCATGGTTAAAAAAATCACTGTATTTATACCAAGTGGAATATGAATGAAGAAAAAAAGCAAAAATTCCAGTACCAATGTGTTTATTATTTCAGCTCCCTGACATCCTCTTTGCTGATCTTCCAGGCTGCAGTGTCTTTTTCCATTCTAAATATGCAGACAAATCCCCATGGGCACACTTGCGTTCAAGTTTCAGAAAAAATAAGGATCACACATATTGATGCTCTATATATGGAAATATTTCTTGTCACACAAAATGGATCTTTTCACTGTCTGACTGTCAACCCCTTCCTGATCAAACCAGACAACGCCAGCTTCTGCTGCTTTTCCAGACTCTTGGCAGCCTCTCCTGACATCTGCACATCTTGCATTTACAAGTACACTGATTCCAGAGCTGTCAGTGGATGGAAATAATTTTGAAATCCAGAGTGAATACAAATGGATTCCCTGTAAAAGGCTTTTATCTCTGTGTCAAGTCATAGAGTTGCTAGAACAGAAGCTTCCATTTTACACTTCTCCATTGCCAACAACATCACAGAAGACTGGAAATGTCCCAGCAGCAAATGGATGTAAGATTTTTTTTAAAATTTCTTTGTGTATCAAATAAGAAAGTGAAAAAAAATATTTTTTTCTTCGGATATTTGGCTACATACAAATAAATATAATGGGGGAGATCTCTAGTATTGCTCTTTTTTCTTTTTCAAAAAAACTTTCAAACAAAAAAAAAGGTGTCTGGTTTATTTAAAACTGTCATATAGGAGCACTTTGAGTAGCTATAGATTACAGTATACAGTATTGGCAAGGTAGTGTAATCCATCCATTCCCTAGTATACCTCACTTAAAAAAAAATATAACATTAAAGACCAGTATTAGCTTGTTTTGGAACTCATTAGCCTGAACCAGTTGTTTATTTTGGATGCTGCAAAACTGTGATCTCACATTTGTGATGTGAGATTGAGATTTTGACAATTGAGCAGAACTTCATAACTTTTCCACCACAATCAAGCCTCTTAAATGAAAACAGATTTCCCTTAGAATAAATTTATTTGGGGTAAAATTTAACTGCCAAATTTTTGCACAGAAAAATAAATGAAATTGCCAGACTTCTAACTGCTACTTTAAAAAAGAAATTACAACAACCAAATAAACCAAAAGGGTAAGAAAGAGATAAATAATTTCTGGTTTTGCCAACACTAGGAAACACACAATATTATTTCTGTCCCTCAGTACTTAAAGAGGGCATAAAAGAAAGGTGGGTACAGATGTTTTAGCAGGGATTGTTGTCATGGGACAAGGGGTAATGTTTTCAGACTAAGAGAGAGTTGATTTAGATTACATATAAGGAAGGAAGTTTTTATAATAAGGGTTATGAAACACTGAAACTATTTCACAGAGAGGTGGTAGATACACCATCCCTGGAAACACTCAGGGTTAGGTTGGACAGGGCTCTGAGCAACCTGTTCTAGCTGAAGGTGTCCTACTCAGTGAAGGGGGATTGGAGTAGATGGCAAAATTCCCTTCCACCCCAAACCATTCAACGACTGAGACTCTGACTTTATTTTTTTTTTTTTCTTAGCAGTTGGACAAAAAGCAGAGATGAAAAAGCCATTTCTGCTGGATCCTTTTGAGTGTAGCCCTACTAACTGCTGAATGCAGAATTGGAGCCTTCCAAAGCTGTGGCTGGCCAAAAGCAGCCATTCAGGGAGTCAGATGCAGCGGAGCCCATTAAATGATCCGCATGCTCTTGGTAGTACATCGACCCTGACCTCGGTGACAAAACTTGAGCACTTTGTTTAGCTGTGAGGCAGCCTGGAATGAAATGTCAAACTGTTATATACCTCCATTATGCAAATCCCTTGGAACATTATCATAGAGATAGATATGTCAGCAGAGAGCTTTTCTAGATTATGCATTTTGCTGCAGGAAGAACAAGTGCATTCGTTAATAAGAAGGCATTACAGGACTGTGAGGAAAACAGTGTCAACAAAACTCAACTGGCTTTTGCTTAAAGCCTTGAGAGTGGCAAGTGTCAGCCAAACTCTCACCCCAATCTGAACTTCTGAATGCTGTCTCCATGAAAAAAGGCTGCTTGACCTACTTTTATCTTCTGGATGAAAAATAGAGGTTCCTGTCTGCTGACAACTGCTGCACTTTCAAAACAGCAGTGATCAAGTGATTTTTTTCTTCCTTCTAAAAATAGCTGTGCCGAATCTGTACTGGATGATGAAGGCTGAATTATAATTTATCCTGAGGAAATTATGAGTTATCCATTGGCTGCTGGTTAGGAAAAGGCACAAGTTATTTAGCCACCATGTGACATAAGGTGAGCATGAGAAATAAGAACAACAAACATGTTCTCTAAGACACCTGTGTCTACAATTATAAGAACATATTTGTAAAACTTTATAGAAACTGCATATTGAGCATTTTACAACATTTTCTTGTTTTAGTTAGGATGCAGTAGTGACTGGCAGTGAGTGCTGGGAGTATCCTGTGTATATGGCAGGTAGCCTCAAAAAGGATTTAATCTGTAAAATACTTCCTTTATGAGCTGGCCACTTTAGCTATTATTGTCTTAATTGCCCTTTACATTGTATTTCTACATGTATTTCTTTTGTTCATGATAATTTTTTTTTCTTCAAAGCAAAACGTCATGGTACAGTAGTAATGGCATAACACAACAGCTTATATTTTTAAGAGCAGAATATAATTTAATTTTTTTTCCTGCATGATCATTAAAGCATCAATAAAAAGTATAGAAGTTTCAAGATTCTTATTTAAGGATCTCTGACATGTCACGCTGCATTTTGATGGAGATGATACTACTCAAAGCTCAGGGTCTCTCTGGGAAGCTCAGTGGGGTGGGATAAGCTGACATACTGATTGACTGCAGATGAACTTCTATAAGCATTGAAAATAAACCCTGCAATGTCAGATTTAATTTCAACTTCTACTCCAAAACAGAAAAAGTTCATCTGGAAATCATACTTTCATTTACATTGTTTAATATGCTGTATAGTTTAATAATTACAGCAATACTATTCCTTGGATAATCCAACAATGAGCTGGTAAAATTTTACAGAAAAAGAGAGTTTATTCCTCTAGACACATTACTGTCTTCAGAACACGATGAGTTGTAGAGGGAAACAAAATCAAAAAACAGAAGAGAAACTGGGAAAAAATAAATAAGAAGAATACAATTAAAATAACAGCATTATTTTATTCAGGACATAATAACTTATCATGTGTACAGCTTTGGACAAAAAACTATTTCCACTAAGTTAAAAAAAAAAAAAGAAGAAGAAAAAACCCCAAAACTAGAAACAGAAATTAAACTGCAGAATACCACAGATATGGCAATGACTTTCACCTACTTATTCTAACTCTGCGTCATTGTAGCTGAAGATAAAAAGAGTTTTCCCAAATATATTAATGTCAAAAGGCAGTGTAAAAATAACATTGTTACAGGATGAGGATGGTCACCTCCCAAACAGGGACAAGGCAGAAGTGTTTAACATGTTCTTTGCCTCTGTCTTCAACACAGATGACGGAGCAAGGGAGTTTCAGTGCTGTGAGCTGGAGGATCAGGGCTGTGGGAATGATCAGTTCATGGTCAACCCTGAAACTGTGTGGAATCTGCTGCTGCAGCTGAATCCCAACAAAACTATGGGGCCTGATGGGAGTCATCCAAGAATCCTCAAGGAGCTAGCTGATGTCATTGCAAAGCCTCTCTCAATGATTTTTGAACGATCTTGGGAATCTGTAGAGGTCCCAGCTGACTGGAAGCTGACAAGGGTTTTCCAGTTTTCAAGAAAAGAACAGCAAGAAAGAGAAACATGGAAACTATAGTCCTGTCAGTCTTACTTTAGTGCCCTGATAAATAATGGAAAAGATTATTCTGGCAAATATTGAAAAACATCTGATAGATAGTGCAGTCATCAGACACAGCCAGCATGGCTTCATGAGGGGAAAGTTCTGCTTATCAAACCTGATTTCCTTTTATGACAAGGTAACACACCAGTCCATCAAGGGAGGACAGCTGTAATCTTTTTGGACTTCAGCAAAGCTTTTGATATGATTGCACACAGCCTCCTTCTGGAACAAAATATCCAGCATACAGCTGGATAACTGTGCTATGTGGTGGGAGAACAACTAGCTCACAGGTCAAGGACAAGACATCAGGCTGGTGTCCAGCCACTAATGGGGTCCCACAAGGCTTCATCCTTTGCCCAGTCGTCTTCAGCATCTTCATTAATGACTTGGACACAAGACTGAAAATATATTACTTAGGATACTTAATACCTAGTTTTTTTGTAACTAGGCAGGGGAGAGGATTGTCCCGCTCTGCTCTGAGCTGGAGTGACCTCAGTTCAAGTTCTGGGGGCAGTTTTGGGCACCACAATATAAGAAGGATATAAAGCTATTAGGGTGTCCAAAGCAGGGCCACAAGGATGGTGAAGGCCCTTGAGGGGAAGCTGTATGAGGAGCAGCTGAGGTCATTTCATCTCCTCCTGCAGAAGGGAGGGGAGACCTCATTGCAGGCCTCAACATCCTCATGAGGGCAAGAAGATGGGCAGGTTCAGATGTCTTCACTCTGGTGATCAGTGACAGGACCGGAGAAAATGGTATGAAGCTGAGTTGGGGTAGGTTTATGTTGGATATCTGGAAAGTTTTTCACCTGGGGTGGCTGGACAATGGAACAGGCTCCCCAGGCAAGTGGTCACAGCACCAAACCTGACAGAGTTCAAAAGAAGTGTTGGTCCATACTCTCTGTCACATGGTGTGATTCTTGGGACAGTCCTCTGCATGGCCAGGACTCGGCTTCAATGGTCCTCGTGGCTCCCGTCCAACTCATCACACTCTGATTCTATGATTCTAAGATTCTATGATTATGATTCCATGATTCTATGATTTTACAATCCATAGAGAGAGGCTAGTCTTACTCCAGACACACAAGATTTTATCCAGATCTTAGTCATAACCTCTTTGCATGGTGTCTCCTAACTTTAAAAGTGCAGCATGGAAAGTCAGAGGAGCATATCTGAGCTATCTGCAGCAATTACAAAAAATACTGCAAAGACTATCTATCTATTTCTACAGCTCTTTGAGTGAGAGTGTTTTCTCATTCACAACAAAGACTCTCTTCCATGTACAACTTAGAGGACTGTTGCTTATAAAAATAAAACTTTAACTGTAGACTGTCCCAATTCAGAGTAAAAAAGAGATGCTCAGATGAAAATGTAGAGCTCAGACTCCTCAATCTTGTATTGCTGAAATAATTGACCAAATAAGTCACCAGTTTTTACCCTGGGACATAGACTTTCTTTCCTCCTAGTCTTTGCTCCTCCAAAAAAAAAGAGCATTATAAAACTATAATATAGTTCCTCCTTGCCAAGGGATTTGGCACATTATATCACAATTAAGAAAATGCAATAAACCCAAGAGGCAATAAAAATGCTGTAGAATCTTCTATAAACTAAGCTAACAAGCAATAAAACAAATCAAGTTTAAGTGTAAGAAAGAGTTTTTGCTGCCAGTAGTGGAAGAATTTTATTGAAAAGTATACACAGTCATCTGTGCATTCATACTGCTGAAATAGTGAATGTTCTTTAAAGGGCAGTACTGCTGTTTAATTTGATGTTTGAGATCAGCACATATACTGGAAGGATTTCTGAACTGCAGGTAACCAATACAGCTGCCCTTAGGCAGCAAAAATATCCCCAGATAAGTGTAATGATTTGGTTAGAAGCTGAACTGATTCTTTTCCTTAACACACAAGGAAACTACTGTAATAGAGAAAAGAGATAAAGCTACATAAACTAATACTTTAGAAGTAGTCACATTTTGAAAAGAAAGCAAGCACACTAAAAAGGCACACTTCAATGTTCCTTTAAGACTGAAAAAATCCTCCCACTTAGAATATTTGTACCAAAGCTAATACTTCTGCTCCTTCACCTTTCTCTGCTATAGGAAACAGGGAGATATATGTTGGCTCCCTTTTGTGGTGATAGCATTACATGCTAGGGGAAAACTGAAGCCAATGTCTGGATTTAGAAATGCTTGTCACCAGCTTGAGGGTGGCAAAGGGCCAGGCTGAGCTGGCAGAGCCTGTGAACTTGAATATGCTCCCTGACACACTTCCAGTTCTCCAACCTCAAGTTGACTGCTGGCACCAACAATTTGAGAATAGGCTACTGTTCACAAAGAGATGGAAAGGGACATAATATTTATTTTTTGTTATTGGTTCATACTGCCCTTTCAGCCTAAAGATTTATAAAACTGTTTTGGTATAAAGTAGAAATAGCATGCAATTTCCTTCTCAGCTCTTTTTCTTGAACTTACTTCTATACTAAAGGCTAATGGTTATGCAAAGATGTACAAACAACACCTAAGATTCAAATAGGTTCACTATTAATACTGTCTCATTTTTTTAAAATAAAATATTTAAAAAATACTGCCGTACTGACTAAGACCTGAAAACACTTAACATTACATGAAAAGAAGGGAAACAAACACTTAAATTGGAAAACATCTATATTTGATTCAGATTATTAAAGTTTACCATCCTAATATCATAGCTATACAAATTATGCTCCTTTTGTGCTTTTTGAGCAGAAAGGACTTTGAAATGGCTTTGTTTACCCTAGCTTA
This sequence comes from Trochalopteron elliotii, assembly GCA_024734555.1. Taxonomy (NCBI): domain Eukaryota; kingdom Metazoa; phylum Chordata; class Aves; order Passeriformes; family Leiothrichidae; genus Trochalopteron; species Trochalopteron elliotii. The sequence continues at coordinate 1,812,014 of JANPWX010000065.1, forward strand.
ATTGGGTAGATGCCCAGCTCTTTAATGAGGGCACTGAGTACTGTTTCTGCTGTCAGTTTTTTATGTCTAGAACACTCCTGTGCAGCCCACTTTGTCTTCAGAGACACAAACCTTCATTGTAAGTCAGCAACTGTCTACACTGGAGTATGAAATGCTCTTACTTTTAGGAGCTGAAAACTTCTGCAAATAAACTACTAACCACCACCTAATAACAAAGGGAATCAATTTTGCTTTTTCTTTCCCACTTCTGTTGACAATGAAAATATGCTGAGAATACATACTTTGCCAGAAATGCCATAAAAGCTCCTACTGGGGCAACGGTCTGAGCAAGAGCCTGCTCTCCTCACTGTCAGTGAGCCCATAATTGGATGAAAAGTAAGCTTTCAGTAAACAACCTCCAAATCAGCAGAGATAGCTCTGAGATGCTTTGAATTTTATGCCAGATTATGAAGAAGTCCTTCTATGTATCCATTACTATTCTGTCAAGCAAAACCAGCCTCACTCCCAACAGCATGACACTGTACTGTTATTTTTGTGACTCTGCACGTGTGTTTGGCAATGTATTCACAGGCATAGTTATGTATATATTACCTTTCCATCAGTCATATTCCTGAGAAGATTCATGACCATGTACAGCTATCAGTTTGAAATGAGCTCATCTAACTACACTAGCAGATGCCAATGAATAATGAATTACAGGGTCATGATGATAATCATGTATTTTCAATCACAGTGCTACTTGTTATATCCTGTGTTGTCTGTGGCAGTTAGCCTGCTTTCTCAAGTAGACTTACAATCATGATGAAGAAAAGAGCAGAGTGTTGAATCTGAGTGGTCTTGATGAAAAGCACTAATTACTTTTTCCGTTTTTTAAAATTCTGTCTTCAGCAGTTTGGTATGTAATCCTAAAATAAAAAACTGGGAGAAGTATTGAAAGATAGCCTTGGTTCTGTGTCTTCAGGAACTCAAGGACATTTTTCTGATATGATTAAGGAATAGGTAGATTAGCAAATTACCCTCTGGTACAGGACTGTGGATATTAACTCATGCCAGCTACTGTCATTTCTATGTATGCACTCTGCCCATATATAAATATAAAATGATCCCAGGGAACAAAACAGGTAATAAATGAGAACTAAGAATCCTCATATTTATCATGCAGGTTGAGTGAAAGAAGCTGGCACTGAAACTTGTCTCATTCATCTGCTTATGCCTCTGATGTTTTTTTGAGATCTGTGAATGTCTTCAATCTAAGCTTGTGAAAAGCTGAACACAGATGCCTAAAGGCTATCCGAGTCCTAAATTTGACTGATAAATCAGGGCCCTGGATCTGTTTTGAGCAGAGATTAATTGTTTCTGATTTTATTTTTATATTTATGCTTTAAGAAATTACACTAACTGCACTCTCAGCTTTTGAAGACCTCTGTCATAGTTTAACCACAGCTAGCAGAAAAGTAACACATGGCTGCTCCCTCCCCAGCCCCTCCATCCCCACAAAATGTGGGATGGGAAGGAGAATCAGAAAAAGGTCCGATCCACGGGTTGAAATAAAAACAGTTTATCTGAAACAGCTTAAAAACAGTTTAACTGAAATAAAGCAAAATACTACTACTAATACTACTACTATTCTACTACTACTACCAGTAGTAGTAACAAAAAGGAAGATAACAAAAAAGAGAGACATAAATCTCAAGTTATAAAACAGTAATGCACAATACAATTGCTCATGGCTTGCTGAGAAACTACCCTGCTCGCATTTATATACTGGGCATGATGTTCTGTGGTGTGGAATATCCCCTTGGCCACCTGTCCTGGTAATGCTCCCTCCAGCTTCTTGTGCACTTCCTGGCTGGCAGAGCCTGGGACACTGAAAAATTCTTTACTTAGGGCAAACACTACACAGCAACAAGTAAAACATCAGCAAGTTATTAGCAATGACCTCATACTAAATCCAAAACACAGAACTTTACCAGCTACTAGGAAGGAAATCAACTCTATCTCAGGTGAAATCAGGACAATCACAACAACAAGCATATCACCAGCACAACTTGGCAATTCAATGGTACTCACTGCTGTTTGGTTGGCTTTACTGAGTATAAAACTTATTAATAGTGCTTATGATACAAGTCTGAAGATTTTTGCAAAAGAACATTATAAAATTCAGCTAAATATAAAATGTCTCAGAAATTTAGGAAGAAATTTAGGAAGTCTTCATAACTTCCTGAATGGGATGATAAGAGGGCATGTTTTTGGAATGTAAATTATTTTTATTATATTATATTTATGCTTTATATATTATTTTTATTTATTATATTATTTTTATTACTTTTTTTTTCTGCTTGTAGTGTGTGTGTTTGAATTTGACCTCACCATTTGGAAGAAGATTGCCAAAATTATAAGTGAATCTGACCTGAAAAACTCTGAGATAGAACTTTCAAAAATACCATTTTCATTGAACAGCAAAGATAATAAAACAACTTTTCATGTTCATGGACTTGCATTTCAAACCACTTGACAGATTTTAAAAGATTATACCCAAGCAATTGTCGAGGAAATGCATCAGATTTTCTACCTTCCCTTTTCTTGATTCTCTTTTAAGGACTTTTCACTTATTTTAAATAGGAATGTCATGCCAGCTGGGTTATAAGAAGATAATGCCATAGCATTAATACATGGGTTAGAGCAATTTTAATTTAACATGACACACTTTCATGTTTACAGTACTGAGTGTCAAAAATGGCTGGAAAATATAGTATTCTCAAAGCATCTTCTCTCCTGCCCCCCACTCCCCTACTTCCAGCCTAGGTCAAAAAGGTCAAAAAAAGGTGAAAACAGATTTGATTTTGGACATTTTTTCATGTATGCTGCAGTCTTTCTACAAAAAGGCATAGCTTCTGGTTTACAGAGAATCACACATCATCTTGAGCTGTGAGATATATTGAATTTGGGAGACTATCATGGGAACAAACAGTATATATTTAAAGTGTACTCTGTTCAGCACTAATTTAAATGGATCTTTATCATCATCTAGTACAGCTATTCTTACATTCTTGAGAGTGACAGACAGAACAAGCAATAGGAGATGTACAAAAAGAAAAGAAGAAAATGTTCAGAAAAATAAAAGCTGTAGCAATTACCATGAAGAGAATAGAGAAGGGAAAGTAACTGGGAAGTGCATTAGTGAGTCAGATACTGAGGGAAAAATCTTAAGCATGAATAGATGCATTCATTGTACTCTTGAAGGAAGCATAGGTAAAGATAAGGAGTTATATTTAGCAGCAAGAATATTGGGAAGATGAAGAGATTGCAGGACATTGGGGAAAGGAAGGACAAGTCAGGGCAGCTTGGTCAGTTCAAGAAATGGAGATCTGAAGACTTTGCATTATGAAATTGCTCACATCAAAGCACCTAAAATCTTAGTCTTAGGAGACCAATAAAGACATGCTGGAATGAAGACATTCAAAACTATGACTTTAAATAGTATTCTTTCTCTATTCTGATATTTTGAGTAACTTTTCATGCTGAAAAGTAAATTATAACTTTGCTTTTGAATAGAGGCCATTACTCTTAGGGTAATGAATGAAATTCTAACATAGGACCAATGAAATGTATTGCTTTTGCAACTTGTTTTCTAACCCAGTGGGATTAAGAAAATACAGTATCTTTTTCTCTTCCAAACTATTGTAACTAAGGGAAGTGGAATAAATTTTCTTTTTTCCAGTACTCCAATTTCTTTCAGGAGCTATCAAAGTTAGGAGATGACAGCCCAAAACATAGTGATTAAACAGCATGGCATTTTTCTCTCTGCAGAGATGAATGATAGTAATATGTGGAAGAGTATAGTACAAGATCTCAGTTCTAGAAATAGAACTTTATTGCATATACTGCATCTTGATCATTTTATCTAAATACTTGAACACATTCAGCAACATTTTTATGCCCTTATGTTGTTGAAGATGTTGCATGGGATTATTTGGTGACTGATATCATCATGGTCTTTATTAATAATTCTCTTAAGTTCTTAGTCATTTGGGTTTGTGGGTTTTTTTGGTGTTTTGTTTTTTGTTTTTGTTTGTTTGTGTTGAGTTTTTGGGGTTTGTTTGTTTGTTTGCAGGGATTTTTGTTTTTTTTATTGGTTGGTTTGGTTTTGAGTTCTGTTAGTTTTTGTTTGTTTGTTTATTTTACGAAGGACAAAAGGAGCTCTGTTGAAGAGTTCTGTTATTATTCAGCTGGTATTTTTTCATGAGATGGAAATTGTCATAAGCTTCAAGTCGGTGAGAGACAGGTCTTTTTGGATTTTGTGTACAGGAGTATTTAATTGTGATAAAATCATCTTTGGCATTTATACAGCCTGTATAGTAATATCTTCAATTTTTACCTTATCATGAAAAATAAGTCCTTATCCAAGTTTGTTTTCATGTCTTCCATGGACTTTGATGCTTCCAAATTTCCATTAGTTGCAGGGCATACTTCTATATTTCTAAAAAAATTGCCTGAAAACAATAATATCAAATTCAGGTGGTTTTCCTTTAGCTATATTTTAAGCTTGGGGGGGCAGGCGGGGTTTGTTGGTTTGTTTGTTTGTTTGTTTGTTTTCCTGGTGGATCGTATCTTTTTTATTTAGTAGACTAGTAGACTAGAAAATTAATTGTTTTTCCACATAGGAGTGCTCTCTCTCGTTTTTAGTTTACTCTAACTCTGCCCAAGCTGTTTTAGTGAATATGCTCCCAAGGGAGTTTCAAAATCTCACTATTTCAATATGCAATATCAGTACTAAAAGTCCCTAGAAATATTTCATGATCTTTTGAAATAATCTCTCAGCTGTAGCTAGCTGACTGAAATGTGGGTCAATCAGTCTTAGCTTCCTAAGCAGATATACAAAATACAGAATCAGCTATCTGTTTAACTTTTGGTCATGAAGGAGTTTGCGATAGCAGTCCTACTCTAAAGACAGGTTATATATTTCAGTTTCTCTGGAAATACATATATTTCCTGTTCACTGTTACTACCTGTAATGCTATGTGTATGCTGCATTTTACTACCATACATAACTACAGAAGCTGCAAAGGTCACATACCACACCTACTGCCGCATCCTTAGTGTCTTCATTTTACCAAGGCACATTTGTCTCCTGAAGGATGCTTTAGTTTTTCAGAGAATCGCCTTGACTCCTGTCTGACATGCTTCCACACTTTGTGTTAATTACAGTGAAAGGTCATTTGGGCCTTTTGGAGCACTTCTGTGCAGAGCACAGTCAACACGTTTGAAAAGCTTGAAAAACCTATGTAGCATGAATGGTTTGATTAAATGTTCCAATTCCCTTTTCATCATTAACCTTGCATGCTGAACTGTATGCTACACTTAAATGTGTTTACAGATTTGTCATTTACTAGGAAAATCCAGAAAAAAAGCATTTGGTCTCCGTTTATATTCTAAAGCTCTGAGACTTGAAAAATAGATTAACATCCCACAAGAAAGAAAAGCAATTGGGACAATATCTTGACAGAAAAGAATACTGCATCAAGATAGAATGAAATGATGATGCCTCTTTACTATCCCATTGGTTTGGAAAGAACAGAAACACAAAATATCAAACTTGGAGTGAACTTGACATTTTGGTGAACACTCAGTCTTTTCCTTGCTTCAGTACAAGGCAGGCAGCATTTTCTGTTCTCTATCTCTGGAAGCTGAACTACATCTGTTTGCTTTTCAGCGCCAGTAATGCTCTTGAAGTGAATGTCCCAGTGTCTTGGTTTTACCCCAGCCAGCAGCCAAGCTCCATGGAGCTACTTAGTCAGTCCCCCACAAGCAGGAGAGGATCAGAAGGGTAAAAGCCAGGAAACACATGCATTGAGATAAAGAGTTTCATAGGGAAAGCAAAAGCCACACACACACAAAAAAGCAAAACAAGGAATGAATTCACTGCTTCCCATGGGCAGGCAGGTGTTCAGCCATCCCCAGGCGAGCAGGGCCAGGGCCCCACCACACTGACTTTGGAGTGACTTGGGAGGACAAAGCCATCATTCCAAACGTCCCCCACTTTACATACTGAGCATGACATCATATGGTCTGGAATATCCCTTTGGTCAGTTGGGTTCACCTGTCCTGGCTGTGTCTCCTCTCATTCTCCCATACACTCCCAGTCTTCTGTCCAGTGTGTCAATACGAAAAGCAGAAAAGGGCTTGTCTGTGTGTAAGCCCTGCTCAGCAATAACAAAAACACCTCTGTATTATCAACCCTGTGTTTCAGCACAAATCCAAAACATAGCCCCATTCTAGTTACTGTGAAGAAAATTAACTGTACTTCAGGCAAAATCAGACACCCAGTCACATCTGCTTCTGTTCTTTGACTCTGTGGTGCACTCTTGAAACAGTCTTGAAAGAGACAGACAGACTGGATTTCTTACAGATAACATAAAACTAACAGATGGAGTTCAGGAGCACAAATTACATTCTATAACTGGACTTTTAGACCAAAGAGCCCAATCAAGACTAATCTGAAGTAAATTCCCCATTAAACATGGACAATATAGACATCAGGCAAAAACTCCCATAATGTAAATTAACTCAAGTAGCTTCACCTTACTACTTGAACTAGACAAAACCTCGGTCTTGAGCATTTGTGTGGAAATAAAAGAATGATTTGTCCTTGCTCAGAACTAAATGATGAGGTAAACATATTCTTGTTCCTTAGGTTTTCTTTTCTGCATACATTGAGTAAACAAAAATATGTCTTAATCAAGAAGAAGGTTAAAAATGGAAAATTAGAAGGCATAGCAGAAACAAAATAAGTAGAAACACTCTTTTGGAATATATCTCTATGATAAATACTGACAATTCCTGTAAAATCTCAGATTTCATGAAGCTGAACTGCCCAAAGTTCAGATACAAAATCAGCCTGCTGTATGAGTAGGATCACAATCATAATTTACAGAAAACTTCTTTATAACCTTTGGTAAATACATCTGATTCTTTTTACTTTATATAGTTCTTCCTTGCTTGTTCAAACTTATTTTAAAACTCTAATTTAAGATTTTAATCTTAGATATTTTCCAGTTTTGCCTCCTAATATGCCCGGATTTGACTTTTACCTACTGTATGATCACATAAACAGGGATTCAGATTCTCAAATGTCTTAATGTACCTTAAAAAGAACATTGAAACAGGTATCCTTCATGGTTTCTGAAAACAGCAGCCAGACCATATCCTGTCCTGATTTTTACAATAGTATCTTCAGTCCCTGAGGAATAATCATTCCCTTAAGAATGGATTATATTCAATACGAGAAAGTTTGAAGCCAAACAAAGAAAAATTAGTAAGGTGAAAAAAGGATAAAAGAAATAAGCAAGAATCTTGCAGCAGAATCACATTTTTCTCATGAGACAAAATATGTCTTTCAGTATGTCTGCAGTAATGCTATCAAAAATTCAGTCTATTGTATCAAAAGTTGCACAAATTAGTCCTTGCGAAAAGATAAAACTTATCTTGAAGCTAAATACCATGTACAGGATATTATGAGACAGTGCAAATACTAATGACATGTGGAAGCCTGACTAAAATATTCTAAAAATATTATAGAAATTTAGAACATTACTGTATTAATATAATATTTATTTTTCTATGAAAATTAAAAACATTGCATCAGTCACTGATAATTAGCAATACATATTTTTTTTCTGGAAGAGACAGAGAGCTAGTCTGTTAAGCCACCAAGAATGTAGCCCCATTGATTAATTGGTCTAATTAAAATTTAAAAGAAAAATATTTATTGAAACAAGTTTGTTCAAGATCTGATTGTTTCTTGAAATATAAACTAAAAAACTCCAAACATATACCCACTTTCAGAACAGGACTAAATGTCCCAGGTCTATAGATACACAATGAGTCTCAGAGAAGGAAGTTGTAGAGGCAAAAAATGTTTTCAGATCCATACCTCATCATCAGCCACAGGACATACTCAGCACAATTTCAGAACATTTATTTTGTAGGACCAAATTGATATAAACCATAGGAACACACGTCAGGCCTTCATTTTCCAGTTCAAAGTCATCTTCTCTCCCTAAAGTTTTAAAACTTTTTTAAAAGTTTGCAGAAGCTGAGATTAAGGAAGCTGGATATGTGTAGCTTAGAAAAGTCTGCACTCATTTTATCAGGTCTGTGTTCCTATATTGCAAATATGCCTGAAGGAATTAGACTCTGAGCACCCAAGCAGTTCAAAATAATACTTCTGAGCAATGTATTTCATATAAATGAGATGCTAAACTCCAAGAACATGCTGCCAGCAGATTCTACATGACAGAAGAGGTTGGTTACATGTTTCCAAATACAAAGGTATTTGAAGGTATGAATTGTTCTCTGTGTGTCAAGGATGTTTTCCAGATTCATAAAACTTACAATGAAAGCAGCAAATACTATGTGTAGAGCAAGTATTTTTGTTAATAAAAGAATTCAACATTTTTTATTCCCTATTTTGGAAGTTAACCTTCACTTATCACAAGGAACACTGCTAAAAAGTCTGGGAGTAAGAAACACATTTAGGTAAGATTTTTTTTGATATTAACCTACCATTGAAGTTAAATCCTGATCATACACTTCTGGTAAGGATGAAACAGCTGAAGCTGGGAGGTGCAAGGTACCCTTTCTGGACAGTATTGTATGATAATGTGGTTAAGACCTATTCACCTTAACACATTCGTAAAACAGATCCATACTGTGCCAAGAAGGTCATGTCTTACGAAATGATACCTGAAAGAAACAGCATGCACAGAAATTAACTTTCAACACCAGGATGACAGAAGTGCTGTTATCACATATACTGTTTAATTAGGTATTATACACTCACCAAAGTATTGTCACTCTCTGAGGTCTGATGTATTAATCTGTTCTTAATGCTAGATTAATTCAAATGCCTATGATACAGCATAGTCTCTATGGCCTGTGCTGATACTCACCCATGGATGGGAAGGCTCTGTTGGTTTTTCAGGAAGCTGTTGCAATTATTTTCATAATTTATTGCTTTGACCATTTTATTAGTGTGTGAACATCCCTCCACCGGCTCACGCTCTTTTTATACTTTGACCATAAAACTATTTAATTTCTGTCTTAATGATTCTCATAGCTATCTTAAGTATTTCCTCTCATCCAGCTGGTAAAGGCTGACTTGTTTTTGACTGGCTTGAGGTTTCAACCACTCTTAAACATTTCACAGATTTTCAAAGAATTTTTTTCCACTTTGTTATCCTGATCCCCACATCCCCACAGAGATGCAGCATATAAATACATGCATACCTTTATCTCCTTCCCTTTTCTCAAATTCCTTCTTAAAATCATGACATATTTAATAAACCTGACTTCCTTCTAATAACATAAACAATATTCTTATATTATGTTCCTTGTTCTTGATAGTGTGCCCTCATAAAATCTTGTGTTCAAACCATACACTGGTTTAGGCAAGAAATGTCATATTTTCCTGTGTTTGTACATTTTGGGCTGTCTTGAAATCACACAAGCATTAGTGAATGCTGAAGAATTAACAAATGAAACCTTTACTAAAGAGTTAGGCTGTAACAGGGTATGGCAAAAGGGGATGTAAGACAATGAAAACTTCTTGGAATTATTTCTCTTTCTAAAAAGATTATAAATACCCTGTCATTTAAGAGGTCAACTCTATCAGCATCACTGACATTAAAAAGTCCCAAACAGAATATATTAAAAAATAAAAAGTGTTTTATAGGAGCTAAAATTCTAATTCAGTTGAAACAACCACTCACAGGAATTTAATGTCAGTGTCATTTGAGTCAGGTCTTACCTTCTAAATTAGCAGAAATATAATAAGGTCTAAAATACTTAGAAAGTAATAAAGCATTTAAAGTAATCAAGCAATCATTCTGTAATGATGGGGGATTGCTCACAAAACCAGATCCTGACAGACTACAAGTACTTGGAAGAGCAGGAGCAGAGATCTTAATTTAGGAAGCATCGTAAATTACAATTATTTAAATTATATTTTAATTGTATTTTAGGTGCATATACATAGATGCATGTTAATTTAGATTATAGAATATTTTGAGGCTTGCAGTATAACTAGAGGAGTTTTAAATAATCGAACATATCTTTTCAAGCAGCTGAGGAGGGATACCAAACATATTTGTCTCATCTAGATCATTTTTCTCCTCTCCTTCTTTCCACTTGGTTCTACAACCTTTCAGGCTGCATCCTTGCTTGTATGTATTACATCTAGCTGCAAAGTACTGGTAAATCTTATTTTATTTTAATTGCATACTAAGGTTGGTCAGATGTTGAATAGTTGCATCTCTATGCTAAAGTAGGAAGGTAAAATTCCTCTTCTGTTCTTTTTTTTATTTTTTCTGTGATTGAAAAGTAAAAAAAACCCCAAATATAGAAACAATATAAGAAATTATTTTCATAGAGTGATTTACTGGTACAAGAACATTCCTTGTTCTTGCAAGAGATTACCAAAGTAAGCAAGGACAGTTGTTCAGAGATTCCTTTAAATATAAATTTCTAGTTTGTTTCTTTGATTAAGTACAGACATAGCCACAAATACATTTGATTTGACAAAGTGTGGAGTTTTTGATTCAGCAACTGATCAAACTCAGAAGCTATCTAGATAGTGAATGACTGAATCCTTGAAGATCCTCACAGTTTTAGCTGTAAACCCCTTACAGTTAAGTATAACACATTTCATTTTAAATATATATTAAATGTTTTCACATTTACTTCTGTGTTTAGATGCTTGTCACTTACTGATGTTCTTCAGCACTTCTTAAATGCTTTTCTGAAGCTGGATCCAAATGAACCCTATGCCCTGGAAAATCCCCCAGGAGCAGAGTTCAGACCCTCAAGTACACCTGAAATGCCAGCTGAAAATCAGTACCTTACAGGAGCAAACTTCTTTTTTGAGTTATTTTCATGGAGACAGAATTAAGTCAGTTTCATGAGGGATTTCTTGAAGATTTATTTCAAGGATAGCTGGAGTATATTGTTTTCCATTTATTGACATTCTAACAAAAAAAGTGGAAAAAATAAAATATCTCGGTGACAGCAGCATATTTACTAGAGCTCTGCAAACTTGGACCACTACACAAAATTTCTATTTCCGCTTTTACTTGGTAAAAGCAAACTGCAACTGGTGTTTGCAGAAAGACAAAAGATGGAAATGCAGAAAGTACAATTGCATGTACATTTTTAAATGAAGTTTTGTTTCAGGGGAATAAAATAGAAAGTTGTTCACATTTCTAGGAGGGGAGGCAGGGATGCCAAGAAGCTGACTAGGTGTGTTACCACCAGAAACACAGAGCTGGTGAAAAGCAACCTGGTAACGATGCCTTGGGAAGGCTGACCTGAAACAGAGACTGGACAGAGCTAGAGAATAAAGTAGGTATTTATTGAAAAGCTTCCAGGATCCATCCTGGGTAGGACAGGAGCCTGACCAAGGCTACACCCAAGGTGGACTTAGAATGGTCACAAAAATGGCTGACCAGTCACGAGGTCTTACATTTTTATAAGTTTTGGTCCATTCGCATGTTGGAGTTCAATTGTCCTATTACAGCTTCAGGTTGTGAAGTCTCATCTGTCTTGTTTCTCCCTTAAGTCCACCATTGTCTATGCTTTGGGCTGAAACTTGTCCTTGGTCTTCAGCAGGAAAAGGATTTGTTTTGTCTCCCTGCTCTGTGAAGAGAGCTTACTAACACTTAATATGAGGCTCAGAACTACACCCCTAGGCAGCACAGAATCTGAAAAACAAGAAAGCTAAAACTTAAGGCATCAGTACAAGGGGCAAGTGATCAGTCTAGATATATGCTTGCTTAAGAGCCCATTTGGTGGAGAGAAAGATATATTCTTTGGAGTTATGCAACTAAGAAACTGGTGATGTCAAAGAACTGAATATTTGCTCCTGAGATAAGCTGTTCTGGAACTTAAAAGTTTTCCTTTGGAAAACTGTCATTACCACATTGCCTGAAGAAAGCCAGTACTTATACTGCCTGGTTCAAATAATAAAGAACACTTTCAAACATCTTTCTTGAAAAATGAGTATGGCTATCTTTAGGTCAGTCTACTTTTTAAGTTAAAAGATGGAAGGATTATTAGCAATGGGATCGGTTCATAACTTATATATAACTGTGTACAATAGGTCAGGGTACTGTTTAAACAAAAGATCAGTAGCCTTAATATTAAACAATTGCTGTGATTAATTAAAGAAAAACATATTACTAATCAGAGGAGGGTCCATATAGCTTTTTATTCGGTCTGAGAGTTCAATGTTTTCCAAAAGGAAAAAGGATAATATATGAAATGAAAGAAAAATGTCTGAAGCATTCTTTGTGTAGCACTAGTCATTTGCCTGCAAATGTAACAGTTATCAAACTCAAGAATGCAGAATAGAAGTAGTTACATATTCCATTTAAGCAAGAACACAGAGGGCCAGACAGCAGCAATTTACAGAGAAGAACACTGTTTAGAAGAACACTTTTTTTATTGCTTGTAAAATGGCAGGAGAGCTTCAAGGTAATAGCATTTAATAAAAATAAAAATAAAAAAAAAAAATAAAAAGAGAGAGAATGAGAGAGAAAGAGAAAAAATAGGGAAAAAAAAGTATTTCCTGAGAATAGGCCCAATTTTAAATGTCTTCACCTTTTCATCCTGATACATAAGCCTTCTGTCTGCTTAAACCCTGCAAAAGCTGTATTTATTTATTTGTTTATGAGACCTGGGGTGGTTTTTTTTTTTTTGCTTTTGAAAGCTGAATGGGAATGTTTTTAGCTTCCTTTTTAAAAATTGCTTAGAGTTTTTACATCCAGAGAAGACACACCTTGTTTTGTGTACATTTGATGTTGTTTTTAATGGAAATTTCTGAAATGCTTAAATAATTTTTCCATGGTTCAGTGTGTTTTTTATTATTTCTTTGACCAAAATATCATTTCTCTTTCAAATGCTCACTGCTGTTATGAATGTAATGTTATGTTGTTATGGTGTAAACAGGGTTTCTACAATTGGACAGACTCGAAAGGTAAAAATGGAGTGAAAAATTTCCACTCAAGCCATCTTTGTTAGAAAAAAAACTTTAATTTCACATTTTTAAAGTTTTAATATTCATTGTTGTTGTTTGCAAGCTGTGTGTTTTGGAGAAACTGGAGTTTCAAAAGACTGTAAAATCCATTTCTTCTGTTGATAGCAAATATTGAACTTTCTTACCTGAAAAAGATAAAACTTTCAGAGATTTACCTCACTTCTAACAAAAGAGTAGCTTATGTTTACCAAAAACAGAGGCTATATCAAGCAATGCAGTATGTTCTGGCAAGGAAACACCAGGAGTAATTTGTGTTCCCCTCAGGATGATAAAGCATCATTCGAGTATAGATCAGGTATTTGGCTCAGATTTCTAAAACTCTTTTGAGCATTTCCCATCTCTAATACCTAGATCGGCTGGATATCCAAATCCAGTGAATTTCATGCCACCTCACAGTGTACTTTTCACGCCACCATGCAAGGAGAGATGCAGGGCTGCAGCTCCTCAGATCTTCCTCCGACACTGTCCACCTTCCAAACCTACAACTCTCGTCCTTATGCTGCCTCCTTTCTATTCCCAGTCCTTTACCCGTGGTGTGCACGGGCTCCCGAGCGCAGGGGCACCGAAGACTCCTGTTTTCCCCAAAGCAAACACACTCTCTGATCTGCAGAGCCCGTTTTGCCTTGTGGCAGCAGGCAGCTGCAGCGGACAGGGACGGGAGCCAGGGGCGGCCGCCACACCTTGCCTGCTTTGATCTGGCAGTTTCCAGCCTCCCGTGCCAGACACGGCCTGTCAGCCGGGCCCGCACCTGGCCCGGCCCTGCGCTGCTGCACACGGGGAATGGGCCTCGCTGCCAGGAGGAGCCTCCCCGCTGGAAGAGGCTGGATGAGCTTGTTTCATGGGCTGCTGCTTTGAACTCCCATCACCTTGCTGCCTCCCACATCTGGAGCCTGAGGTGAAGGAAGATGAAAGGGTGCTGGGGAGTGCAGAGGCTTGTGAGGAACGCTGGGAATGCTCCCAGCCTCTGCGCAGGGCTCCCGACTTGGCCATTGCCCAACTTGGAAAGTTACATCGCGTGGATTAGAGGAGCTATCCCCGTGTGTATGCAAACTACCGGGGGTGCACTTGATGTACGCTGGAGTGTTTGTACATAAACCAGGGGGTGTTAGTAAGTGCTTGCATTTATACTTACAAACAGTGGGTCTCATAGAGAGATCATGCCTGGATTAATCTTAATACTTTTCAGAGATACTAGTGATGACCAAACACTGTCAGAGTCCAAGGTATTTAACATTTACAAACCTTGCTTGGTAACTTATCCACTGTATCTTCCCATTGACTTTCACAAGTCTTAAATCAAATTTTTAAAACATTGAAAGAAAGAAAAAAACAGAAGAATTTCCAGCAAATACTGCTTTCCAATTCTGCTAGGCTTTATAGTAAATCCATTAAAAGAAATGACAAGTCATTACGAAATGCACCTGGCTAGTTACACTGAAGCTGAGCACTGTCTCCAGCTCAGGCAACACTGTTGGCATGAGCATTAGCCTCATGGTGTTCTGCAAAATTAAGGCACTTGCTGGACTAGCTTTTCTAAATAAGGATGTTTTTCTGAATGGAAAATTTCAGGTGCACATTTTACATTAGTAGCAAAGCATAAAGTGTATTTTTCTGACCTGTAAATTTTGTTGCCTTTATGGTTTGTGATATCATAACATTCCCTGAATGTTAGTGTTAGAGGAGGAAGAGAAAACTGCCTTTGCAAATATATAATAGTGTAAATTTTATTCTCCCTGGTCTTTTTAGAATAACAAACAAAGATACACAATTAATTGTAATTTTTCTGGAAGTGACATTATCACCATACTCATAAATACCCACAAGGCAAGGACTGTCCCAGGGGAGATAACTTTCTTTCAATGGTGTGATAAAATGCTCTCATCACAGACAGTATTTATTGCCTGTGTCTCTTGAGAGATGATTAAAACAGGAGAAGAGCTAATAAGCAGACACAAAGCATCCCACTATGCTCATTTCATAGGCTTGTTTGTACTTGTTTGAAACACAGTGTATTAATATAGGATCTGAGATGATAATTTTTTCCTCCTTCTGCTTTCTTACTGGGTTTTTATTATTGTTTTGGAGAAAAATGGCTAGAGAAACGTTAATATCTTTTAAAAACTCCTACACTGAGCTATAATCCCTGCTGCAGTAAACTGCACACAATCTCATCACTTCGTTTCCTCTAGCTAGAATTCATGCCCTTTTGTGAGCACAAACAGAAAGACATTTCATTAAATTCCCTTTTCTTACAAGGCAAACCAGCAGAAATGAAAACAAATTAATAGCATTAAAATTATACATTATTTACTCTGCTTAAATAAAGAATGAGCTATAGTAAAATCATGTTTTGGGTTTTTTTAGCTGAACAAAATTCCTTTTTTGCTTGATTGCTAGACTTTCAGAAAGGCCGGTGACATTTCCTGCAACACTGTCTGCAGCTCCCAATACCCTTTAGGAAAAGCTAAGGACACTTAAAGTTTGAAAAAATTTCAAAGTTACACACTCAGCTAGGATGAAACACTGTGGATAGGTTCACTTTAGCAAAGTTGGTGAAAAACTCTCATTGCCAACTTTTCCTTTGATTTCCAAAGTCTCTCTCTCTCAGTGTATATTTGATTCATACCATCTAAAAATGAATCTGCAAAGCAGAAACTTTATCTGTGTCATCATGGTATCGGTATTTCCCTCTTTTTGTTCCAAGATTACTTAAGATCCTAAAATGAGTTTCAGTTTCTTGCTTCTTTTTTAAAAGGCCTTGCTTTTTGCTTTTCTTTTTATGTAGACATTTTTTCTGTATTAATGATGTAGTAATTGTTTGATATCTCTTTTTGTGACATTGTTTAAATTTTCCATGAGTAGCATCACCTACTTGCTTCAGAAAATATGATGCAAAGTTGAACAGAAGGATCAAAATGCCACTGACCATGAATTTCTGACGGTGCGGTGCATTCAAGATTAATTAAGGTTCATATGCAGCATGAGTTAAATGCACCTCTAAAACAAATACATCATAACCTGTAGTACTCCTTAGACTATTACAGTAGTTTAGAAACTAATATTTAGTCATATGATGCCAAAATCTGAAATTTTTGCCTTTAATTTGCTGAAGTTTGAACTTCCTATTTTTCTGTATCATCCAGAATCTTTTACACTAAATTTATGCCTAAGATTTTAGCTAATTTCTGTCTACAAAGAAAACCTTTTTATATTAGTGAAGTATATGATCTAGAAAATGAAATATTAAAAGACAAAAATTCTTTTCCCATAAATTTATGTTATAGAGGAAAACACTTTTGAGAATTGAAAACATTTGGGTTCCTTTCTATTAATTCTCCAAGGTTTATGTGGATGTCTTATTGGATCTAGATAACCATTTTGATCTGAAGAGAACCCTGTCCTCTTCACAAGTATCAACCATTGATGATGAGATGAAAAGACATTTAGACAAAGACAACAAATGTGTTCTTCAGAATTGCAAGATACATATTTCCTTGTTTGACAATTTTGCTTACTTTGAAGGTTTTACATTTAACAATACATATTTCAGCACCATAAAATACATTCTAAGAGACATAACTTGATGGTCGGTTTGTATTGCCTGGTTCTTTTCATGATTTGAAATGAGTAAAGAAGCAATGTCTCCATATAAAGCAGTTCAATGGAATTTATTTTTTTAATAGCAGTTTCCTTTGTTTCTGCAGTCTTCAAAACACATGACAAAAAAATAATTTTCCCCTGGTTTCTTACAAGACAACTATACCTTGCTGTTTTTCTACACTTTGACTGTGCTGCAGTACACATTATATGGCATGATTAAAAACATAATGACTTGTGATACTATTGAATTTAAACAATACATTGAAACTTTTTTAAATTTAGACCTATGAGAAACTCACCAACAAGCAAAGTAACGGTGATGCAATTAATGCTGCCATATAAAAACAGAATTTAATTTCCTGTAATTTGTGAAATATGAATAGTTCTGTAAATACTCAATGCTAGCTTAACTCCAAAATGAGCTAACATCTGCTCAGTTTTAGGTGAATAAAGAACTAGAGATGACTTATGTTGTTTTTCTTCATTGTTAGTTTTCTTTTTTTCTTGCCCTAAATAATGGGAGTTTTTTCATATTAAAGTCTTATTTTTCCTTTAACTTCAGCAACACTTTCACTAATCATTCCTTTATTTATTTGATACGAAAAATATTACACGTTTGTGGAACTGATTCTAATCTTTTTCATTAGTATTTGATTTTAAACTATGATAGTCATTAACACGATACCAGTTCAATTTTATAATGAAATCCCTCATCCAGGTGACTTGACATGAGAATCGTCTACCAGATACTGCTAAAAAATAAGAAGAAATTTTATTTGTTGTTAGAAGAAACAATTACCACTTCTCTTCAAATTTCAAGAGTCCTGTATTCAAAATAAGTGATTTTAATACGCTGATAGTTGTTTTGGTTCAGTGTCCCTAAGTGGGAAAGATATAGAGAACGATGTTAAATTAAGGAAAAGTCAATAGGTCAAATAATTACCTATTGTCTGTGACTGGGAGATGGCAAATCTATAAACATAACAGGACTCAAATCAGGAAAGTGATAAAGATTTTTTGACTTATGAGAGAAGAGTCCAACTTATGAAGAAAAAGAAGTTGCCATAAATTAAAAAGAGTTGCCATAAATTAAAAAACACATGAAAATCACAATATTTATTATTAAAATTATTAGAAATGTACCTAGACTATGAAATTTAATTCTTATTTAATCTTGGGTTTAAACTCAGGTTTCTAACCTAATATGTAATCTTCAAGGATCTTGGATTCTAGGTGCTTCGCCATACAACACAAGAGTCATCATCAAAAGGATGTAGTTAAAGTCATGCAAATGTAGAAGTTCTTCCAGCTTCTGCTGTGGCCATATCAAACTACACAAGAAAATACTGCAAATCACAGAATCACAATATGAGTGAGGTTAGAAGGAACCACAGTGAGTCATCTGGTCCAACCTCCCTGCTCAAGCAGGGTCATTCTAGAGCACATGGCATAGGTTTGTGTCCAGATGGTTCTTGAATATCCCTCAGTGGGAGAGACTCCACAGCCTCTCTGGGGAGCTGTTCCTGTGCTTTGATATCCACACAGTAAAGAACTTCCTCATGCTCCATGTCATCATTCCAACATGTAGGTCAAGCATGATTTACCTTTAGTGTATCCATGCTGACTAGTCCTGATCACCTTCTTGCCATGCATGTGGATGAAGATGGCCTCCAGAATGAGATGCTCTATCACCTTTTCAGGGATTGAAGTGAGAACAACTGGCTGGTAGTTCCCTGGGTCCTCCTTCTTGCCTTCAGGGGGACATATTCTGTCTTCCAGCCTTCAGGCACTGCCCTATCTTCATGACCTTCCAGAGAGGATTGTAGACCACTTTATTATGGTGTCCATCAGCTCTCTCAATGCTCTCAGATTAATTATGTCAGGGGTCTTGAACTTGTGGATGTCAAGTCTCTCTAGGTGTTCTCTGCCCCAATCCTCCTTGACCAAGGGAAAGTCTTCCTTCCAACATTCTTTTACCCTGGTATCTTGGGTCCAGGATTCATGAGGACTGATCTTGGCAGTGAAGATGTTCTTTGTACAAGGGAACCTTTTCAAACAAGGCTCCTTCTTTTCTGTCTTTCCTTCTTTCACTTTTCAATCCTCTGTCTCATATTCACATTCCTTACCACTACTTTACTCTAAAGTGAATGCTAGACACTGTCATTTTTGAGTTACGGGACATCAACACAACACATTAAAAATTTTGCTCCTTCTTGTACTATTACAGGATTCCTGCACAAACAGAAAGTTTAGAAAGTTTAGAGTTTTCATATATTCCCTTCTGTAAATATTGTTTTTAATTTAATTTTCAAGTATTTTTAAGATTTTTGGGGTGGAGTTTCTAACCTGTTAAACTGGCCTTGACTTAACTTTATGAAGAAGCCTCAGTATTTTTTTAGTACCTTGCAATTTCTTTTTGAAGTATTTTTCCTATGTAAGTATGCTAAAAGTACAATACTTGATTATAAGAATTTTCATGCCGAGTTCCAGTCCAGAGTGAATTTTACAGCTGGGTTATAAATCCCAGAGAGCAGAAGTTTATAATGGAAATGCTTCTAAGTCTGCACACTGAACTGCTGCTGGAATGATTTTCTACACGGTATAAAGGCCACTTGAAAGTTTCCTATTTTCCCCTGTAAAGACAAAAAGATCTATTTCAGAAGATGGAACTTTTGAATAAAACAAAAATTGTTCTTATAGTATACCAGTATGAAACTAAATTCAGTTTATTCAGCTATTAATTTTCTCCTAAAAATCATGATGCCTTTCTGAGCATTAGGTTTTTCCTATTGAAACTGACAGAAGGCAAAACAAATGCTTTACATAACGGGACAGAGTGACATAAATAATCAGGAGTATCAGTGCATTTCCTTAGATTTAAACACACCATGTGATCTCAAAATGTCCCATCTACAACCAGTCTGATAAAACTGTCTTAAAACCCAAATCGTTTTCTTTTCTTTTCTTTTTAATTTGGTTGAGCACAGAGACAAGCATCTCCATATCAGAATTCACTACGTATTTTGCCCTTTTTCTTAGAGAAAGAATCATGCATAAAGGGTTGGGGAATCTATGCTAGTAAAAGTAATGACACTTCACTAATGACAGATTTAATTAATTTTAAGAACATTCATCAAATTCCTGTTGGTTTAGGTTTTTAAATTTGCTTTGGTATGTAAAATATTTGTTAAGGGCATAGGCCTGTATATTCCTGCTAATCTAAGAATCTGTTTAATGCCTAAACCTCATAGCTGGTTCCTGACTACAGGTTTTATCAATTTTAATCTTCTGGAGAATATGTGTGCTAAATAAATGAGCATTAAAGATAATAAATCAAAGTAGAATACCATGGAATGTATTTTTTCCAACCCTTATTAAAATCTGTTTTATGGAATATATAGGAAATACAGTTTGTGTAGAAGCAGACTGAAATTGTAATAAGTAATTCTAGTCTTTCCCATTTACCCACAGATTAATCTTCACATTTATACATATGATGGCTACAAATATTTTAGATTTTATCGAGCAGATATATATTTAACCAATACCTTTGATCATGGTGAGATACTAGGAAAGATATTCATCATCAGTCATGCGTCTACAAATATAATAATCATACATGTTTACACCTTGCTTATAAATACAAACTAGCACAATCTATTAGGGTATTAATTTACTATTTGATTTAAAAAATGTTTAAATTAGATGACAAAAAGCTCTCTGTACACATCTCTTGTCACCCAATATGTTTAGAAGTTTGCAAATAAGACTTGTAAAATTCATTCATGCTGAATAAATACACTCTAACTTTACACATGAAATGTGTAAAGCAGTGGTGAAAATACATTACATTATCAGAAGAGTTCACCATTGGTCTACAGTTACAGTTGAAATCAATATATATTAATGATACTAATAAACTTTTTAATTTGATAGAAACAATGTACATAGAAGATACACAGACTGCTGTTGCCACAGACTTCATTTCTTGGGTTACTAACAGATGCAAAAGTCATTTCACTATGATACATAGCACATTCTATTATATGACAATGATGTTAATAATAAAATGTGACAGAGACATGCACCATGCTAATCTTCCAAAAGTTTGCTAATTATATAGCCTGGTCTTTTTTGCTATTTCTGTGATGTAAGATTTTACTTGTTTTCCAATTGACATAGGTTCTCTTAATTTCGTTGTAACTTCATTTAGAGTTAGACCTGCAGTTTTTGCACATTCTATGCTTCTATTTCTCATTGAATGTGTTGGAAACTACAGCATTCTGAAACATTACTGTACTAAGTGTCATTGAAGGGAACGTTTTGACTAATCCATATACATTAAGTATGGGAAAAGAAAATGTCACCTGGTTGTTCTAGTACAAATAACTATTGATATGGATTTCCTTCCAGTTGTCTTTGTTACATGAAAAACCATATTTGTGACATAAATTTTTCACATTTTCAACTTCCATTAAGTCATTCTAGCACGAAAAAACAGTCAAAATTCTAAAATATCTAATATAGTAAGGATAGAAATCCACACTTTAAAATTCATAACTCGCACCATCACTTTTATAAATTTTATCCAAGAAATAAGAGATTGGATTTTTGTTTGGTTGTTTGCTTAAAATTGCTAGGCTGAAGAGCATCCTCCAAAATTCTCAAGTTTGTAGACATCAAGAGAAAATAGTAGTTCAACATGACAGGTAGATGAACGAAACAGAGACTTTTGTTAAATCTTCCTTAATTCGTTACCAAAGAAATACATTAGAAGTCATCATTCTTACACTCAGGTCTTCCCTACATGAATATCTGAGCACCAAACTCCACTAAGAGAGAGAGCACCATGAATATCTGAGCACCAAACTCCACTAAGACAGAGTACTTACTTGACTTTAAGCATAACTTGTTATGCCACTTGGCAAGCATGGCAAGAACAGCAAAGAATGTAAGAAATACACATTTAAATATAGAACTTAATGCTGTGCTTGTATTTGATCTAGATATTAGAAAAAAAAATGGACTGTCATGTCATTATTACATGCAGAGTGTTGACATGCATGTACTGTGTACACTATATACTTCATTTTAATTATGATTCACAAGAACACAAAAGATAATATATCATTTTCTCAACCTTAAAAAAAATGCTGGAATAAAAGGCAATATTATCAGACTGTGACTTAAGAAATTAACCTTTTCTAATTGCCTGCTGTTTGAATTTCAACATTCTGAAACTGGCTACATATGCAAAGCAAACCAGGAAAGCTGTTAGAATGTTTGAGTACCATGTTCAGCACATTAGAATGCCAATAAGGTTTTCCACCATTTCTGTCTCCCATTTATCATTATTTATTGCATTGTATTTAAATGAAATCTAGCCACTCCCTTAAAAAACCAAAAACAACTAAAAAACCCAAATCAAACAAATAATCCAACATACCCCAACACAAAAAAAAAAAAAAATCAACCCAAAAAATCACAAACAATCAAACAAGGAAAACCAGAAAACACTGATAGATGTAGTTCTGGGAAATCAAAGTCACAGTTCAATTTATAGTGGCAAGAGAAGTATCAGCATTGAAAAAATAGATCAAATCTTCTGGCCTGAAATAGGGAACATCAGTTTAGTGTAAAGACTATCGTCACGTGAAGCACATAACAAACAAAAGCTAAAAGAGATTTTAGGTGTTACTAACAAATAACACCTTAAAACCTATTTTTTTTTACTTAAATTGATGTATGTGTTTGTTGGCTTTGTTGATTAGAGACAGAAAAGTGTGACAAAATTTTGGCTATGTGTTTCTCTGTCAAGGCTGTTGAAAAAAATTATATTTTACATTGGATATTTATGAAAATGTCAACAATGCTCATAGTTGTATAAATATAGCTAAAATACTTTACTCCATTTTGTTGTCAATATTTCTGTCATCTAGAAAGAGCAAGCAGCACTGTTACTGGGGTGATTATCATAGATGGAGTATTGAGGTAACAGATACAAATAAATTACTTTTTCATGAAAATAGTTTACTGATAGCCATAAATAATGTATATAGTCAAACAAGCTAAGAGACTCAACAATTTATCAACACAAGTGAACTTCTTACAGGACTATTTATATCTGTGTAAATAGCAACAGATATAATTTTGGGGGTTTTTTGCATAGAACATATAATTTTGGTTCTTTTATTTTTATTCAACTATTGTGAGTGAAACCATTCTGTGATTTTGCAAGGGAAAGCAGTAATTTTTGCATTGTGTGGCAAGTTGTGGCAAGCTAGCTTGAGATGGTTCAGGATGATATTTGGTTGAGTGATGGTTTGAACATAAGGAAATGTAGAAACTAGAAAAATAAAAAGGGAACAAAAAGAGAAGAAATAGTTTCTGCGTATCTTCAAAGAGAAGAATAACCCTCTGCTGCAGAGATGTTACAGAGTTATTTTATTATGAGTAAATAGGGATTTTATGTAAATATACAAGAATACAATGCTATTGTATTTTCTACTTCTGTATGCAAGGCCAAAACATCTAAATGTTTTTCAATGCTTTTAAAAGTTTTTAAAAATAATTATAAATGTTGTTACTATTTTTAAAAAAGTGAAAACTAATATTCAGCTTCTCATAGTTTTGTTTGCTTTATACTGTGAAAACTAGAAAAATAAAAAGGGAATCCAAAGAGAAGAAATAGTTTCTGCATATCTTCAAAGAGAAGAATAACCCTCTGCTGCAGAGAGGAATTTTATAGAAATATACGAGAATACAATGCTATTGTATTTGCTACTTCTGTATGCAAGGAAAAACATCTAAATGTTTTTAAATGCTTTTTTAAAAGTTTTTAAAAATAATTATAAATATTGTTACTATTTTAAAAAAAGTGAAAACTAATATTCAGCTTCTCATAGTTTTGTTTGCTTTATACTGTACAAAAAGCCAGAGATATACTTGTAAACTACATATGACAAAGAATGAGATGAATATAGGATGGCATTAATATTCTCTTAAGTTTTCCATTAATTTTCAAAGTAATTCTGAATGCATAAGAATGACACATTCACCCCAAAAAACACAAAGAAAGTATTTTTTATTTTGACAGGAAGAAAGACCATTGCAGGCTGATTGCCATGACCTGATCATATGAAGTAAGACACATATGTGTCAGCTTACTGAATGCAGTGTACTTATACCAAAGTGTTTAATATTCTCAAGAAAATGAATACAGAATAGATTCTCATGGTCCTGTGGTTAATGTCTCTTCTAACTTTCTTCCATGATGTCCTGACAAGGAGTCGTAGGGCGACTTTCTTAGAACCATTATTTTTGATTACTTCTTTTGCCAGAGAGGTAGGAAGAAAGAAAGTGTAAAAAAAAAAAAAATTGAAATAGGCAGAATATAGAAACAGTGTTTGGCAACCGTTGGTTGTGTGTCTCAATTGTTGAGAACTGTTTATTTCTATTCATCTACCTGTTACTATTATTTGTCTGATAAAATCTTTGTTACTTTAGGTTTACTCATCATTTCTGATGGACAAAAATCCTTACAGGCTATGAAACTCTAAGATGTGGGAGCACTTCCAAAATTCCAGCTCCATGTTCATACCTTGACTGCACATGGTATCCACACCCCTTTTCTCTTGCCTTCTGAGCTAACAGGTGTGTTCACACATTCACACACATTGCTGTCTATGCTGTCATTCTTTTTTTTTATTGTATAAATCTTGAGGACATAAGTGTGTTTCTTGATCTTCCTCCTCTGGACAGCACAAATAGTTATGATTTTACCCTAATTTATCAAATATTCTTAATTAAGCACGAATTAATCAAATGTCACTATAGTTTCTAAGATTGTAGATTTTTACATTATCCAATAGTCTTCTTAATTAAAAAAAAAAGAAAAACAACAAAGCACAGCATTCTGTATTTGTATACTATATTTCTTGTTGTAGAATTTGATATCCACATTGCGTCTAACATGCCTATATATTCAGCTGACATGTCAGTGTGTTAGAATAGTATGTATCAAAACAAAATGACATGCTAAGTACAAAATAAAAAAAATACATTACCCATTACACCCCTTATATGACACAAAGTGAGCAGCAAACTAGGAAAGCATGAGGAATCTTAATAATTAATAATATGTTTAGTAATTCAAAGTTTAGTATTTAAAAGCAAAATTAGAAAACATTAATTTTGAATTTTCTGGTTATTTTATAGTTTTCCACATGCTTGCATTTTTTAAGTATAAATCACTGAAAAACTTTACAAAATCACATCCTGAACTTTTCTCAAAACTTCCATCTTGCCTACAGTACCCAAGGGTAGCATGTAATAGCTTTTTTAAAGTCCATTTTAAAAAATAACTGATCTTTAATTTTCAGGGGAAAAAAAAAAAAGATTAAATGGAAATCCTACTTCTCAGTTATTTCTGAGAGAGGTACAGTACAAACAGGCAGATTTACCCAGTGAGGTACCTGCAATGCACTTGAAGGCAGGGCAATCATTAACTCATATTATCCTAAATGTCTGGGTGGCAATGACCATGGAAATGAGATAACCTCTGTGAACTTGGGAAAACAAAAATAAAAATCCACCCATATCTTGAGTGGCATGTCTCAGCTAGATGACTGCAGTAATGCTACATAACTATTCTGCAGTAGAAAATGAAAATAACTTCTCAAGCTGAAGCTCCAAGATTTTTTTTTTTTTTTGCTATTACTCTGTGGCCCTGGAAAACCATTAAGGTCTAAACTACAAAGGAGAATTAGATCATCTCTTTCCTAGCTCTGAATTAAAAACCCAAGTTAAGTGCCTAGAATTGCAATGCACTAGTTTGACAGACTCCATACATCCACACAGACTTTTTAGATGGATGTTATTCATCCAGTAAGAAAATGCAAAAGATGGCAAAATTTCTTATCCTCCACCTCAACATTACAAACATTTTCATATATTATCAAGAATTGCAGGTCATGATCTTCTCACACAAGAAAATGTCTCCACCTACTTTAAGAAAAATTTCATCATTTAGTTCTCACTTTTTTCCCTGCAAAATTTTAAGCAAATAATGCATGTATAGAAAAGTATCTTGACCTTTTCTTTTAGCGTGGGAGTGTTCTTAAAATTACGCAACAAGTCATTTAGTGCAGGCCCCTGCTTGGGATGTGAAGTTTTATGTTTAGCTCCCTCTTCTGCTTCAGGACAGCTCAGTCTAATGTTGTTCACTTGTGTACTGCCATGATTGCCTGTAGGTATTTTGAGTTGTTCTGGCCTCAGGACTCTCCGTTTTGAAGTTCCACAATTCAAAACCCAACAACCGAACAGACAAGAAGGGGCTTTGTCCAAGAGGGGAAGAAAGGAGCACGACATCAAAGTGCAGTGATTTGGGTTCTCATTAGAATGGAAGGGGTGCAGCGTCAACGCTTTTTCAGTGCACAAGGGACTAGACAGAAAGCTCCCCTTTCTCCATTATTCCCAATTCCAGCTGGGTACCAGTCTGCTTTTCCTTGATGTCCAATGGGTGATTTCTGTAGCCTGCTCAGT
Organism: Trochalopteron elliotii; assembly: GCA_024734555.1. Taxonomy (NCBI): domain Eukaryota; kingdom Metazoa; phylum Chordata; class Aves; order Passeriformes; family Leiothrichidae; genus Trochalopteron; species Trochalopteron elliotii. The sequence goes on from JANPWX010000065.1 coordinate 1,838,247, forward strand.
AGCAGGTTTAATATACAAGAATCCGGTACATATGAAGTTTTTACTTATGGGCTAAGTACCTAGTGCTCTCCTAAGCCTGAAGATTCAATCATATAGGCCTCAATCCTACTTAAGTACTGCCAAAGAACCTAACTCATTTTAGAGGAGCTAGATCTGCTACTGTGTTGCCTGAGGCTGGCACCCCCATGCCCCTTCACTATGGTTCTGTGCTAGGAAGCATGATAAAGATGATTACATGAAAATCTATGTTCAGCAGAAGACTTAGAATACAGGAATACAGGTAGTTCAGAGCTCCTCCTCTGTGTTTCTGCCTCCTCTACCTGTGTCAAATGCTTTAGGAGGCATCACATTTGAACAGCACCTGGGCTTCTTTGACTGAAAAATGTCTTTTTGATCTGTAAAAAATGGAGCATGATTTGTACCTAAATAATTGAATTTTACATACTGGAAAAAGCAGCTGGGCAGGGAAGCAGGGCAGAGGCCTTAAAAATCTTGTGTTCCTCATATTAATTCTTGGCTTTTTCTTAAATAAAAAGGTTACAGTCAATATCCTTACCTGAAGAACTACCTTTTGGTTTAGCATTTAATAATATAACTTTAAATGTGCATATGTTGAACAATATTTGATAGCAAAAATTACATTACCAGACAGTGCAGTGAAATATAAAGGATAAGACTCAGTAAGAGTTTGTGTCTGTCATGTGAGGAGCAGATAAAATATCCTTTTCTTGAAAGTGTTCTCATCCTTTCCTCCCTCCAAGCCCTTCAGCTATAAAACTGCAGTCTGATTTACTTTTCTTGCAACTTAAAACAAGTGGTTTAAGTATTTAATATGTTGTAGAACTGCTATTTTGTTTCTGTCATTTAGTCAAGTTCTTCACATTCTGATAGCAAGAATGAACAGCCAATGAAGAAAAATAATACAATTATATTCCTAACACCACAAAATCCAAAAAAACCAACTAACCAACCAAAAAACCAAAACAAACAGAACAAACAAAAAAAACCCACCCCCAAAACCACAAAAAACCAAGAAACCAGAAAAAACCCTGCCTTAAATCCATCACTGTAGAGAAATATAATGTCCCAAATGCTGACAAACAGAGACCAAATTTATTAATTCCTCTGGTGTAAAATAACTAAGCAAAAATTTTTGAAAGAACTAGGAAAGAATCTTTTTCCCAAAAAAAATCTTTCCATTGTCCTTTATTAACATAATTTTCATGCACAGCATCCTACTTAACATGCAGAGTAAAATGTTCACTCTTTCTGCCAGTGAAGCAGGAAAATACTTCCATTAGAATAAATAGCTGAAACTGCTGCCAGGGTCCAAGTATTTTGCAGAGTATTTCCTTGGCCCTTGGAAACACTGTCCATACAGAAAATGTGTGGATCATATCTCACTCCTTTTCTCACCTGAACCAGTAGCCAGGTGTACAAAGTTGATTTGCAATATTTCTTTTCAATTTTAATAAATTTAAAAACAAATTTCACAAGTTAGAAACTGTAGATAAAAAATTCCTATCATAGGGCATAAATAACTGCAGTTCTTGAAGCTAGCTCTTTTTTTTTTAAAGTCAATATTTATTTGAACCTTTCCATACCAGTCTTTCTGAACTTCTATTTTGGATAAAACATTTTGAAAACAAGAGGGGTTGTGGAAACAGACTAAAGAACAATTTTTATTTGCATGAGATGCTTCATTCACTGTTCAGTGACACTCTAGAACCGAATCTCCTCAGGTTAGTGGTATAAGAGCTAAATATATCATGTATGCACATAACAATGTAATATATGAAAAAAAATTCAAGCCAAACAAAACCAAAACCTCTTAAAAGTAGAAACAAATAAAATCAAAATACAGAAGTATGTGCACATGGATTTATAGGTAATTAACTTCCCCAAGAACCTGTGTTTTTGTGACTGAAGATGACAGAATGTATATTTAAATATTTTAAATATTTCAGAACTTTATAAAAAATTGTAACTATAAATGAAGAAACTGAAAACATTGAAAAGAGAGAAAGATTGAGAAGAATGCATCTTTTCCAAAGGATGATTTTTAGAATTAAATTGGAATTTGAAATTTTGTACTTCACTGCATTTAAGACATCTATAGTAGTTCTTACAGCATTAGTACACACAAAAAAATCTCCTATACTCCTATATAGTTTCAATGTGTATGTCAGAGGACCAGATTCAACCAGCAGTAAGGATAAGGTAGTGAATTCACTCAGGAATATAAATCCAGATAATTTTTCTTTGTTATACTCCTTTTTACATTTGTCTCTTAAAATTGTTGCAGGAATTATCTGGGCATGGAATTCTTATGACATGACACTAGAACTCAGTCTTCTGTAGCCAATATTCCTTAAATACAGAATATTTTGCCTTTTGGTCCTTGCATTAAAGGAAAACCTAATATATTAACTCATACTAGTATATCAAAATTTTAACAATTCTCCTTTGTGAGAGCAAAGTCCTAAACTTCAATTTATGAAGGAACTTGATCCCAGGAGTTTTAAGGAAAGAAAAGCAGAAAGGAAATTAAAAGGATGGTATTATATTTCTTAAAATGAAGACTTTTAATTAAGTCTTTAATGTTGGGGGTTTTTTATTTTTACCTAATATTACATTGATTTAATTATTATTTTATTTAGCTGATTCATGCACATTTATTCAGTGCAGTTGTGTGAGATTATTATAATAACTCTAGATACAGATAAATTTGTATTGTCAAGATTTATCTACCCTTAAGTAAAACAGAACTGGCCGTGGAATAGAATACATTGATGTATAACATTAATGATAATGATAAAGGGTTACTTAGATTAAAAATGTCAGGAGACTTTCCTGAAACAAATCCAGTCAGAAATAAAAGAACTTTTGGGAAAAAAACCCACTTTGCCTTGAAGTAAAGATTTGAAGAAGCACTGGAAGTCCTTTCTAATCTTTTTCTTCTTCTTTGAAAAAGAAGAAAAGAAAAAAAAAAGACAGAAAAGAAGAAAGCCTTATTTGAAACAAACTTTTTGATCCTGTCAACCTTATTAAAATTTGTTACACATGCAAAGACCTGTTTCTGTTTTCTATGCCAGTATTCCCAATCTGTGACAAAATTACCCAACCCCCATTTATTCCTCTGAGGAGCCGGCATTGTTCACTAAAGGCATATTTAATTAAGCATAATTTGCAATCCTTTGATCACTTTCATGGTACTTGTTTGAATTAAAAAATTATTTCGATACCCTTTTTAGCTGCAGAAATCTGAACACCAAGATCCAGCAACAAAAAGCAGAGTCAAATGCATACCATCTGCTATATGATATTATCATTTGAATTCACACAGCAATTAATTTATCAACATATTATGCACAAGACTTCACATCTCCCTTTAAAAGGATGCATGCTTCTTGTATCCCGAAATATTCTAATAATTCTTTATTAGAGGTTATCTGCTTCCTTATTTTCTACATTCTCTCTTCGTCATCTGTAGATATGTTCATTAATGATTTTGTGCTCTTATTTTTTTTTCTTGTCTTCAGACCATTTTTTCATAGAAATGTTGAATGGCACACAATGAAGATCTGATCTCAGAAATATACTTGAAATACCGTATTTCTTTTGGTGAAAATTTCCCATTTATGTTTGTCCTGGTTTCAGCTGGTGTGGTGCTGGGTTTTGGATTCAGTATGAGCATGATGTTGATAACACACCAATGTTTGGTTGTTGCCAAGCAGTGCTTACCCCAAGTTAAGGACTTTTCAGTGTCCCAGGCTCTGCCAGGGAAGAGGTGCACAGGAAACTATGAGGGAGCATTGCCAGGAGAGCTGGCCTGAACTGGCCAAAGGAATACTCAGTGCCACATTCCATATCATAGAAAGGCACAGCCAGGACATAAATGGAGGGTGGTTGGCCAGGAGACACTGGTGGCTGTTCAAGGTTGAGCTGGACATTGAGCAGCAACTAGTGAGCAATGGTATTGTGCATCACTTGTTTTTCTTGTGTTTTATTCCCCTTTCTCTCTAATTTTCATTACTATTATCATTAGTAATAGCAATATATTATTATATATTTTTTAAATTATTAAATAGTTTTTATCTCAAAATTTACATTTTTTTTTTCTGACTCTCATCCCCACTGGGATGGGGCAGGGAGTGAGTGAGCAGCTACGTGGTACGTTGTTGCCAGCTGGGATTAAACCTTGACAAATACTCTCAGATCTAACTTATAATTTTGAATCTTTTTAATATACAATCAAAATAATATGAAGTTGCATATTTTGCGTGCTTTCTATTCATTAGGTGAAAGTTGGACCAGCTCTTTTTTGAATTGTTTTAATTAATGAAGCAACAAAATCATGTGTGAGATAGGATGCAGTTGCTTCTCACTGAGAGTAAACATTGAGGCAAATACTGTAATTATTTTCCTGCTGCAACTGTAAGAAACACAAATATCAGGCACAAGATGGGGATGCACAGATTTTCTTATCTTCATGCATAGTCAGAGAAGAAATATTCCATTCATGTGTTTAGTTAATGCTCTATTTATATCCAGTCCTGTCCACATTTTGGCTGTTTAAGAAATTGTATAGTAGACAGACAGTCCAGCATTAACTAGGTCCCTGATGATGCAGCAATATATGGGTAAATTAAATCCTAATACTCATGGGATATTATTGATATTAGGGTCAAAGTATTGCCCTTTTCTCCCTTAGTTTTTACCCGTGGGAGGTAAAGGTTTAGCAATCAGTCATCACAGAGATTTGTGAGCACATTAGGTTGGTACACTGAAACAAGTAACTCCAAAGCGAGTGCATATGTTTTACATAATTATAGGTGTGAGCATCTTTTGTTATGATATTTTCAAATAGAAAAAAAAATAAAAGAGTTTTTATAGAAGTGCCATGTCACAGAACTATCATAAGTCTCAAAAGACAGAAGGGGAGGCCAGCTCCTTGTGTTTCTGAGCTATTGAAGTGAAAACTAACACTCCCACTGCTGCTGGCCTTGGTTCCTTAGCCCAAACAGTAGTTGCCCAGTAATACCTCTCTATACACAAAGTTCTTAATGGCATAATATAAAATCAGTGAACAATTCTTAACAAGAATACTCTTAAGGGTGGTGGCTCTTCCCACCCACAGAGTGAGAGAGCTTAACTTTATCTCACGCTTTGAAAATGTTACCTCCTTTCTCTCTTTACCAGTGCCATGCAAAAACTTTGCAATAACTTTTCACTTGTTGGAAGTCACACTCCACATTAACTTAAAAGGCCTGGAGTGGGCACTGACTTGACATACAAATTGCTGCATGATGGAAATTGTGGATTATTTTAAATACCAGTCTGGCAATAACCATGGCAAGGAAGAAAACTTTCATACTGGTTCACTTCTTTCCACAGGAAAAATAAAGGATATAGTTAGAAATACTTTGAAATAACTGTCTGGTGTTCTGGGTTTGAAAGAAAGTTCTGTCTTTACCCTAATCAGACTGGAACTTGGATGAAGAGGAAGATGGAATAGGCACAGATTTGAAATCAAATGACTGAATAAAAAGATACTTTTCTCAGTTTGGGCAGGCACCTCTCCGGTTGTCACTTTCTTGATTTTTCCTCAAAATGAGATGATATTTCTGTTAAAAACAATTTCTTAATTTTTTTTTAAGGACAGTGAAGTATTTTTAGGGCATCCAGCAACACCAGAATCTTGTCTTCATATGACCTTCCTGTCGTGAGTAGCACTTTTTGTTTGAGTTGTGTTGCAGTTTTCTTGCCACAGTTCTTTGGAAAACAAATGTCTGCTTTGGAACACCTCTGGTTTCATACAAAAATCTCAGTAGTACTTTATTACTTTAGTTATAGTTAAACTTTGATATTAAAGTTTATACTTTTACTGTGCACAGCTGTACATTGAGGAAGTACTGCTGAGGAAGTATTTTATCAAGATACGAATAATGTAGCATCATTGAATCCATGTGTTTATTGTCTCTATCATACTAGCATCAAGAACAGGTAAATGAACTCCAAAAAACTCAGCAAGGATGTAGTTTCAAAAATGTCTCAATCAGAAATGCATACTTATTTTAAGGGGCAAGTTTGCAGTTGTATTACATGGGCAAAAGAATTTTACAAAAAATACAGGGAGGAGATCTAAGAAATATTTTAGCATGTTTTTAAAATGACACAGGCATTCTGCCTAAAACGTTATTTCAGATTCTGAAAAATAAGTCAACTGAGGAAGAAATAAATGTAGCTTAAGTGATGTAAAATTTAACTTTATAAAGAAACTAAATCCAGAATCCAGTGGAAAATTTGGACATTTTAACTGGCAAACACAAGCAGATAACAATCTTAGCCAAGCAAGTAATTTTATAGATTAGGTATGCTGATTTTCTGTTAATCTTGGAAGACTGTAGAACAGGGGTAAAGGTAATGTTTGACAGTACTAAAAATATGTGATTCTGACAGTAGCAGTCTGTATATTCTCAGCTGCACTCGTGCTGCTGATTAAGCAGCATTACAGGGATTACAGGGATTACAGGGATCTGTCACATACTCTTCATCCCTTCATCTTTGCCCCATTGAGCAAAGTATGCAATTTAGTATATCTGCCTTTGGCTTACTGTAAAATGTGGTTCAGTTTATTCTTTTTACATTTTATTAATAAATGTAAATGTGGGAGAGGGCAATACATAGAATATGCTCACCTTTTGGATCCTAAGCATGTTGTAGTGATGAGATAGCTCTGGTTTCTAGAGTCATTCTGGGAAGGGAGCATTTCATAGATTACACATCTGTTCATGTGATACCCACTCTAAGTGATGTAACAAATTGGTGAGAATAGGCTTGAGGCCACAGAATCAAAGACAATTGCATTAGTTTGAGGAAAATGGAACTTTTTAAAATCAACTTGAAATAAGAGGTTTTGTTGATAAAGATAATAGTGTTTTAATGTACTTGGATTTTCATGCAACTTCATATCGTCCATCTGTGAGCTATTATTTGAACCAGGAAATGGGAATAGGAAAATGCTTTCGGATTTCAAGGAATAGAACTCACTATATTAGCCCAAGTGTGAATCTGGGACTGGTGAAGCAGGAAAGTGTATGTCCAAATGGACATGTTAATATGAGTAAGAATGATTAAAAGTTAGTAACATTTTAAAGAAAACAGAATTGAAATAAAGATTGAATTTAGAGTACATATATATAGAGAGAAAGCACTTGCACATTGTAAATTTACACAGATTTTCATTAACAGATCAGCTTAGGTTCCAAAACCATCATATGTGTGTCATCCTAAAAGTTTGAAAGACTGATACAGCTTACGGATTTTCTGTAAGACAAAGTAGATCATGCTGAGTTCCATATTGCTGGTTTTTTTCTGCTGCTCAAACTTGCATTTGTTGCAGTACATTATTCCAAAACTGCAAATTACAATGTTGTAATTTTACTAATCACTGAAAAGGTGGCCAAAATTATCCCTTTCTATTCAAGAGGTAGGGGACTTCCATAAATAAAATCAAAATATTACTTGCTACTGCTTCTATTATTGCAAAGGAACACTTGCACAAAGTAAGCCAGAATTTTTCATAGTTTTTTCGTCACTCTGAGAAATAAGTTTTGTTGTCAAAATTCATACAGCTGGTTCTTATTTCAGAAGACTAGTGGTTAGCCCTAATGTTTAGCTTCCAGATTTTATTTGTAATGGCTTATAGGAAAAAGTAGATTTTAAACATATATATACGTTTTACTTGTGAGTTAACAAATTTCAGATAATTTTAAACATATTGTATTGCTCTGTTGTGGGTACCACAACTTTCAATAAAAATACTTAATTAATGCTTGTATAAAAATGGATTTTATTTATTTATATTTGCTCATGAATAGTCAAATACTTGTACAGCAAGTTGTTTCATCACTCAACATTATTCAGCATTACCACCTGTAAGGTTTTTGCTGGTAGTGTGTTCTTGTTTTAACTCTCTCTCCTTCACAGGATTTGTTAGTTGTATATAATCTTTGAAAGATTTGTTCAAACAAAACCAAATAGCAATCATTATGTTCAAGCTCAGTCCAGCGTCCAACAGAGTCAAGGCACAAAACAATTTTCAGTGTTTCCACTATATACAGTAATTTTCCCTTGAGAAATGTGCATTAAGTAGCAGTAGCTGTGACTTTATTAAGTCATATTATTCAAATCAATTTTGACATTACTTTGGCATATTGCTGTTTATTTCTTTATTTTAGCCCTTAGTAAAGGAAACAAATCCCTTAAACTTCCGACAGGTGACTAAGGGTTCTGAATATGTATTGTACAGAACATACCTCTTCTGCAGTGCTTGCAGGTATCTCCAAAGAGATGTTAACCTCCCAAATCAAGGGCTGTTAGGACAATAAACACGCTGGGATAGAACAGTATTTAGGACACTAGTACCTTTTGCAGCCTGTACTGTGTTCAGCGCTGACATGATTTTGCTGTTAGCAGAGAACTGCCCTAGGGAATTTTAAATAGTTCAGACAAGTCTACATGAACTGAAGATACCCCAGCATCTGTGGTGTAGTTTCTTCTCTGAAGAAGAAAAGGATAGTGGTGCTTTTCAAAATTGTTTCATTGTTTTATGTGAGTACATTATGAAGCAGGTTCCATTAAGTACCTTTTATATTCAAGTGATCAAAAGGAAATTTTCACTATTTGCACAGGCAGAGAAGTCAGAGAAGAAGTAGATTTCTGTGAGGAAGAGTTTTTTTGAAATTATAGAGAGATCATTAACACATAAAGTTAGACTGTGGGTCTGGTGTAGAGCTGGAATGAAATTACGAGTAGGATTTATAAATCACTGTAATAGGGGCTCATCATAGAAGTGCTGGCACAGCAGTAGCAAGGGTTAAACGACTGCAATTTTAGTGAGGCAAAACTCCTGGGGGTGCCATATGATGTTAAAGAAAAATGTTGGCAACATATTCCTTGATGCATCTAAATCCTTCCACTTCTAAAACAACCCTCTATATATGTCTTCTGTACATAGTGGAAAACTTTTTTTTTTTTTTGGTGATGGTTTTGCATGTATCAGGAAAGTATCTTCAGCTGCTGACTTAATCCCACATTCATTAGCAAAGTCCATAAAAAGAGTTTTTGCAGTCTTTCTTTGTCTGATACTATTTTTTGAGAACTCATGCTACACTTCTATCTGTCATGATATTTTAGCACCGTGGTCTGAAATCAAAGAAACTGAAAATATGGAGATAGATAGGTTTTAAAGGTCAGCACTCCACAAAATTTCATATCTGAAATGAAATCATGTACATTGCAAAAATGACAGATTTGTTTCAAAGTGTTTATCACCTTTTAAACTTTCGTCATAATGAAACTATTTTTACTCTTTGGTATCAATTTTTAGAATTTTAGCCACTCTGTTTCCTCCTTTACAATTATAAGAAAAACAATCCTCTGTTTTATATTTGTGCCCAACAACAGGCCTTTGAGAGCTCAGTATTGGTACAATATGACACAGGACATGGGAGATTAAACATCATTATGGAAGGTCTTTTTTAATTATGGCAAGGATAATTAAGTCAGTTGTACCAGGTAGACCCCTTGGAACCCATTACTGTGCTGTACAGCAGCTCATGCTGACACCACTGAGGCACAAAACTTCAGACACTGACAAGGACCTTTAAAAGGCTCTGAAGACCATGTTCTAGTTGCCTGTTGGGATACTTAATATCATCTTATTTCCACGATAACATTTAGAAATTAATGAGTTTCTATATAATAAAGAAATTTCAAACAGTAAAGACAGTGCAGCACCTAAAACGAGTTGTTCAAGAAATGACTTACATTGTCTCAGGTAAAAAGCTGCTCAAGACAGCCTAGTTAAATGAACAGACTTTTATATGTGTGACCATTAAAAAAGGGTCCAGTTTTATTAGTGCAGTTAAACTCTCTCTCTGAAATGAGTGAAAATCCAAGCTTCACTTTATGGGCCAAGATACATGCATAAGCATTCATTAATGGAACAAAAGGATCTTTATAAACTATACCTAAAATCTCATGAGTACTGAGGAAAAAAACATTTATTCCATGTACATGATTTCAAAAACAGTGGTTTGGGGAATATGAATGACTTGCATATGGTCATTGAAAAGGCCAAAATAGGATGAGATATTCCAATGTAGAGCCTAAATTTTGCTTCATTTTCCTCACTCATTGGTAATGTAATCCAAAAGCAAGAAAGAAGTAAAAAAAAATGCTTGGAGACATTGAGACATAATAAAAGCAAGAATATCCTACATGGAGACTTATAAGGAACAATCCACAGTTTTTTAATCCATAATAAAAATCCAAGATTTTGTTTCTAATGTTTTATATTTCAGTATCTACCAATAAAAAAGGAAATTGACGTGGACAATATAACTTTCTTACTTATCTGGCTGTTATATGTCACAGTACTACGCAACTACTTGAATTACAAAGTCTAAACTTCCCTTTGAAATTACTGGCCTAAAATTGTTTTGTGAAAATCAGGGGTTTCTCAAAATGAAGTTTTTAATTTCATTAAGACATCTTCAAGAATTGTAATTTCAGAAATGAATGTTGCATTTTACAGTGTTTAAAATTCAGTGTTTAAATTTTGTTTTTTAACTTTCTATCATGACCCCCACTATTATCTGGTTGACATCTATAATTTTGCTTTAAAAAGAACTACAGTGTCTTCTATCTGTCCACATTTAAACTTGAAATAGGCATGGTTATATTTTATGCTTCCTTCATGAATGGAAGAGAGAAATTCCATTAAATAACCTGATTCCTGCAGAACTAAATTTAAAAGCTATTTTATGAAGGTCAGACTTTTAGAGTATCTCTTTAAGAGATAAATTAAATTTATATTTTAGATAAATTTTATCTATTTGTATACATAAAAGCCAGCCATTGTTTATTGTTATGAATATAAAAATGAGAAAGTATGTCCACAACTCCTGAATAGCGCCTTACAGATTTGGATGTTAGTCCAAAGGCATGAATATTCTCACAAAGATTTTCAGACTCAGGGAAAAATATTAAGTGAAAATATTGTTTGTACGTAGTTCTTTCTGAGTGTTTCACATCCACAGTATAAGAAACCAAAACTAAAAAGAAAGATCTAAAATATTTGCATTCCTAACTTGATAGCATTACAGAGCAAAAGAGAAAAGGTAGAGAAAATAATCATAGAAACAAGAATCGTATCAGATGGAAAATATTTTTAAAATGACAGAGTCTAACCATACGTTTGCATATATAATATGGGTCAGCAGTGGCCTGGCAGTCAGGAGGGCTAACCCTGTCCTGTGGTGCACCTGGCCCAGCATGGCCAGCTGGGCAAAGGAGGGGATTGTCCTGCTCTGCTCTGTCCTGGGGCAGCCTCACCTCTAGTGTTGGGGGCAGTTTTGTGTGCCTCAATATAAAAAAAAAGACATTAAACAATTAAAGAGTGTCCAAAGGAAGGCAACAAGGATGGGGAAGAGCCTTGAGGGGAAGCTGTGTGAGGAGCAGATGAGGTTGTTTGTTCTGTTCAGCCTGCAGGAGACCAAGAGGAGACCTCAGTGCACTCTACATTTCCTCCTGAGGAGGGGCAGGCACTGATCTCTTCTCTGTGGTGACCAGTGACAGGACAAAGGGAATGGCCTGAGGTGGTGTCAGGGAAGGTTTATGTTGGATATTAGGAAAAGGTTCTTCACCCAGAGGGTAGCTGGGCACTGGAACCGGCTCTCCAGGGAAGCAGTCACAGCACCAGCCTGACAGAGCTCAAGAAGTGTTTAGACAATGCTCACAGGTACATGGTGTGGTTCTTGGGATGGTGCTGTGCAGGCCCAGGATTTGGATTCAAGTATCCTTGTATGTCCCTTCCAACTCAGCATACCTGTGATTCTGTGATTCTGTGAAGCATTAACCCAGCACTGTAAAGCCCACCATGAAACCATGTATCCAGGTGCCACATCTATATGTGTCTTAAATCCTTCTAGAACTGGTGGCTCAACCACTTCCCTGGGCACCTTGTTGCAATGCTTGACAACTCTTTCCATGGAGAAATTTTTCCGTATCCAACCCAAACCCCACCTGGTACAACTAGAGGCCATTTTCATTTGTCTCATCACCAGTTACCTGGGAGAAAAGGTCAACACCCATGTCACCACAACATCCTTTCAGGCAGTTGTAGAATGATAAAATCCCCCATGCTGCCTCTTCTCCAGGCTAAAACACCCCAGTTTCATCAGCTGTTCCTCACAGGACAAGTCACCAAGACTGTTGCCCTTCTCTGGACACATGCCAGCCCCTCAGCATCTTCCTTGTAGTGAGGGGCTCAGAACTGGATTTCCATGTGCACACACAATGTGCAAAGGTCTTACAAAATATTCAGTGTAATAGCATCATTAAAAAAAAGAAGAATCATCCAGTTATTAATAATCTAAATGCCTCCCAGCAGATTAAATATATTTGCCACCCAAATATCTCTTGATTAAATATTATATGATTTCATATGCATTAATTATTTCTAACAATAATGCTTCTCTGACCCTCTTACTACATTGCTATTAAAATCTAAGTGTCTAATAAAATGAAGTTTATGCTTTTCTATATACCTTCTTTGTTTCTGCTATTCTTTACTCAGCCTCTGTACCAGATGATTGTAAGATTAATGTGCATTCTTTATAACCTCAGAAAATACAGAACTGTGAAAACAGTGTGGTTGATCTAAACTCCTGAAATTCATTGCCTCAAATAGTAAAATTCTTTACAGACATGGGAAGGACTCATTTTCAAAATTATGCAATCACTTACCAATGCTGGGAATGGTTTTAGAGTACAGAAGGAGGTTAACTTCCAAACTCAATTTTTAATATATTGATTTTAAAAGATCTATTGATTAAAATAAATATATTTATTTTGAATATATCCTGTAGGTGATATATTCTCTTCTATCTACTCCAAGCCTAGTGTAAAGGGGGCTGATAATATTGGTTGTCTTTAGTAAGAAATGGCTATATAACAACCACTGAAATCACAGCTGATAATAATTATAGCAGTCTCAGTAGGGAAGCCAAAGATGGATTTATCATGAGAAGATGAACCATTTTTAGCAGAGTTTGATTCCTTTAGAAGACCACACAGAAAAGCTTGAAGGCTTTTGAAATGATGCATTTGTCTGAGCTAAATTTTAAATTTGTGATCTGCCTGTCATGAGGAGTGGCACATAGCTGAGCCACCTGAGGAGCAGAGAATTACTCAGAACATCACAGTTTTCTACCCCTGCCATGGGAGATATAAATTACTTTGGACATTCTCTTGTGTAGCAGTAACTTGTCTTGCATGTCTGTCCAGATGCTCTAGGAAGCCTCAGAGGACAAAAAGTCTGCCTGCTTCCAACTCCATTCCTAATTACTTACTTTGGGGTTTTGGTAGAGGCCTTTGTGAATGAAGTCAGGCAGCCCATGAAGACAGGGTTATTGTCTTTCACAAACATTATAGGACTAAGTCTGAAATGCCTCCTATTCTTTAGTAGCACTTCATTTCAGGAATAATTCTGGACTCATTCCAAACAGGAAAATTCATGTCTGCTGATGTTGTCATTTCTCCTTCTGTTCCGTGAGTTTTGTGTATTTTGTCCACTTATAATTGGTCTTGGAAACTTCTGAAATTTTCTTGTATTGTATTACTTTCCTTATGTATAACTAGTTTTATTTCATGATCAATTTAACTTTTAGAATCAAGAAATATGTTAGTATCTTTTCAAATTCTGTCCTTGTTCGGTTCTTTATAGAGGTAGTAAATGGAATTTGTGTTAGTTCTGTAAACATCTATGGCTAGTGAATAGCAAGAACTTCCTTGAATTTGACAATGTTCTGCATTAAATTGGTTAGCTGTGTTAAATTGTTAAATTGCTGTACCTAAACAACAAAAAAAACCCAAACCCAAAACCACAAAAATAAAACAAAACAAAAAAATCAGTTCATTCTGGTCTAAAATATATCTGAGTTTAGGAGAATATTACTGAACAGGTATGAAGAATTGTAGTAGAAACATCTATGGAAAACTATTACATGTGACTGTAACCAAGGATTTATTATCATAGCTTTTAGCAATAAGAACAACAAAAGAAATTCCATTTTCTAAAATGATAGCATCAGGTTTTCTGAACAAAAGAGAAAGGAAAGGAGATTAACTGAATGATGAAGCAATCCCCTGCAAACTATTTCTATTGCAGCCCAGTTGTTTAAGCAAATTCTGAAAAGACAGAGGCAACAGCAGATTGGGTATCAAATGTGTCACCTGTTCTCACACTGAAATCACAGAATAAGCCACAGGCCTTATGTTACATGGTGTGCAGGAAAGTAATCCTTTGTTCTTGCTCCTGTTTGCTGATGACATCATAAAGGTCATTGCAAAAGGATACTGATAATGACTTTGGGCTGATGGAGGAAACCTAATTTTAAAAAATTAAACACATAACTTATGTTACATATTTAAGTCATACTTTTCAGGGATAATTTTCAATGTCTTTTTTTAAACATAATATTTCACTTCTTGAAGCTGGAGATCCTTAGAGCAGAAAAGAAAAACAAGATGCCTTTACCAAATTGAAAATCCTGCATATACGAATGGCGGTCTGGAATCTACAAAGTTTGTTTAAAGTAACAAAAATCTATGTATTGCCAACTATACACTCACGTTGTCAGAGCTGGAAACAGTAGAGAATGGCATTCTGTAGGGCTGAGGTGTCAATGAGGATAAAAAAGCTATTCATATCATAAAACATCAAAGAGTCGTTTAGAGATATGGGAGAGAAAAAGAAAAGTGTCTCCAATAGTGAAACTAAAAAGAAAAGTCCTATGTCCTGATCTACCAGCAAACTCACAATCACCTCGAGAGGAACATTATTAATATAAATGGCTCAGAAGGCATCCCAAGCAGTGCTCATTAATGTGTGACTGTAAATATAAGAAATATTAATAAATCTTAATATATTAAAATAAATGTCTTTTAAGGTAGACTCAAATATATTAGTGTATTAGCCAAAGTTTTGACAGTATTTAACAATATTTAAAATTCAATTAGGTGAAATGAAAAAATCTCCTTCCAGAGATTTTCATTTTAAGACATAAGGAGTTTCTCCTTTTCTAAAGTTCATCTGCTCTGCAGTATTTTTCCTTGTCTCTTCTTTCTTTCAGAAAGGATCCTTTTTTAATCAGCTGATGTGATCATTAACCACAGTCTTGAGCACATCCAGTTCCTTTGTATGATCATGTCTGTGATTAAATCTGCATTGAACTGCATCCATCATTCTTCATTTTTCAAATATGAGGAAGTGTAAGAAAATGTCATTGTGAGAAAATGTTGGTCTTTAAGACTAGTTACATAGTTTGCAAGCTGGAAAAGATACCTCCAGTAGATAAACAGTAGATGGTATAACTCCATCAAGGATTGAGGTTGGCCCAAGGAATGAATCACAGTGTACAAAATTCATAATTGAACAGAGGTGTTGCTAACATATATCACCTACGCTGTAAAGCCCAAGAAGAACCACTGATGTTGTAGTTACTGACACGTGAACCAGACATGTGCTTTGTAAGATCAGTCCTTCTTTTCTGACCTTATTTTCTTTCCTCATTTATTATGTTTTTTTAAAATATATTTCTGATTATTGCCTCCAGCTTGCTTGTGCCATTTCCTATTTGAACACGTGGCCTAGAGATTCACGGTTTCACACAGGAAAAAGCCTGTTTTAACCCTCCCTCCTTTCTACTGGTACTGTAGGCCAGTGGACAAATGATAACAGTGGCATTTGCAAAGGAGATACCCAACTGCACATTCACTGGCAGAGATAAGGATATATAACATTTAGCAGTAAGTGAATTTTCCAGTATAGTCTTAGGTGTGTTCCAGAGCCCTGAGCTCTCCTTTCTTGTCCAAATCCCAGTTTTTGGAGGCTCTTCTTTTCAAAATAAGTCGGTTTACATTCTGTAATTGGTTACTAGTTTTTAATAATTTAAATCATAATTTCTTTTCACAAGTTACGGTAATACATTGAAGCTAGGAGTTTGAAAGCTCACCTTCTTATGGAAAAAGTAGTCTCACATTTTTGCAGCACAATAAAGAAGAACAAATGCCCTTTGCAAGTCCATAAAGCATTTTGAACTCCCTGCTATTAGTCATGTACTGCTTCCTTTTATATTTCTAGTCTTCAACCAATTTTTAAGAGAGCTGCACATGTGTATATTCAAGCAGCACACATAAGCCTCAGGATAGACGGCAAATTATCTAATAAATCTTTAGATGTGTTCCAGAGAAACATGACTTTCATTCTGCTGTCTACAGTCATGGAATGTATGTGATTCACGGCATTTAGATTTTGTGAAAGAATACCAACAAAAATGCCTAGTACCCGAGAAAAGCAACATGAGAAAATTGTGTTTTGCTTCCAAACAACGGCCTGACTCAACCAATACTGAGGGTAAATTGCTGGTATTTTTATTTTACATGTATTTTAGTCCTGTCTCAGATGCCATTAGTCAGCCCTTATGAAGTTGCTAGTATTTTATACACTGAAACTGTTTCAGTGATTATTTTAGCCATGAGTCTCCTGCAGCACTCTTATTCAGGTGTGGACTATTGCAGATGAATCTCCAAGGGCTGTGCAGGAAAAAAAGAACATTCTGCTCTGGTGTTTGACCGTATGTGCATGCAGACCTTATCCGTTTGATAAAATGGAAGGAAAGGAAGCTAGATTTTCTCTTATGTAGTTGAAAAAAAGTTTTTTGTAAGAGCTGTATTTTATTATAGGAGTAATTACAAACTTCTTAAGTAAGCCATGTAAGTAATTTGACTCCTTAGATTTCATTTTTGCTTTTATAAAATAGAAATTAAATATTATTCTGACAAGCAATGGAATCATGCAGAGCTTTGGGATTTTGTTTTGAAAATCTAGCTTTCAGCTATGTAACAGCTGACTCATTTTCTGACTATTCTCATGGAAGAAAACCTGTTACTGAGATGTCAGTAGAAAGAAATCATAAAAGGGACACAGACATGGAGACGAACATTTTATTCTGGAACTTAGCTAATACTTGCAGAGAGACAGTTTGTTATTCACTGTATCAAAGTTCTGTTCTTACAGTGTATTCTATATAAATGTATTAATATCAGTGGAATGTGTTTATGCCAGATTGGCCCTTGTGTAAAAATCCATTTTCCCTGGATTACAATTTTTTTCCACAGTAGTCAGCATTTGATTAACTGGAAATACTTTTTTTTGCTTATGTGAGAGGACTCTTTTCCTATTTTTTATAATGTTTAGTTTAATTTTAGTTTCTCATACTAAGTTTATTATTGTACAGGAAGTGTTCTGTTTCCACATGTGTGTTTTATATCCATTGAAGCTGTCTACGGTCATTATAAACTGCCCTTATAAAACACTGACAATGTCTTCATGTGATTATATTCTCTTCCTAATCTTCCATAAGACAATCCTGCCTGATTCTTTCTTAAGCAAGACTAATTGAGTTGCATCAATCAATTCACGACATAACTAGGGCTGAATTAAGTACTGACTAAGTCTATGGTTCTGTTACAGATTTCTATACTAATTTGAACAGAAAAAAAAGTATTCCATTAGGGATAAATGTTTATAAAATTTATTGATTTAATGAAGAAAAATATGTAGTGTGTAAAGGGCTTTTCCTATCTTTTTAAGAGTATTTAAGCATATATATATATTCATAAAATAAGACAATGTCCCTTTAAATCATGTGCTAGTCACCTGACCCCATTCTATTTTGGAAGCTTTTCCACAAATATGTTCTAAATAAGATATCAGTACTTTTTCCTAAAAAAACCTCTTCATTTCCTATTACTAAATGTGCAGGTGAAAAATATTTATGTTTATTTATTCAAAACAAAAGTGAATTTAAGACTTATTTTTGTACTCTGATATGTGAGATTATTACTACAATTCAGTATGCTTGGAAAATTTTACCTTTTCAGATGCTAAAACCCTGAAATTGATTTATGCCTGGGATTGAGAAAGCTTTCTTCCAAATGGAATACAGTTTGTTTCCACAAAACATAATGTAATTTCTTATGTGATGAATAGACTTTCAGCATTCAAACTGATTACTCAATTTAGCAGAAAACTGTAAGTTTAATGAGACATTGAATTAAAATGCTCAGGAAAAAAAATCTGAGTTTCTTCTACTTTATAACAAATGTTCTCTAAACACAGCATAAGCAACAATATCCTCGCATCTGCAATGCTGATGCACTGATGAATTTTTCTGTACTATGAACACATTTAGGAATTTTGTATTAGTTGCCTGTATGGCAGGAACCATGTCACTGGTGGTAATTTCCTTCTTGGTCTGGGACATGGGGAAATAATAAGAATGAGAAGTGTGTGGTTTTTTTTTCATCAAGCACAGATCTAAAAATCTCTCAGACTCTCAAAACTGTCTCCTAGACTGGGTATAAAGTAACTGACAATAAACATAATTCTATTTCTGAACATGATGTTGTTAAGTTCCCTGATCCTTATCATTTTTCGTTTCCTATAGGTTGAACCTTGTTTCTGCTGGAGGAAAAAAAAATTCTATTCATGTTGTACGGAAATTTTCTTATGAGAAATTCTGGCCTTTTTATATGCAGTACCCAGTAAAGAGTCAAAGTAACAAACACACATAAGCCAATAACAGAAGAGTGAGAAAGGGCCTAATTCATAGCAAATATTTTTTGCAATTACCAATTTGCTCTATGCCCCTTTTTCTTCACCTGTTATGTTCCTGCAATCATGTGGAGCTCTAGAGGTACCAGTGTGATTAAACCTAGACGGAATTTCTTCTCAAGGGGAGTTGTGACCTTCTCTCTTTTTGTGCTTCATAGGCTGCCAGCAATGGTGGTGCTTAGCAGAAATCTAAGATTAATTGTCTACCTCACATACTGGGAATGTCTGTCACCTTTTCCTATGCAAGAATAAATACATCTCTCTCTCTTTTTTGCTTTGTGGTTTGGTTGGTTTTTATTTTCTTTTCCCTGGCTATGGCCTCCTCAGAAGATGCTGACTGGTTACGCTGCTTGTCATTCTTATCTCAGTACATTTTCTGCTATAAATGCTGTTTTAGCATCTCACTTGCAGCACCATTTATTCTCCTGTTGTTTTAAAACTCCGAGATACAGTTCTTCCCAACTTTCATCTGCTTCACACAAGCCATGTGTCAGCTTTGCCAGCCTCATCAGAAGTACCTGATTATCCTCTCAGAGAGCCCAAGGTTAAGTATCTTGACCCGAGTTTGAAATTCTGAATTGCACCATATCTCATTCACCTCTAAGTCAAAGATAAGAGTTTGAACCGCCTTGTGGAAGATGAAAATGGAAGATTGTTGTTTAAATTCAGAAAGATATGCATTTTTCTTATCTTATTCAGATCAATTTGATTTCTAGCTGCTGCAATTTCTCTTGGCTTTTGTAGCAGATTGTCTCTCTGTTTAGCTCTTACCCAGCAACATTTCTGACTCAAGTGCTGTGAAAAGCAAATAGATTTCATCACAGAGACCAGAAGAAAACAGTGATAACAAATAGGAGATGCATAATATGTGATGGATCTGACTTCCAATTTAAAAGAATTTTTATGAAAGCCGCTTCATAAGATTCAGCCAGCTCTAAATTATTTTCTTTATGAAAACATTAAAAAACCCCAACCAAAAATATGAAAACGTCTTCACTATAACAGGTAATAGAAAGGTGAATTTAGAAACCATATATTATGGGAAATATGTTTTTAATATTGCTCGTTGTTATGAACACTTTGGGTGCAATTATCTGTCCAAAAATTCAACCATATTAGAAGAGTATTTTGTGAACACCCATGATTTAGTGTGATTTTACAGCTTAAAAACTGAAAAACAATCATATATATTGGTGTATAAACAATCAATATCCATCTTGAAAACTAGTTATGTGTCTGGGAAAGTAACAGTTGAAAGGCAAAGTATCAGGATGAAAGTGTAATTTGTCCATATCATTGCCCTGAGTGCCACCATCTATGTAAATACAAAATCAAAACTGTTTTGCATTAAAGGTCAGTTATTTATTTCAGGCCCAACATTTTATCAATATTGAATTTTGTTTTATTATTTTCCTCAATATACTTGCAAAAAAATTTGTGTAAGTTTTAAGATGTTATGATTTCCCAAAGTAGTTGATAGTTCAGAGAATTAAAAGCAATTTAAAAAAATAAAGATAATAATATTATTTTTATATTATCTTTCACCATATAGGATTTATATTCTGGATTTGTCTTCACTAGAGATCAGGGCATGGTCTAGCAGGAGGTGTTCCCTGCCCATGGCAGGTGGGGTTTGGAAATATATGATTTTTAAGGTTCCTTTCAAACCAAACCAAACCAAACCAAACCAAACCAAACCAAACCAAACCAAACCAAACCAAACCAAACCAAACCAAACCAAACCATTCAATGAGACTATGAATAGAAAAAGATATTTTCCTTTATTATGTCCTGTGTATGATTTTCTATTTGTTATACTTTCCACATGAATCTAATTATGAAGAATATTCAGAGGATTAAAAAAAATCTTAAATTTTCCTCACTAAAGATTAATTTCAGTGGGATCTGCTTGGATGCCATAGGAGACACATTCAAAATAGTCTTTGATTCTTTGCAACATCAACTTTTATAAAAGTGTTTCCAGTCAAAAAGGGGAGTGAAACCCAAAAAAGAGTCCAGTTTTGCTCAGTTTCATTACTTTTCTTTTATACCTTAATTTTCTTAAAATATCACCATTATTAAAACTTTCATCTTAGTTGTTCTTAAAAATATTAAAACAGGACACTTGAAAATGCAAAGATTGAGCTTCAAAGATTACAAATTTGAGCTTTATCCTTCAGTGTTTAAACCAACCTATTTTCTATCCTTTTGTTTTAATTTGGCAACTTTTTCAGGGGTAGTGTTTTATTTTAATAGTGCCAGACTGCAGTGCAAGGTACCTTGATGGTAAAAAGTTATCAAGTCAAGGATTGCAGCAGTAGTTAACTTTTAGTGCTGCACAAAAGGAGGCAGTGACACTTTCAACAAAGAGCTGGCAGTCTTAGGATTTATTTAGGCAAAGCCAAACTCCATACTGGACGTCTTTCAAGTTTCTCTCTCTAGGTTCTCTTTAATGGTCCTTAATATTAAGTGCTTTATATTATGTACTGTATGTAACAATCTTTCGAAACCAGATTCTACAGAAAAAAAATATACACCAATAAACTGCTATATTAAGCTGTGTAGAAAAACATGGTTTCCTTTAAGAAATCAGGATTGGTTTTCAGAGGAAGGTCCACATTTGCTGTGCATCATCCTTCAGCTCATACTGAAAGGACAGCAACGTAGCCAAGTCATTGGCTTCTTGTCAGCCATTTCCAAAGAGAAATAGTAACTGATGTCAAAATGCTCATTTGGCCACCACATGATATCTTTCTTCTTGAGAACCTTCCAAACAGCTTCTCTGAGCTATTTCAGAGAGGCAATTATCACCTGTGCTCATGATTTTACAGAGGTACAAATGTCAAAGTTTCACCTGAGAGAAAACATCCACACAGTAAAAGCAGCATAACGTGCTATACCCTTGAAGAACAGAAAACTGCAGCTGTTTCACACAGATTTTCTTTGCATTAAGTAAAGCACAAATATATATGCCTAAATGTCATAGATATTACATCCATAGATTAGTCAAGTAGGTTCTTGTGATGACAGAATAGAATGCAGATTGTATATGTGTAACTATATTACTATATTCGTCATAGAATCTGCTAATTAATCTGTGTTTATATTATTAAAACCATACTTATGAATATTTCTAAGTACTATTTATTTACATTTATTAATATCTTAAATAAAAGGTAAACACATAATTTAGGAAAAAAAAAATGAACCAGATTGACTGCCTTCTCTCTTCCTATCAGATATCACAACTCTCCTCTGAAAATTCAGGTCTCAAGTTCACTTTCCTTGACCAATTTTTAGCAGTCTAAGGGTTATTTTTGCAGACAGTAATAGTAAAATCTGGAATTTAGATTAGACTAGTTCCAAGTGGCTGTCAGTCCTGATGCAATGATCAGTACAAAAAGAGACAACATATACATGTTTGAGACATAACACTATCCTCTTCAGTGTAACATTTTATTTCTTGTGCTTTTCTCTTCCCGTTTTTCTACATCTTTGTTATGTCTATCTAGTGTTCAAATTTTTAAATAGAACCTGTGGAAAATACTCCTATATCCATGGTAACTCAAAAATTGACAAGTAATAAAATTACTGCAGACAATTAAACAAGGGAAAATTAATGTAAGTTCCTTCAGCTTTTCTGAAATGTTACAAAAATGAATATGATCTTCTTTTAGACATCAAAGCTTTTGACAACTGGAAATTTATATTTTACATTGAATTTGCTGTTGATAATTTGTGACTATTTTTTTAATATATATTTAATTTTTCCTTCTTTTGTTCAGAATAAGAAAGTCAGCTGAATAGCTCCAGTACTCTGGAGTTTTGGAAACCCCCTGTATTTTCAGTAATGAAACCTGCAAGTTCATTGCTCCGGGCCCTAGGTGAAGGACTCTGTTCCAATGGTCTTTCTTTTTCTTCATGTAGAATTTAACAGGTCTGAAGAACTATTTCTCCAACTAATATAACCTTTGTTTAACTTTCTTGAGCATATGTGAAACTATCAACGTGGAATGTTTATAAGCCCCAGGCCTGTAAGGATTAGGCAAATAAGATTTTTTGCTTTCTGCTCTGCTTCAAAAGCAGCTAAGGGTTATGCATTCCAGTTTCACAAAGCACCTCATTCAGACCTAGTTTAGGTGCTTAAGTCCAAGAGAGAGGGAAAATTTCCTGAGTTTGTCTCTTCAGAGATTTCTGTTGCCTGTTTAGCCTGAGGTGCTGCAAACCTCATGCCAAGATCTGTTGATGGAGTGTACCTGTCTCCTAGAGATATCCTGTTTATCAATTACAATTCTGCAAATAGGTACTATGCTGTAATTGTCAAATTTCTGTCTTGAGCACTCCATGATCCCCACCAAAACTGAATGCAATATTGCTAATACAGTAGAAGCAGGACAAAGTTACAATTTTGTTTAACTTAGATATATCTGTGTCACTCTTTATGCACCTTTTCCAAAACTCATATTACATGGAATCCAATTTTGAAACAGAACCTCATCTGGAAGCGACTGGCATCGCTGGTGATGTTAACTTCAAATTAATTTAGAGACAATGATTCAGTTTTGATGCCACCTGACTCGAATCTCAATAGAATCCATAAAACCCAAAATACAATTAAAATATCTTAAATACCCAGAAAAAATGTTACCATTTGTTATAAATGATCAACCAGCCAATTGGACAGAAAAATAATAAGTTTTATTTTTCCATTTTAAATCTATCTGGGACAGCCACAGGGAACAACATTCGAATGTTGGGTGAAACAGCCGACTGACAGCAGGGTTGCTATCTCGCACTGTTCCACGATTTGCTTGGGTTTGAGTCTGAGTTCTTATACTGTATTTTGTGCCTCCCGGCAGCAGAGGTATTGTGTTTTTCAATTCAGGCCCAGTCTTTTCACTCGATGATGGACCCTGAACAGATTTCCCGGTCCGGGAATCTTCTTTTGAGATGATGATGTCGTCAAATGCAGGGTCCACCCTCGAAATGGGTATCTGTGTGTTGATGGTGGGTTGATGGCGGGTTGATGGTGGGTTGATGGTCCAGGTGCCCAAAATCTGATGAGCTCAAGGAGCTACATCCTGGGAAACCACCCTCCTTTCTAGTGTAAATAGATATGTTAGATTGTATACAAAGCATGTCCCGGCATTTGGTGAACGCCTGTCCCATTCCGGGAATCAGGGTTACTTTTTACTTACAGGGTTATAGAAAATATACATTCTATCATCTACTATGCTTTAATTTGCACGAATTAATAGTTACATCTATTACACATTTATTTAGACTCTTATAATTCACCAGTTGTTTAGCTTTTTCAATGACCCTAATAAAACATTTTCATTACTAAATGGAAAAATAACATGCAAAACATGTGTGTAAATATTCTCTAGAAGGAAGCAAAATGAAACAATAATTCAAACACTGTGTATATATCTGCTTCTAGTCAGCAGATGTGAGATGATCATTTTGATGTGCCTTTTTGAAAGTGTTTGTTTACTCTGACACAAATATAGTTTTAATAGTGTAAGTTCAAAATCATCACCATGAAGTTAAGCATAAGTCAAAAACATGGACTTGTGAAAAATATATTCTCAGGGAAAATATTTCTATGGTTCCATTGACCCCTCCAAAACTTAATTGTAGTGCTCAGAAGAATCTCATTGTTTTGTTTTTTTTTTTAAATCAGGACTGCACAAACTCCATTTTTAGATTATTCAATAATTTTAATTATTTTCCTTTTGCCAAAGTGTCATCTGACATTTCATCAGCAAATCAATTTTTTCTGCTAAAATCCCCAAATTTTTATTATGAAACTATTCCCATCCCATAGCAAGAAATTAGTTGTGAAATGCTTGAAGTGTTCTACTAAAACTAGGAATTACATAGAAATTCATGGGTTTTTAGTAATGTTGTTTGGTACAAGTGAACAATGATTTCTCACACCTAAATTTCAGTTTTCTAGCTCAGATGAAAAGCAACTGTCAAATCTGCCTTGCAGTCATTTCAACTTCAACTTAACTTTTGTTTGGTTTCAATGTTCACATTCTTACTGGGAAGGAAAATAAGGTGTAAGAAAACAAAGCTGCCATCAAACTTTTATGCAGCATAGGTTTTTTTAGGTTGATTGCTCCTGGCCTCCTGTATGCAAATCAGATATTAAAAATTTATAATGTAAATGTAAATATGAACAATAGCAGAACCTGTTTGACAATGATCAAAGGAGTCTTCTTCAATGTTAGAAATCAGAAGATAATGAACCAGAAAAATAGCCTTCAGTCTTTCACCTTCACAGATTAACTGAGGGGATTTCTTCTGCAAAAAGATGAATACAAAAACCAAAAATCTGTGGAAATGCTTAAAAACTCTTTCCTGAGGATTTTGAATGAATGATGCAGGCTCACAGAAGGATTTTCTAAACACTGCAGTCTTTCATTAAGGAGGTCTCTGTGAGCAAAGTATTTCTTGGCCAAGTCAGTGTTCTTCTCTTCTCTGACACATTCTCTTATATTACATGAAAAAAATCACTGAATACCAAGGCAAAAGGGAAATTCATTTTATTTAAACAACTGGTGTAGCTGAAGAAGGTTGGAGAAACTAGTGAGACTCAAGCCTGAGGGAAGAACACAAGAGAAAAAGAAGAAACCTGAGAATTTTGTGTTACTGTAGATCTCCATCAAAACTGTCTTGTAAGAAAAGGTCTCTTGCATTATAAGTGTGACTGATATTCCACAAATTTACCAAATGGCTAAACAGAATTCACAAGAACTTCATCTCCCTCTCTCACGTGTCCTATTACCTTCTCCAGTAAGCAAACAACAGACTCAGAAATCTTGCATTTGCATCCATTGTTACATCCAGTCTTGACAGGTTTGTGACTGTACGTTTAATTGCCAGGTTACAACACATGATCACTGAGCTATCAGCTATGTATTTTCTGTTTCTTATGACAGCCACCTCAGAAGCCACTACAGCTTTTGAAATTAATACAGTGAAAAACTGCTTTGAAATATATGGTCAGTTACTGACTTTACTCTTCGCAGCTGCTTCCACCTGATATATCCTGTGCCACCAGGAGTATACAAAGATGGTGTAACCATAACTTACAAAGACAGCTTATAAATTGCCTTGTAACATTCAAACAGAATCCAAAATCAATAAGCTAATAGAGCAAGAATATGCTATTTATGCAATTCTGAATTTTTTTTCTCAATGCAGATCTCTTGACCATTGATGAATCTTTGTTTCACCAGGAAAAAAAGAAAAAAAAAAAAGAAAAAAAAAGCGTGAAGATTTAATTCTGGAAACAGGAAGAAAAGGACAAGATGTATTATAGTTTTGGTCTGAAGGTTCTGTATTGCCCAAGCACTTTTCATACTGCCATTTCCAATGTAGTGCTCTGACAGAAAGGTCACAAAGTTTTATGCTGCAAAATAAAGAATAGAATAGAAAAGGGGAAATATAATTGTTTTGGTTGAAAAGTTCAGTAAGGTCTAGAAACACTGGACAGTTGGACACTGATTTTATTTTACTACAGGGTCACACATTTCAATGACAGCACATTTGATTCAGTACTCAGCTGATTCAATTTCCTGTGCCTTGCATGGGAAGAAAAGTAACTCTCTAAAAAGACAGTATATTTTCAATAATCTTTCAAATCATTTGTCTGTAGCAACTGCTTAGAAGGCTGACATTGAAATCCATTTGCTTATCAAAATGTTTTCTTCTCCATAGTGTGTAAAGCTTCATGCTGGTTATTGTAAACTTGCCATTGATTCTCCAAACAGTTGCAGAGAGCTGGGGTAAAAGGAAGGTCACATTTTGAAGAAATATGGATAGCTGAAAGGTCTAATAAGTAAAATAGATGACAGATAGTATTTTTGTAAATTGCAAGCTTTTCGTTTTCAAGGCATGTTGAACAGTGTTCATTTCACTTCATCACAGTTGACAGTGATACAAAAAATATCTTTAATTCAAAGTAAAACAGTATTACAAGAATTTTCAATCATGGAAAATTGACCATTCATTCCAACAATTGCAGCACAAGACTTTTTTCCCCCTTGAACAAAATTGCTTTCAATACTATTTTTAGAAAAAAAAAAGATAATATGATGCTTATTTTGGAGTACTAAGGAGAATACCTGTTTTCCTTATACAATTTTATTTTTATAGCAAATAGCTGAAAGTAATACCAAAATATGGAATTTCAGCACGAGCTGACCTTGGAGATGAGAGCTAGGGTCTCCAAATATCCTCAGCAAAATAAAAAACTTGGTATCTTGAAATAATCATACCACAGAAGCTTTCACAGTTGGATCAAAGAGGTAAATTCTCAATTCTAGAATAAATGACTTGTTATAGAGGAATAAAATTACCTGCAATTTCAAGTGAAATTTTCAGTTGTGTTAATACATTTTATCTGTAACCAGTGCAACATCCTCACTGAAGTTTTGTGTCTTTGGTGTCTGAATTGCCTTTTAATATTCTTCCCTTTTTTGATTAATTTACACAGGAGAATGTTTGGTGTTCCTGCAGAAAAATATGCATTTTTGAACTACTAATACATGCAGTTGAAATGACAGTTTCAACTCACAAATGGTTTCACACCTATTTCCATGGGGTTCAGTTATGCATGACACTATCAAAAAACCATTTTCATATTGTAAGGGGACAACACTACCTATTGTTAGAAAAATTAAACCTTTTTTTTTTTTAATTGATAGGAAGAAAAGATGAATAGTTATCATACAGGCTTATAGAAGCTTCTGTTTTTCATTGAGACTGTCCTGGAAGAAAGGAAAGAAGTAAAGAATAGAAGGAAATTAATCTTCTTACATAAAAGGAAAGAAAGAGAAAGGAATGAAAAGTTTCTGTCAAAATACATCAGAAAGAGTTCTTTCCCACCCCTCCCATAAATCAGGAACTGTAATTCTAAATAAATTAAGGTATAGCTAATATTTGCTGTACATAATACAAATTTTTCTCATCTTTACAATATTTTGAGTTTCAGTTATTGCATAAAGAATGAAAAACCTTAATTGTATTCTTGGACATAGTTTCAAAACATAGCAAACAAAAGGGAGTGGGTACATAGGCAATAAATTAATATAACTAATAATTCTAATTCACCAAGGAAACTATGAAGATGTATTTACTTAATAAAGTTTATACTAGTTCATACTCCTGTTAAAGAGTAAAGTCTAACAAAGAAAAAAAAATTATCTGTACTTGTGTAAAAAGCAACATATATTAGAACAGTTTCAACCAAGACCACTTAATGAACACAGAAATTTGTTTTGATGAGGAAATGTCACTAGAAATAATTGTATGAGGTTACAGTTTTAAGTTTACCTCCAAAATTAAAAAATGCAATACTAACAAATCAAATTACTTGCTATGGGTAGGCTGCATGTCAGATAAGACATCACTGAAAAGACTAAAAATTTTCATAAGAAGTTTTCTAGATTTCGTGTTTGGATGTGCCAAAGCTGAAGAGACAATTTGTGAGAAAATTCAGTAATACACCTGAGAAAGAATGGTAAAACCAGGCCTTTCATACGTCAGATAAAATACTTGAAAATTTACCTGAGGTTATTTTGTCAACAAGATATGGATATGACTGAACATCTCATGAGGGAATAAATTTTGTATCAGAGCTGGAAAAACAGAGAGCAGATCCTGGTGTTCTTGGTTTGACATGGCCAAAGAGCCTTCCTGACTGCATGCCTCACCAGGCTCCACCATCTATTGACTTCATAGATTTTCAAATATTGAAAAAATATATCCCTCCCTGCCAAATGTTTCTAATGAGCGTCAGAGAAAGCAGTGAAGACTAGCCAACTTGAAAACACTTTC
Organism: Trochalopteron elliotii; assembly: GCA_024734555.1. NCBI lineage: Eukaryota > Metazoa > Chordata > Aves > Passeriformes > Leiothrichidae > Trochalopteron > Trochalopteron elliotii. Next base: position 1,866,847 of record JANPWX010000065.1, read on the forward strand.
CTCCTCACTATAACCCTTTTCTCTGTACTACTGCAGTACACTGCTTATGCTAGCTATAGCAGCAGAACCAGTCCAAGAGAAGAAGCAGATACCAAAGGAAAGTAGATGATCAATAGCAGAGCCATGGTTTTCCTCCTGACAGAAAACAATTTGTCTGTCCTCATCACCCTAAGACTAATGTCTAGAAAACTTGCTTTGCCACTTAAACCACCAAAAGCTCAGCAGAATTCAGGGGCTGATGGCATTAAACCTGAAAGATTCATCTTTTCCCTCCAGATTCAGCCATGACTTCAAGTCTCTCATCAATGTGACACCCTAGAGAACTACTTTTCTTGTGTTTGAGGTCAGCTCTGTTATTTGAACACAAATATGTAAGGAATACCTATCATTGATCATGCAGGAATAACCACACTGTTCTTTACCTCTGAAGTACAGAGATTGTAACAAATGTTCCATGTGGTGCACTTCTACTAAAAATACAATATATACACAGGACTGTGGAGAAATATTGATAACATAGTGGCTTAGTGAGCTAGATTAACCTGGAAGGCTCAAATCCAGGTGCCAATCACTTTGATTAACAGTTCATGGAAGGCTGCTCATGAAGTTACTCAATGGCAGCCCATTTTCTGATGCATTTTACCATAAAGAAGTTAACTCGCAGCCTGGAGATTGTAAAGCAGCTGGTTATAACACTGGGAGATGGTTAGGCTATAAAACTGAAGTCATGCTTACTAAGTGATTTGAATCACAAAGAAAGTCCCTTCCAATCAACTGCTGCAAGGGTTTACCAACATTCTTTTCTTTTCAAAGATTCTTGTTTTACACATTGCTTTTATTTAGAGAGAATTTATGCCCCTTGCTGTTTCTACTCCTATATCTAGTACTCAGGATGTTATAATTCTACCAGTTGTGAAATTCTCCAAAATGATAGAAGTGTCTTGATGATACTGTAAAGTGCTGTTAGTGTTTGTCAGAATGACATTTTCTCCATACTTGCACTGAGCAAATTAGCTGGGGATGAAAAATTGCTACAGAGTGGATTGAAGCTTTTTAACTAAAAATACTGATTTGGTCATGAAACAAGATACCAGAAAAATCCGCAAATTCAATTACACTGTGAATATAGCTTCTCCATACTCAGCAACAGCTAAAATGTATTCGGGGGACTATGTAAATCATGAAACGCTGAAAAAAATCCTATATGATGTGGCAGATTTTTTATGTAACTGAACTGAAGACCTTTGAAAAGGGTGTTGCTTTTTGCCGCTCTTCCTTTACCTATATGGTGTCTTTAATTCCCTTCACCAACTAATGTAAATTTCTCTTTGTTTTTGTAAAATAATTTTAAAGTGAATTCAAATACTAAAAACATGCATTAAAATATTAATATTTTTAAAGGAACAATATACGTTATTTTATCCATAGCATTTTAAATATTATAGTTATTATTAGAATCAAAGAATCATTTATGTCGATCTCCAGAGATATGGTAGAAAGCAAATGTGAAAGAGAAAATAGTGTATCAATCCAACAAGCCACCTAGTCCTCTAGATAAGCATGCATAAAACCACAAATAAAGATATTTCTTTCCTATTGTCAATATACATCAGATTCTAAAAGTTGATTGAACAGAGTTATTTTTATCTACTCCATCTTTCCATTTCTACATACAGTGCTCTTATCTTGAAAAAGCAAAGTTGAATGGAAGGATGGGAATAACTCTCCTAAATCAACTCTAAGACAACTGTGACAAGGATGTTTTTGGTATGCCTTGAAATGAAAGAGCTTGGTCATTAATGGTGATGTAACAATACATAAAATCTCAAATTGAATTGCATTCTGAAATCTTTTTATTAAAGCATTAGAAAAAACAGATCAAAGTGACATAAGGATGTTCTTGAAACTTTACTACTAATTTTCCCAATTCCTTTTTTCCAGTCTACATTATACACTTAATGATTTGGGGGTGGGAGGGGTTTTGCAATAGAAGAAACCTCTGAGAGAACAGGGAGAGCCACCACGATCCCAGAGAGATGTGGACAGAGACAGGACCAATAGCAGCCAATCCCACAATGCATAAAGAAAGCCCTTGGGGAGCACCTGTGGTCAGGAGAACCACACATGGGGTGTGGCAATCAGCCAGGGCCCTGCACAGCACTTTGGGTGGTAATTCACACAGGAAGCCAGCTGGAGTCCTGCCAGCCCAACCAGGTTGTGGTGTGGTACCCTATCAGCAGAAAACCATGTCCTGTCTAAGCTCTGCCCCCACCATGGTTGACACTCTGCCCAGAGAGAGCTCCACTGGGGACACACTGACACCCTGGTGTCAGCTCCAGACTGTGCCCTGCTCTTAGGTCAGCACGGGGCTGCAGCAGTGAGCACCCCTGGGGAAGGTGTGCCCAGGTACAGGGACTCCTCTGCTCAGTGACCGAGGTCCAGGAGGCAGTGGGTAGGTTAGCAGGATCAGCTAGCACGAGAGAGATACAGACAATTGTAATCACAGCCTGCCTTCCTTGGGACAGGCCCAACAGCTGGCTCAAATGCATGATATTGAGGGTTCTATATCCTCTCTCCAGCTGGCTAAACACAGTGAATTAAGGGACAGGTGGAAACAGTGATGAATTCCTGTTGGTCAGCCAGCACATCTCTTTGTCTACTCCACCTTTCCAAATGCCCTTGTATATGAAGTACAAGGTCCTGCAAGTGGAACCAAGCAATAATGAAGGTGATGGCTCCCAACAGCCCCACGTAATGTTGCAGTCTTGGGGCAGAGTGCCTGAACACAAGCCAGCAGTATGCCCAGGAGGTCAAGACAGCCGATGGCATCCTCCCTGGTGTCAGGAATAGTGTGGCCAGCAGGACCAGGGAAACAATTCTTCCCCTGTAGTTGGCTCTCAGGGTGCGAGGCCACACCTTGAGTTCTGTGTCCAGATTTGGGCCACAATTCAGGATGAACATTGAGGTGCTGGAGCAAGTCCAGAGAAACACAACAAAGTAGTTGAAAGGGTCTGGAGACTAAGCCATATGAGGAGCAGCTGAAGGAAATGGGATTGTTTGGCCTAGGGAAGAGGAGGCTCAGGGGAGACCTTATGACTTTCTTCAACTCCCTGAGAGGAGGGTGTAGTCAGGTGGGGATTGGCCTTTTCTCACCTGCAACCAGTGACAGGACAAGAGAGCAGAGCTTCAAGATGTGTCAGGTGAGGTTCAGGCCAAAGGTAAGGAGGAATGTGTTCACAGAAAGGGTTGTTAAGTGCTGGAACAGGCTGCACAGGGAGGGGCTGTAGTCACCATCCCTGGAGGAGTTTAGAAAAGACTGTACATATATACACATATATATACATATGTGTATGTATATATATATATTTATACATGTATATGTATAGGTATATACATTGACCTAGTAATTTTAATTATCTGAGAGGGCTAAAATACACTATTGTAAATTGTGTTTTCACTTCAGTGGCAAACACTGGCAAAAGAAATACCAGAGCCATTCTACATCTGGATCTAATATATGCAGTATCTTCTTCATTAATGTCTAATCTCTCTCAGCTTTCATCAGTAATATTCATATCTTTTTATAATCTTTATATGTTTCCTATTTGAACACTTTGTGGCCAGTACTGTGAATTATTTTGCTTCTAAATTCCTAATTCAGTGTACAATGAAAACGTATTATTCATATACATTTATTTTGAAATTTCAGAAAATGGGCATAAAATTTTAATGTAAGTAAAACTAAGCAAATATAAGATAAGTTCAAGGAATACATTTAGTTTCCAAACTGGCATACATATGGAATATAGACCTGAAAAGCCAACTGAAGTTAATGAGAATCCATATGTGTGACTGAAAGGCCTTGGCTCAGACCAAAAATGACAGTCTATTGCTTTTTTCCAGCTGCTTGACTATAGTGGCCAACAGCTAACTTTAGCTAGATACTTTGAATACATTTCTGTTATTATTTTTCCATGTAAGCAACATTACCTTTTGCTACAGGAATACTGGGCAGTCATAAATAAGGGACAGATCTACAATGAACTACAATGAAAAAATAAAATTAATAGTCTGTGCAAAGGAAAGCATGATTCATTTTGTGATCTGAATGAAAAAATGTTGATAAAATAATTATGACAAAATCTATTTGGTGCACTGAAAGATGGCAAATTAAGCAAAAAAGCTATTTACAATGAAATTATACAGAATAATTTTTGTGCTTTGCTGCTTTGAAACCTTAGACTAATTTTTCTTGATGAAACTCAATAGCCATTTTGAAGAGTGTTCATAAGGTTTCTAATTTTTCTTGGGCTCTGAAGCACAAATACATAATAACTCATTAGATAATCTAGTGCATCTGTCCACGTATATACTCTGAGCCTGAGCAAAATGGACTCTGTTGTTAGAGCCCTTTCCATGCTGATGTTATCTCAGTTTTGCTGTCTGGCTATTCACTCATGCTTCCTACAAAGCAGGCATGTGTGCCTGGAGTAACTCTCCTAAGTGCATGTACCTTTCAGAACAACAATTGCTAAACCTTCCTTCTCACATCTGTTTTTATAAAAAGCCTTGATGAGTCTGACGTTTGCAGCAGCTGGGGAGCTCAACTCCATTTCTCCAAGTAAGATCACATCTATATGGTGAAGTCAACTAATAACTACTGCAGGATAATTGGGATGAGGATTTTAAAGCCAGAAATGTTTCTGTGTTGAAAAACAATGTTACAATGTTGATGCTATCATCGCTGAAGAAGTCTGGAGAGGTCAAATTGCCAAGAGAGGACCAGTTTTCCTTTAAAAAATGACTGCTTTTAGAACACTCTAAAGGAGACTTGTATGAGGGGTGGAGGACTATAGGTGTTTTTTCCTGTGTGCTATTGTTTTGGGTTGCTTTTATTTTTTTGAATGGCATCACTTATTCCAATCAATTATTACCACATCCTCCTATCCTTGCACTTACAAATCTATGTTGACCACACACATGTGCATACTTATTTCCAACTGGCAACGTCTTTGTGCATCTCAGATGAATCAAAGAGGATTAAAGTAACGGTACAAAAGAACTGGATACAAAAAGAGCAGGAAATGGAATGGGAGCAGTCATTGTAAGAAAGAGACAAGGTCTTCAACAATATTTTTGCTGTTCGATTTTTTTTAAGTAAGCAAGTCATAACACCTACCTGTTAATTTCACAAGGAATAACTGCAAGTGTAGACTCAACCAAGGGATTCAAAATTCAAAAGAACTCACCTATTTTCTTGGTTTGTAAGCCACCTGGCTATTTTGCTGTATTACACTACAGGCCACAAATACAGTTGTAATTTCCACAGAGAAGGCTGGAGTAAGGAGTTTTAAGGTAGAAATTTATAAACTGGTGTTAATAAATAGAGCTTCTACTCTACATAATGTTGTGATTTTCATGTTGCAAACAGAAATATTTGCATTTCAATACTAAACAAGGAAAAACATGTTGTGTTAAATACCAAAGTAAACCTTTTGTCTCATACTGCTCACTTACAAATTTGCTTATAAACTTTCTGTTCTGTTTAGCTTTCTAGTACAAAATTAAAGAAATTAAAGTGTGGTCATCTTCATAGTTAGGGAAAATTACTTTATTAATCTCTGCCAAGAGACACAGGTGCGATTGACAATCTTTGCCTCCAATATAGAAAAACTACAGTAAAGTTATTTTAAAAATGCTATAGCTGGAATGCTGAACAAAACCAAAAATAAAACAAAACAACAAACCAAACATACAAAGAAAAAAAAAACCACCCCAACTCAACCAAACAAAAAATATCCCCAACTCATTTGTTAGCTATTAGATCATCACAAGTCCCTAAGCATAGTTTCAAGATGGTGCAGCTTCTATCTGAACTTTCTTATTAAATAACATAGCTTTATTTTTTAAGGCAAACTGAACCTCTATTAAGGATGGGAAAAGCAGGAATTTTTCTTTAAAATCCAATCAATGTGATCTAGAGAACAGGTAATTACTTGTTTTTCTTCAAACTAAAAGAATATTGTTATTGCATATCACTAAAGTGTAATGATGCAATTCTTTGGGTACTGTGGGGTTGCATTTTTTAATTTAATATTAATTCATAAGTTAATGTTCTTCTGTAAGATGGTTTGTTCCATGTACCCTTTTTGTTACCTCCTTTTGATTTCTCCCTGTCTTCTCCCGAGTTACAGTTCTATGATTGGTTCTGGTTCTTCCTAAGTTTTTTCCCCCCAGAGACAGTTATCTGTCCATCACCTGTGATGTAACCCCTGGTCCTGTCCATCACTTGGGGGGTCTCTCCCTGCTTCTGGAAGATTCTAGGAGAGGCATCAAGTGATTGGGCAAGATCCAGGCTGTCACCTCTTACTGTCCACTGTATGGTTATTGTATAGGTCTATTATGTTATGAGCCACTTCCCCATCATATCATATTGGTCCCTGGTTGAACCCCTCCATGTTACACCCCACTTTAAAAGGTACTCCCCGGGAACAGTCTTGGTCTCTCTCCTGAGGCAGATGTCCCAAGGTGAGGGCTCCACGCTGGAATTCCAATAAACTCGTTGTGACCAAACCCCTTGAGCGTCCCTCCTTCATCCTCCTGCCTTCGTCTCACTGACGCTCCTGACCAGCCAAGTCCCACCGGTATTGGCATCGGTGCCGGGGCTGGCCAGGCTTGGGAATACAGACACTTAATTTTTAAATTTCACAGCTTCATATTAGGTATATTAGATCATTGTAAGTGCAATACCAGCTCCCGGTGTCACCAGGTTGTACATAAATGGATACATTAACTGCCACTACCAGAATTCCTACTTTAAAACTCTGAGATTCTTCTGTTGCAGTTTTTTGCCTGAAAAATGTACTCTTTCTTGCTTAAAATGATAGTGAAATGTTTACTTTTGTTTTTCAGAGGTAAATCAGAATAACTTTACTATATAAACTTTTATATCAGACCAGACTCAATAGATGGTCCATTCAATAAGGCTGTTTTATTTATTTATATAAATAAAGTCAAACAAACACAGAAATATCCTTTATCAAAAAAATTTCATGCATATTTATTCCTTGACACTTATCTTACTTGATCCAAGTACAGATGAGGAAAATTAATAAGGAAAATAAACTGTTTGGTTTAGGGTTTCTTCCCCCCTTCCAAAAATGGAATAACTATTAATATTATTCAGTAAGGAAGCACCATTAAAAGAAAATCTATTCTGTTCCAAAGGAGACATATGAATATATGGTAGTTTTACATCCATGTGAAGTTTGAAGTTCATATCTTGGCAGTTACCTGCATGGAATTTCTACTGATGATTTTCCTCTGCTAGAAATTCTTCTTTTTCAAAAAATTTCTTAACTCCTTTTGGAAAAAATTAAATGTCTGAAAAAAACAAATTACTTGGAAATAATGAAAAAAATATTAAAAAATCCAAAAGAGAAACAAGAATTATGCAAATGGTGAGAATAAGAAAAATTTAAAAGGAAAATTAATAGTAAATTTTAACAGTACAGTTCAAACCAGTGAAGAATTTATTTTGATTTCAAATTTCAAACAGAAAGGATATTTCCTCAGTTCAGCTTTGTTGGTGCTGATGCTCTGAAAAGCCTCTCGGGGAAAAAAAATCTCTTGCTAAACTTTCTGATAATATATTTGCAAAGGGTTAAATATAAATTTCTTTTTTATATGTCTATTTTAAATATTTAAATCAATACAACTGTAATTTATTTCTTAATATTCATTTAATCTACTATTTTGCATTGAAAATGATTGGTAAATGCTTATTTTTGTTTACTGGATTTAAAGAAAAACCTCAAAGTGGAAGACATTTTGTCCTATGTATAGGTTTTGACTCTGAAACAGACATAGAAGTTATTTTTCTCTATTCTATCTCTCCAAAGTGGGAAATCAAGCTATTTTTTTCTTTGTTTTGGTTTTTTTGGGTAATTTTAGTTGGTAGGGTTTTTTTGTTGGTGGTGCAATTTTTGGAGATTTTTTGGATGTGGTTTTTTTTTTCTTTTCCCCCTTTAAGGGATCATTTTGTGTCAGTGTCTGTATTTGTTTTCGCCCTGTAATTTACACTGCTTTTTCAAGGATGGACACTTCTTTCATGCATTTGTAGTACACTGAAGAATACTAAAGCTATATTGTAAAAAGCTGACAGATCCCTTTTCTTTGTATCTGCCCCAATCATGGCTTAATTGCAGTAATGTGAGGAAGGTCAGGCTGCTAGCCCTTCTAGAGAGTATTTCCAATGAAAAATGGAAAGCAGGAAAAAAAGCAGATACTGCCTGCTTTAAAAGTTTCCCTATTATAGCCTTTGAGGGCTGAGTCCTCAGAGTGCACTGCAGGGTACTCTCACACAAAATTTTAAACACAGCTGTCTGAGTTTCTCTTGCTGTTGCAGCTGCTAACAGTTACATTAAAGGAGAGAATATGAAGGTACATGGAGGACACTTCAGCTGTTATCTTTTGAATACACTGAAATTTTCACTGACGAGAATATTCAGTGTGCATTGGACACACACCAAAATTTTGCTTTGAATGATATGCTAATGTTAAGACAAACATTGGTGACTTACATTTCTTTTTTCTCTTTATTTAGCGGACTTGAGAATTAGTTTTAATACCTGCTGCTGGATGGGCAATGTGGTGGGATACAAGCAATCCACAGATTTCTGGAATGCCTTGGGGACAATTATTTGACACAGAGACTAGACAGAACAATCAGAAGAGAGACTTTATGCTACACATAAATAGGGAAGACTTAATCAAGGATGTGAGAGTCATTGTCAACCTTGATCTGACTGACTGACATTGAAGCAGTACTGTTTAAGATCCTGAGGAAAGTGAGAAAACACACAACTGCAATCAAGTCCTTAAGCTCCAAAATAAAGCATTTTGGCTCATTCAGGAAAATTATAGGCAATACAAAAGAAGCAAGGCAAAGACTTAAAAAATTTATGCCTCCTGGCCCTTGATCTGGCAAGGTCTGCTCTCAGGAATCCCAGCTCTCTGCACCTAGTAACAGGCTCTGGGGAAGCAGTATCCACAGCAGAGGTGAGTTGGGTTAGATAATGCTTAGGTGAAGTGGACATAAGCAAGTGTGAGCTGTTGGAAATCCTCCAAGAATCCTGAAGGAGCTGGGTGTTGTGGAGAGGCTGCTCATGAATGTCTTTAAAGTGTTACACAAAAAATTAATGAAAAGAAAGAAAATATTTGCTGCACCCATCTTCAAAAAGAGAAAGGAGGACGATTTAGTAACTACAAACTGGTAGGCCTAATGTCAGTACTCAGGAAAATTGTGAAGCAAATCTCCTGAAATGTTTTGGAAACCAGAACAGAAAGGTTATTGGGAACAGCCATCTTGGCCTTACCAAAGGTAAATAATTCTTGACCACAGTCATTGCCGTCTATGAAGAAATGAAAAGCTCTATGGGCAAGAGAAGATCAATGGATGCCGTTAATATTGAACTTAATAAGCATTTCAGAATGATTCCCTTGTTTAACAAGTAACATGGACTGTATATAATACTCCTCAGCATTCAATGCTGTGGAACATTTCCATCAGTGGTCTGGACGTGAAATGGTCTACTCCTACTTTACCAGGGACATATCAGAGAGACCTCAAGCTGAAGCAAATGTCTGTAAGGAACTTCAGACATTTCAAAAAAGTCAAGTGCAAAACCTTGCACATCGGATGAAACAACCCAATGCAATGGTACAAGCTGAAGATTGACTCAAGTGGGGAAACCACTCTGCTGAAAAAAGCAAGAGGCTGCTTAGGTGGCTTCAAGATGTCCCCTCCAGCCTAACATTCCACATCTCTATGAATGGGCTAACATGGAATGGCAGCTAATTTCATCTTGTATGACCTCAGAGAACCAGAATTTATAGAGGGAAAAGAATTGCTGAGATTAAATGCTTTCTCTCTTTTTCTCCTTTCCTTGATTAAAGTCAGAATGATGGTTTGCTCTCTGTACAGTTATTTTCAATTACTCTTTTTGCCTAGATAAAGTTAAAAGAATGATTTCAGATAGACATACAAAAAGCCAAGGCTTTCATGTCCTTTCTGTTTAAAGAAACAGAACCCTGGGAAGGTTTAAGAAGTGGTTCAGATAGGAATATTTTTTTTCTGGAAGTTGTGATATAAACAAAATTCAAATGAGCTTTCTCTTCTACCCCCATTGAATTTGCATTTTTCAATCAGTTTCAATAATAATTAAATTTGAAAATGGAGAATTGAACCCTAAAAATAGTTTAAAACTCCAGCAAACCCAAGAAAGTAACAAAATAAAGAACTAGGCAAAGGATTTGGGTGAAATGTCAGTAGTTTAACCAACAGAGAAGTTTTGCATTAGTAATTGCTTTTTGAGCATAACACAACTGAACATGCAAAGTTTAGGCTTAGTTTAAAGGATAAAGCTCTGAGCTCTAGGTTTTATCACTACAAATGAGCTCAAATTCTTAATGGGAAGAATTATGTTAATTGACTGCTGTTTCTGCGTGGATAGGAATTGAAGCAAAATCATCCATTTTGGGGATGTTGGGAAACAGGAAAAAAAACCTAGGATAGTTTTATTGATAAATATCTATTGATGAAAAATTACAGTGAAATTACTTGTAAAAAAAAGCAAAATCAAATTTTGGAGAGGTTCATAACATAATATGTTGAAGTGCTGAAAAAGTTTCTCCTGTATTTTGCATTATCTCATACAAGAGAGGCTGGTTTACTAACTGCTTTGTCTCTAAAAGAGAAAATTCTTTTTAAAAGGTGAATAGATAGTCTTGAGTCAAACACAGTCCTATCAGGACAAAAGGCATTTTTTTATTCATACATAATTATTAACAATCTTTGATTGGTAAAATAGTATCCAATCAAAGAGTAAAAGTAAAAATATTGTTTTGGAATGAGCTGTTACACATTTTCCCAAGACAAGGTCTGAGAGCCCCTTAGCTCTGCCTTTATAAACTGGACAGTATGAAGGAGTGGAAAACAGATTCTAAAGGAAAGATATACACTGAAAAAAATAGATCTGCAGTGAGTATTAGCTGGACTGAGCTCAGAGGTTTTACATATTGCAATTTTGGGAATGGGCTGGCATAGTGCCCCCACTACCAAATTCCTTAACATGCAGAGACCATATGGGATTCTGACAGGAGCAGCATGACATCAGTTCAATTTCCTTTTTCTTCTAAATCTTAAAGTATTCATATATACAGAATACTGTTTACCCATCCAACTGAAAGTTAATTCTTTTAATACACAGAAAGAAGGTAAAATGGTTTGTGTTATATGAGTCTGCACAAAATATGGCTTGATGTGAATTTGGTACATTGAAGAAATTAAAAGAATTACTTATGATGTTACAGAGTCACAGATAACTGTCTGCAATTACTTTGGGTAACTTTATAGTTACAAATTAGGAAACAAGGAAACATTTTCAACAAGAGTGGGAGAATTTGCATTCTATTATGAATTTTGGAAACAAACATCTTAGTTTTAAAACAAGCCTAATAGTGTATAATTCCTGTTTTGTATTTTTAGAATGCTTTGAAGGTTTGACACACCTTATGAATTATCATGTGGGCCTGTAACAGCTGTAGTTTTTATGGTTATCCTCTTCATCAAAAGGCTTTTCCCTTAAAAAATACTCCTACAGTGAAGGTAGAAATACACTGTGATGTACAAAGTAAACATCTATGTGTTGCTCCTTGATAGCTTTTTAAAATAAATTTTGCCAGTCCTTCTGATAAAATATGGCCATTTTTTGTATACAATTGATCTTGTCTGTCTTCTCACAACATGGTCTTTTAACTATCATATTATCACTCTAACTTATAAAGTAAAAAAAGGAAACTTAGCCCTTATCATACACAGTGTTGGTCATAATTTCTTTCATTTACTCTCAGTGACAGCCCTAACATAAAACAATTTAAACTTCAGGACAGGAAGAACATCATAGTTTATAACCACAATATAATTCCTCATGATAGAAGCAATTTCCCAGTGATCAGCAAAATAAAGCACAGTGAATTCCCATAGGAAGTAAGGGTCACCAAAGATATCTCACTCCAGGGGCAATGTACAACCTGATTTTCTCTAATGTAAAAATTTACCAGATTGCTACAAAATATAAGGAATAAAACATAGGGGGGAAACAAACAAACAAACAAACAAACAAACAAACACAAAACTACAAACCACCAGAAACAAACCCAAACCAAGAAGCTAAACTGAATGGTCTCCTATGACAAAGCAACTTGCTTAGTGGATGTGGGAAAGTCTGTGGATGTCATCTACCTAGGCTTTAGTAAATCCTTTGATACAGTTTTTCACAACATTCTCCTAGAGAAACAGACTTTCTATGATGTGGAACGGTGTAAAATCACTGGGCAAAAACCTGCATGAATGACTAGGCTGAGTGTGGGTGTGTGGAGTTCTATCCATCTGGCAGCTAGTCACAAGTGTGGTTCCCAGAGGCTCAGTGTTGGGCCCAGTCCTGCTCAATACCTTTATCAATGAGCAGGGATTGAATCCTACCTAACATAGTGTTAGGTAGGAGTGTTGATTTACAGGAGGGTAGGAAGGCTCTGCAGAAGGATCTGGGCAGGCTGGATCCATGGGCCAAGGTCAGCTGTAGGAGGTTCAGTAAGGCAAAATACTGGATTCCATGTTTCCATCACAACAACCTCCTGCAGTGCTACAGGCTGGGAGCTGAGTGACTGCAAAGCAGCTTAGAGGAAAAGGATCTGGGAGTGCTGGCCAACACAGCTGAACATGAGCCAGCAGTGTGCCCAGGTGGCCAAGAAGGCCAATGTCACCCTGGCCTGTGTCAGAAATAGTGTGGCCAGCAGGAGCAGGGCAGTGATCATCACAGATGAGGCTGCACCTCAAACACTCTGTTCAGTCTTGGAAAGATACTAAGGCACTCCTTACAGAGAAGGACAATGAGGGTGGTGAAGGGTCTGGTGTACAAGTCTTATAAGGAGTGGCTGAGGGTGGGATTGTTTAATCTGGACCAGAGGGATCTTATCACTCTCTATAGAGCTTGAAAAGAGGTTATAGCCAGGTGGGTGCAGCCTCTTCCCCAGTTGACCAGTGACAGGATGAGAGGAAATGGCCTCAAGTTGCACCAGGCAAGACAATTTTAAGAAAAATTTCTTCTCAGAAAGGATGGTCCAAACTTAAAACAGAGTTCCCAGTGAAACAGTGGAGTCACCCTACCTGGAATCATTCCAAAAGTGTGTGAACATGTCACATCAGGGGATGATTTAGTGGTTAAAACGGTGGGGGTGCTAGATTGATGTTGAACTTGTTCTTTTCATCATTAACAATTCTGTGATCCTATGATTCTATAATTTTAATAATTAAGTCAGTATACAAATTATGTATTATTGATCTTTACTGACCTACTTTTTCAAAGATAACATGAATTGTCTATGTAAATGGTGCAGTTTTAACACTTAAGCTTGAAATCTACCCAGTGATTTTTATGCAATATTGTGCAAAGTACACTGTAATCTGAAAAAATTTCAGCTTTGAACTTTAATCATAGGCCAGATTCTCTATGTTATTAAAACCAAAAGAGCTTTTATTTTGGATGAAGTAGTTAACTGTAAGAACTTTTTTCAATCAATCATTAAGAAAAAAAATCAAAGGCTCTCTCAAAGCTTATATACGAAAGAGCTTCCTGGCTTCCAGATGTGTAGGCACAGAATTATCATTTTGTATCATCTCTAATGATGATATATCCATGACATATAGTGATGATATATACTCTTAATAGCTTTGCATGGAGCTATGTAGCTTAAAATATTGTTATAATTTCTTGTTCTTTCCTGTGATAATGAAGGAGGACTTCTTAGCTGAAGCTGAATAGAACCTTAAAATTTGAAACCATAGTAAAAATTAATTCTTTTGCAGCATACAAGATTACTACGCTCTATTTGATACCACTCACAGCATCCAACAAGCTCCAATAAACAATAAAGTGATTTGGTAAAACTGTTTCCCACGTAATTTTTTAATTCATAGCTGGAATTACTTTTACTCCTGGAAAGCAATTTTTTTATCCATTTCACATACAGATGAAGACAACTACTGAAAAAATATGGAGATAATGTACTTTAGGTAGGGATAATTTCTTTAAAAACCTTCAAATATTTAAATTACAAATTCAGCAAGTTCCTAAATTTTACATTATAGGACTATAAAACAATAGATAATATTACAAAAGTAAAAGTATAGAAAGATAGAAAAGTGATTTTAATAAATCTTATTTTACTGATTCCATTCACTTACGTAAAAACACAAAACTTGTCAGGATATTTATGTACAAAATTTCCATTTCTGTTGGATAAGGTTTTACTGAAAAATGGGTTTTTTTCTTTTCTTAGAAGTTTTAGCCAATTAATTTTTTGTAATTAATTTTCATAATTTTTAGTAACAAGGCATTACTAGACACTTTTCCTATGTTATGTTGGAATAGTCTGAGATTTCTTAGAAGTACATAAATGGTGACAAAAAGCCCAAAAAACAAGGTGAAATTTTCATGTCATTTTAAAATGTACATTTGCCAGTTAATTCAGTGACAGACATCAGTATAAGAAAGGGACTTCTACTGGAGAGTACATGGAGGAGAAATAAAGGAGAAATTTTCTTGAACCGGATAAAATAATCAATCATTACCTCTTACAGGACAAAAAAATAGTAGTCTAGTAAAAAATTCACTATGTACTTTGATAATAAGTATTTTTTTTCCATTAAAAGACATTAGCATTAATATTTCTATCCACAGACAATGTAAATAAAAGCATTTGGGTGTGTGACAGCTGTGCCTGCTAGATAAGAGAAGCATTGTGAAACAGTGGAGAAGTAATTTTCCTGCGACTTATTTATATTCATCACTGCTATAAAAATGAAGGAAAGGGGAGGAAAATCAATCCCAGCATTTGGATGGAAAAGCTAAATAATTATTTTGTGAACATTGTGAATTGGTGTGGTGACACCTTTATTCTGGTTCATTTCCCACATTTTTAAGATACTAATCAACACAGTGAAGAACTTTCAAGTGGCTCTGGAATGTATTTCTTTCTTAGATTTCATGTGTTGTAGGACAGCTGAGCAGATGCTAAAAGCTGTTCTGTGTCTGCTGTGTCTGATGACACACAGAGGCCAAAAAAGTTCTTTTGATACATAGCTTGACTGAATTTCACAAACATCTAATAATCTCCTGTCTGTCAAAGAGGGGGTCATTAGTTCCCTTTAAGAAATAAAAAAGTCTTATTTCCATGGATATAGTGTGATGCACTGCCTCATACTTCTGAAACCTCCTCTAGGTTGCAGGTAGCTCTGCTAAAATGTATTGCATATTTTACATATTAAAATATCAAATTGTGAATTCACTGGAACTTACAGTTTCACCAAATCTCTTCCACTTCCCAAATCCTATATAGATCTTTTATAAAAGAGAAAGAAAGGTCTTCATTTCAATAGCAATGCAGTGATGAAATATAAAATAATATAATCTGAAAGAGCATGGACTTGATTTCTTAGGAATACCTTGTGCTGAATTCCTTATATCTGAAAAACTGATACACAATTTGTTTTTAATGGAATAAAATTATTTCTCTGAAAATTCAATTTTACAAATAAGTTGGCTATAAGTTATCATTATCTCCATGTGAACACTTCAGTGATCTCTACAAGAGTGTTTTACACCCTCATAAATCCATGTACACATTTTGGGTTACAAAAATAATTGTGTATTCTAAAAGCAGCAGATGGTCAAAAATTCACTATGGAGAAAAGTGAGTTCTAGTGCTATCAGTAGAAATGAACTCTATCAGCTGACCAAGTAACGTGGCCTACAACCTTCTTGTCACCTGTGCAAAGCCCAGCTTGAAATATAATTCTTCCTACGAAGACAGGCTGAGAGCTGGAGTTATTCAGCCAGGACAAGAGGAGGCTCCAGGGAGGCCTTACAACAGCCTTCCAGGAACTGAAGGGGTCCTACGGAAAAGCTGGAGGGCATGCAGTCACAGGACAAGAGATAATGCTTTTAAATTGAAAGAGAGCAGGTTTAGATATACGAAGAAATTCTTTACTGTGAAGGTGGCGAGACACCGGAACAGGTTGTCCAGAGAAGTTGTGAATGTTCCATCCTTGGAAGTGTTCAAGGCCAGGCTGGATGTGGCTTCAAGAAATCTGGTCTACTAGAAGGTGTTGCTGGCCATGCCAGGGGGTTGGAACTAGGTGATATTTAAAGTCCCTTCCAATCCAAACCATTCTGTGAATCTATGATGACCCTCAGGGAAGCAATTTATTGTTCTTTCAACTGAGAAAAGACAAAGGGCTATCTGAGGCTATCAATATAAAGGCAGAAAAAGAAAATATTGAGAGAAAGCAAAAAAAGGGCTATATTCAACAGAAAATTGTTTCATGGGACTTTAAACAACACTGTAGGAAGATGCTAGTCAAATATATTATCCTCTGCATTCCCGAATAGAGCTGATAATTTCAGATTAATTTCCTTGGGGGCAAAAGCTCTCTTTAAATCACTATATGAACTGACAATTATTTGCAAAGGTTTATATATAATGTAATTAGCAACTACGGATAACCACATATTTTAAATCAAATGCCAAGCACATGTTTTATGATTATCACATGGTTTATACCATGATAAAAATATTTCCTTCCCAGCTCTTTATTCTTTCCTTTTTTCTGTCCTTTTCCACTGGCTGGTGCTCAGTAGACTTCTTGTTGTCTGTCCTTAGCAGCTTCCTCTGTCACAAAGTCCCTGTGCTCAGTTTTCATCCACAACCCTGTGCCTGGCACCCTTTATTTAATAATGCCCAAATAAACATCTACCAGACTAGTAGCTCTCAGAGTGACTGTCCAGTATCTCACCTGTGCTTACAGTGCAGCAAGTCCAATGAGTCATCCAATCTACAACCTTCATGCTAGCCTTCAGCCTGGGAGGGCAGGCTCTGAAGAGCTCTTCTCCCACACTTTCAAATGCTCCTGTGTGTGTCTGCATACGCACAAAGAAGAAACAGCAGTTCTGTATTAGGGCATTCTGTATTATTGCAATAAACAATTCTCTCAAACAGCTAATACTGGCTTCTTTCCACCCCCGCAAGCTTCCACTACTGGTAAGAGCAGCATTAAACACACAAGGAAGGGGTGTGCATAGAGCTCACTGTCATTGATGGCGGACTTGAATGTGGCACAAGCTGATAGATACGTGCACAGAACAAAACATGATGAGCCACATAGTCTTGGTTCACCAAAGTTCAATGGTTTTTTTTTCCCTCTGTTGCTGAGAGAAGCTATTTTGAGATGCAAAAGAGAAGGCATATGTTTATGGGTGTTTTGTTTAGAAAATGTGACATGCCCTAAGAATGTTTGTCAATTCTGTCGTGGTTTTCTCCCACATGCTGGGTGATTGGTGGCTGTAGCTGAAGCAAATTTCCAGTCATGGTTGCTAAAATTGATACTCTGAGGACATACAGAGACAGTGGAAAAGTCAATGTGTAGAATTTGGTGAGAATTTCTCCAACAGTAGGCTTAATCAATATTTTCTTCAATTTATTTCAATTCTGGGTTTGGTGTCATGGTGTCACTCCCCCCTACTCCCTCACACCTCCCTCTCCCCACCACCCCCTCCACCACCACTGAAGGTAGTTGCTCCTAAATGTGTGTGTAAAGCTATCTTTTGAAAAAAAAAAAAACATATCTGCAAGCATACAGCCTGCAGCACAAGAAGTAAAGAAATGTAGTCTCAGATGTTTTCACCATTTCACTGTGTGTAGAATATCTCAGAGTTTTTTTTAGGTGAGATTAGAGTCATTCCACATTTACAAAATCTGAAATTATTTTGCAGGTCAGCCCTGCATGGTATGCCTGTGATAAGCCCAGTAAGAACTAGGCAGCAAACTGATAGGTCAATAGATGGATTATGAAACTCTTTTACTGTTATATGGATGCTTCTTAGTTTCTCCAGAAGGCAGAGCTTTCAGACATGACGTAACAGTACTGACTAATCAGCGTCTCCATATGGTGCAGAAATTTAAGAGAAAAAAATAATGTTGATAGGAAAAGTAATTTGAAATGTGTATATATATGTATAAATGAGTATATGTAAGTACATATGCAATGGAAAAAAAGAGGTGTCTGGAAATTCTGGAAAAGATCTATATGCAGCATCTCATCAGATAGAAGTTTTTCACTTGAATTGGCAGCAAAATGAATGTCATCATGATATGGAATAAAGAAGCAATATTTTCTCTAAGTTTCTTTTTCAGCTGCATCTGGAACATCTTATGAGGTTAGGATATATGGACAAGAAGAATATCAAATTGCTTGGAATTCAGAAATAGTAAGAATCAAAAAAAGCAGGTAAATAAATAAAAAAATAGCTAACCTTTTACATGACAACCCTGGAGTGACATGCTGCATTTGTAACCCCTTGTGTGAAGATGAGTCCCCCTTCAAAAAAAAATTTGATTAACGAAAATGTTTAATTTTACAACCCAATAATCATCTTTTTAAAAACAAATTTTTTTACGTGTCGATTATTGCATACATTGAAATCAGATATGGTTTAGGCCACGTCTGAGGTGACAGCTCTGGGGGCTGTGAGGCAGGTAATGCGAGGAAAAGAGTGTGGAGTAAGATGTGTGGTTTTCCATTTTTTAACTTCTATCTTACTGATTCTTTGGGAGACGTGAAATGGGTATGCAAATAAAAACTAAGTGTTTCCTAAATAAAAGGTTTTAAATGCTTTCAGATTCTGAGCATTTCAAAAATAATAATAATATTTCAGTTTTCTTTGTTTTTACAGTTTCAGGAATGACTATGAGATCACATAAACAGTAAGTGAGTGTCAGATAAACCCAAGAATGCATCCCTTTATGTTCAGTGCTAACACTAAAGAGATATCAAGGCATACAACATGAAAAATCTGTTCAGAAGACCTGTCTTCTATTCATGTTTGAATTGAACTGATATAAATCCTAAAATCTGTTTCAATATATACTTTTGGCTAATGTTTTATCAATACAAAAAAAGTAGTAGAAAATTATTAGGCATTCATCAAAGCTCTTTTTTTTCCAAATTGAAAGTTTAAACACAAGTCAATATATAGGTAAAAATTACTGATAAATAAAAATTCTGAATACCAGTTATCTTTGAGCATCAATCTAATTCAAATAAGCTACCAGTTAATGGCAGCTAACTTTCCAGAAATTAAAGTATTCTCATGTTGTTGCCACTGATTAAAGTTGACAAGATAAAGTGACATGAAGATATAGTAGGGACTCTTTACTCATAATGAGCTGGTATTGTTGCATTATATAAATAACTTTTAAAATAAGTTGGTGTTATGCCTGCTCATCAGAGTTTAATTAAATCAGGTAATATTGTGAAGAAACTGGAGAGCATTTAATTTAGTATAAGATGGACAGACCTGGCTGAGAGGTAATTCCTGCCAAAAATTACAGCATATATCAGTCACCATATTATGGGACATTAGACCATAGTTGGAAGAGCATTTTGTTGAACTGGGAATTTCAGAGTATCTATAAATTTGTTATAGATAAAAGCAGCATTCCAGCAAACTATTGTTTCAAATCATCCTTACCCAAAGAACAACCAAAAGTAAATTCTCATTGTTCTGTATCACAGGTGAGCTATTCAGACACAATTATAAGAGGCATGGTTGCCACAGCCTACTAAGAGCTGTATGTCTAAGTTAATTACAGACTCCTGGCCAGAAATAAACAAAATTATTGCACTAGGCTATAGGGCTACAACATGCTAGGGCAATCCTTTATAACTCTGCTATTTATGTGCATCTGTGTACATTCATATGTTCATATTTATGTACAATACTTAGGTTCACTTCTGCTTACAGTGATACTCTTTTCCTCAAGTCCAGAAGTCTCATAACAACCTGTATATTAAAACAAAGAGATCAAATGTAACTTCTTTTTTTGCACACAGTGAAAAAGAATGGATAGTAATCAATATTTGTTTTCACTGATACTGCACTAAAGAAACCAAAATAACACATAATGTAAGGGATTTTGCTGCGTGCTTGCAAGTGTGGAGCATTGCACGCCTGATTACCATGTGTAAAATTGAGTGGTGGTAAGTAAAACTGAGAATTTGACCTTCACCTTCCACACTTCACTGTGATCCACTTTAAATTTTTATTAGGAGAGAAGTTTAACTTTGTGGGGAAAATAATTCATTATATCTTACTGTTAAAAAAGATTGGAAAACTCTATTGACAATGCATAAATTTAGAGAAAAGTGAAATCTCTAACTCTTGCTTCACATTAAGTGCTCTCTCTGAGCTGTAGCTGAATTCAGATTGCCTATTATCTTGCCACATTAAAACGCTAAGTAATTACATGTTCTTTTGTATAACCATCTTATGAGCTTACTTCCATGACTTTTCCAATAAACTAGCATAATCTCCCTGAAGAAAGAGAAAGTCACATGTAAATCTCATTGTACTATTGCAAAAGGCATACACATCCCTACCTCCACCCACCGTTCATTTGGGATTCAGCTTTCATTGAAGTGCAGGACTAACTTTCTGTTGACTTCCTGTGTGCATGAAGCTCATAAAACCTCTGGCCTGGCTTATAATTGCATTTCAGTTGTTATTCTGATTTTCAATCTTGCTTTGAAATACTTTTATCTTGGCAGAGATTTGTCTAACTTCCTGTCCGCTACTCAGGCTTGGTTTGGGAATTATATTAAAAGTATAACCTTTGAAAAATGGATTGAGATTAACAAGTGCTGCAAGTATTTAATAAATGCTCTCTTAGTGCCATAAAGCATTGGGGTTTTTTCAAGCTGTCAACCAGAGAGACAGTTATTACTATGAATAATAGATTGAGTTTTGAGATAATTTATATTAAAAAATAAATCCTGTAAGACTTGTTCTTGCAGAGAATGTCAAAACCAAATTAACTTGGTAGTACTCTGTACCTGAAAATAACAGCTGTTCAAAAAATATTTGTTAAATTATTTACTTGACATAGTCTGTATTTTTTTCCCTTCAAAAAACCCCAGGATTTTTATCTCTGTCTATGTTCTCAAAACACTAAAGTTTCTGTCCTCGTCCTGGACAGGTTTATTTTTTAGCCAGGAGAGGGCATGACCAGTGCCCTGAAGTTATTTTATACCACTACATGTCATTGCCAGGGATGGATGTGGGAAAAAGGACTCTCTTCTGAGGAAAGAGGAGTCCTTCCAGTCAAGAAAACATGGTGGAGGGAGCAGCCTGATATTGTTCATTGCTGGGGGCTTTTCAGATAAATAGTTTCTTTTTTTATACATTTTATTATTCATATTGGTTCTATTATAGTTATTTTTCTTATCTTGTTGTTTCAAGTAAATTGTTCTTATTTCAACCCATGATCTTTGTCTTTTGTACCTCCATTTGGAGAGGGTAGGAGAAGCAGCACTTGATTTTAGCAAGAGTACTAAAATCAGAGAATACCATTCCTAAACCATGACAGTTTCCTCAGTATTAGAGACCATTATGTCTATTTAAATCTCAGGAGCAGCGGACATAAATATGCTATTTGTGCTACAGAACAAGATTGAGGCTGATTACAGATATTCAGATAGCTAAATAAAGTCTAAATGTTTAGTTAAAGAATATTTTATTTGACATGAAGAAAGACACAATAGGTAATGGGGTGAAGACAGCAGTTTATGTTCATGCCGCATGCATTAGCTCCCTGCTTAAAAAGAAATGACCACAATCTCAGCATCTTTTGCCTTCATCACCATATATCTCATCTGAAGTCCTGCCCTTCAAATTTCATTGTTTATACGATTCTTTTGAACATGGAAGTCAGTGTTAATCCCTTTTGATGCAAAAGTAGATTATGGAGAATCTTATAAATCTTATCTTTCCCTTAGGGAAAAAAAATTCTTTAAGAAATCGGCTTCTTAAAATAATCTTCTCAGACAAAGGGAATAATGAAATAGTTGATGAGCCTGTTGTAGACAGTGGATGCAAAATCTTCATATGCAATCTATATGAGTACTATAAAATCACATGAACACGTCATATCACTTATGACAAGCTTACATATCACTTATGACATTTGTTACAAACACATTTCATGACTGAAGAGATATGGTGGGAAATAATAGGAGACACCAAAAGTATAAAGAAAGAAAACAAAATTAATCTCCTTTGTACTTTTAAGTATCCAGATACAGCAAATAAAGGTAATTGTTGAAGAGGTGGAAAATAACTTGTAAAGAATCAGAGGATAATATTGAGAAGACAAGAAAACCAGAAAACAGTACAGGAAACTGAAGGCTGAGGACAACAGAATACTTCACAGGAGATAATTCTGCTTAATGTACTCCAAATGGAGTATATCCATGCATCATTTTTCAGTATTTCAGTATGGAAGATTCCAACAAAGTGCCAGTCATTCACAAGGATGATCAAGTAAGGCTCCTTTCTAAAGTACATTTTGACATATTCTTAATTCAAAACCAGTTTATCTGACTTCAGACATTTTCTAACCTGAATCAATTTATTTTTCCCTTTAGGTAATGTCAACGATATAGTTTCAATATAATTATATGGATGGCTAATTTATACTCCTAAATGATAGGATGACAATAAAATATTCTATGAAGGTAGGTCTGTTGAGATTGCTCTTTTGGTGTCTCACAAAATGTGAAAAATTGAATATATTTTAACTCCATTATCTTCAGGGCAACATTATGTCTCTTGGTACACTGCAACCTTCTTCACGAAGGATGCCCTCCAGAACTCAAAGATTAACAAATAATAGAAGGCATTTGAATGCTAAGAATCCAATTCTTGACATACAGAAGGAAATGCTAAAAGCATTGCATAACATGCTCTTATATTTTGGGATTTCATATTAGGTCAGAGTAGCAAGTTTAAATAGAGGAATTTTTTTTCAGTGCAATGGGTGGTTTCCACTCAAAGAAGCAAGAAATCCTTTTACAGTCTACAGCTTCCTCATGAGGGCAAGCAGAGGAGAAGGCACTGATTTCTTTTCTCTGTTTAATGATAGGACCTGAGGGAACAGCATTAAGCTGTGTCAAGGGAGGTTCAGGTTAAATTTAAAAAAATGTTCTTCACCCAGAGGGTGTTTGGGCACTGGAATAGGCTCCCCAGGGAAGTGGTCACAGCACCAGCATGACAGGGTTCGAAAAGTGTTTGGGAAATATCCTCAGGCACAGGGTGTGATTCTTGGGAAGAACAAGAATTCCTGTGCAGGAACAGGAGTTGGACTTCTTGATCCTTGTGGGTCTCTTCCAACTCAGGATATTCTGTGATTTTATGGCTCTTAATTAATGAAAGTGAGATTTCAAAAGAAAATTATTTTCATTAATTTTTTTCTATTCAGTTTTGTTTTGGGTTTTTTGGGTTTTTCTTTTTCACTTAGTAGTGTTACTTCAGCATTTCTTGTAGCAAGGACTTTAGTTTTTGGTTGCACATTCTTTTTGTCTTTTTTATAAAATTAATGCAAGTACTAAATTTTTGAGTTGTTAATATCATCCTATATCAAAAATATCTTTTTTACATTTTTTATGTCTGTTTCCATTCCATCCTGGAAAACCAAACTTCTATTTTATGTTGAAGCACAAATGACATTAACAAAGGAACAAACTTTGTCAGTATAAAGACCTGTAAGATCCCTTAATTATATAGAACTTCCCATCTTCCTTATTGTGTATGAGAATGATCTCATTATAAATAACACAGTAGTTTTGCAAAGTTCTTTTGTGCAGCTCTTAGTCATGGTGCTTGGAAGATGTAAATGAAAAAATATTGTAAAAAAATGCTTGAAGGAAAATCACATGAAATCTGTAACAGAGCTTTATTACTGTCAATAAACTCCTATCTACAGTACAGACAGTTGTTAAAACTACTTGGAAAAAATTACCAGCAGGCAATTAATCTAGAAAAACAATAAGGATATGGCATGAAATGAAAAAAATGCTAAGAAATTCAAATTCACATTTCAAATTCACATTTCATCATTCCATTCTTACAGAATGCATAATATCTGCACATAGAGGTTAGATCTGTCCACCTTTTGACCTGTCTGCTGACAAACTGTCCCCAAATAATTGTACCTGCAATTAATCTAAATTCTTCAACAGAGCTAAAATAATCTGTATTTTTCTTTGCTAGAACTGCATGCCACAGAATGTTATCTTTTTAAGCATATTATTTATCAGAGGAATAGAAACGTCAGTTTTAAAACCACTCACAACTCCTGCATAATCACACAAGGAAAACTGAAAAGAGCACTAGGGATGAAATCAAGTCAAAGGTGGCAAAAGAAAAGATCTTACAAAGACTGCAAGATCATTTAGATAAATCCATATTCAAGCATACAAGGAGTTCTTCTGGAAAAATATGTCTATAAATAAAACCACTGATTACACTAACAAAAATCTTATCCAAAACCAAATGTTCAGAGTCACTTCTAAATGAAAAAATATTTTCTGAAAGAACTTTAGAGGATTAATTTTTTATGCAAGCAGGAGGAATTACAATTTTTGGATTAGATTCCTAAAGTATTTCCTCCTTTGAATCTGCAGAGATTTGAGGAAAAAATAATAAAAGGTAGACTTGGACTGATACTCATATCTCTATTCCAGAAGTGTAAAGAATTAGGATTCCAAGGTGCAGCATGTGGTTCCATCAGTGGAAACAGCACATATCTCACTGAAATGTCAGCATGGTGTCTGAAACCAGAAGACTTGGACAGAATTTGTATCTCTTTTTTGAGATTTAAACAAAGCAAATTGCCTCCTCTGGGGCATGCCTGAGTTAGTTAGGTAATTCCCTCCCTGTCCACTGAACTCCCCTGTGCTGGCAATTCAGTATTTATGCATGTACGGAATAGTCCTAACCAAGTAAAAGAGAGACCAGAAAAATAGGAACATGAGTCCCCTGTGAGGTGGGGCATGCTCCAAAGATGTTTAACACATACTGACAAGTTCAAAAATGTAGAACAATTAATTCAAACTTACTTTCTGCATACAGAACCCAGAATGCTCCACTCCATTCTACCAGCATCCACCTGGATGGATACAAGCAATTTCTTGTTCAAAAATCATATGTTAGCTAGGTAACTCTGGTTGGTTTAACCATATTTGTGCAATACTCTTTATATTCTAACACATGAGGGATATCTTATTCCTTTCTATATAGTAGTTTTGTTGTCAAAATTGTCAAAAACAGCGATTCTCAGCTTTTATAACTGATGATTTAGATTTTTGGGAAGGAAAAGAATTACCAATATAATGTTTTATTTCCTCTTCGTAAAATTCCATTTCTACTATTTCAGTGGATTTGCATTCCAGCCTCTGATGTTAGAGCACACTAATATCCTTTTATGAGAAGATAGAATAAAGTAGGGGTTAGAATATTTTGGAGTAAGAAATTTACTTTTGTTGTCTTCTTTTTAAACAGATTTATCTCATCTCTTAAAGAACACAGTTAACAGCTCAGCAGCATATGGGATGCATAACTACAGACAATGCTTACATATTTTACATCGAAGAATAATTTGTTAAAAGAATTCTAAGGACATGATTCAAGACTGCTCATACCCTGTTAAGCAGCTTATGCTTATCTGTTCAGTGCAGTCTTGTCAGATGCCTGTGAACCTGCTCTTCCCTGCACAGAGAGAGTGTGCATTATGGCACACTGATGATCTCAATGTAACAAAAGTTTTTCAAAGAATGTGAATTGCTGCTTTCAGAGCATAGTTCTAGTCACAGTCCTAAGAAGATTCCATGTAGGTGGACATACTTATATTTTCAGACCCGTATAACATTGATTAGATTTTTCCACATAACATCAGCATTCACCGTGTCTTAATACTTTCTCTTCACAATTTGCTTCTTATGTTTCTTTTTCTTTTATTTATCTGTCTAGGACACTTTTCTCTTAATATTCATGAATGGCATGGTAGACAATCCTACATGTCAATTCCTGTTTTGAAATGTAATATTCATTTCTATCACCCTTTTCATACTCAGTCCATGAACAAAACAACACAAGCACAGAAATCCACTGCAAAAAAACATGAAAAAGTGTCAGGAAATGTTAAAGTTAATCTCAACTTAGCTCACAGAGTGAGTATTCTCTAGTGAATTGGAATACAGTTTGATACAGTTGCTAGGGTCTCTGGCTACTAATCAGAAATTAACTGAGTGAACAAATTGATTAAGGTTTTTTCAACCACATTGTTAAATAGCTTGTAAAATGCCACAGAACATACCTCAAGTATTGCAACTGACATCAAATCACATACTCAGATGAGCTGTTAAATGAAATTAATAAAATTCTGTAAGAAAGAGTGCATCCTGTTCAAAGGAATATTTTCCATTTTGAAAGGAGATGCATAAGGAGAACAGAATTAAGACAAATTCATATTATTTTCAGCAGATTGAATCTTATGGGAAAATATCTATCATCATTTCTCATCAGTATTCAGCTAACAAGTTATCATGGATTGTCATCAGCAGATGAATGATGTTTCCGAGCATACAAAAAATAAATGTATCATTCTTCAGTACTTATCTGAGAAACACACCAATATTCTGCAGCAAGAAGGCACCAGACAATTCTGCTTCCCATAATGTACCAGCCTCTACAAAACTTGAGAACAGGTCAAGCCCCTGCATTTATTACCCTCCTAAAGATACTGTAAGAATTTCTGAAGTACTGCAGGAGCCAGCAGTAAACATCAGGGGAGCTTAACACTGCCAGACTATCATAGAAAACCAGCCAGCCTGACTCTGATGTCAGTCTCCTTGGAAAAAATCCAGCAGAAGACAATGGAGTTATGTTGGACATGCAGTGCTATAATTGAGATCTGAATCTCTCCTACAGAATTTAAGGGTGTCTGTTTAAATGAGATTTCAGACCTTTCTATAAGACAGACTGTTAGCTGCAAATGCAAAATTGTTTTACTACAACAACTGTTAGTATTTATTTCAGAATCTGATAGATATTTGAAACTTTGGCACACAACTGCATTTATTCATTGACAGACTATATTTTCCAGGGTACTTTAATTAGTTATAGACATGCATAATCTGAACTTGACCATCTGATATAATGACCCTATTAAAAAAACCCCATTGTTGGAACATTATTTAATATTAGTCTGCCAGAACAAATTTCTGTCCTGGAATTTTTTCTATAAATGAATTAAAGGTTAAAATGAATTAAAAGTTGTATTTTGTGAAACGAAATCATTAAGTGTGCACAGAAATGGCCAACTGGAAGGTGAAATCCAAACTAATTTTTCAACTATATCTTTTCTTTGATAATATCCGATAGGACTAATTCTATTTATGTATTTTCTGTTCTACAGAACCTCTACTATTTTTTAAAAAAGCTGTATGTGAGTTGAACACAGATCTATTTGTCACATGCATGAAAGAGAAAATCTCTGTATTATTTTTTGAAATGTGTCCGTATACAGTTACTGAAGCATAACAGTGAACAACTTGAGGTTCATCTACTTCTGCCTTAAAAGCAAGTTGGAAATTGACAGTATAGTTTGACAACAATGTTATCTTTACATTTGAAATCAACTGGATAGTCATTAACAAATTCTAGTAGTTTAAATCAGTTAAATATACAAATGTGTAAAATAAGCTTATTAATTCAATGGGTTATGGCAAACCTGTTGTTTTCATTCTTGCACCAGACAAAATTCAAAGTTGCAATTAGCAGTCATCACAGGACTTTTTGTACTTCAGGACCCCAAAATCTCCAGCAGTTTGTGATCGAAATAACACTCGGGCACAGCAATAGTTACAGTTAGGATCAACATAGAGCAGTTCAACATATAAGAAGAGAGCGAAATTATCTTTGGAAAACATTTGGCATAATTTGGCTGGTACTTCTGAGCACTAACAAAAGCTACAATAAAACTTAATTTGAACTGAATTGAGAGACAAAACATGAAAAGATAGTAATGTAGAATGTACTTGGATTTATGCCTGTGGGTTCTTTCAAAACTATGCCAATTTTCATGGATACCCAAGTTTAAGAAAAGCCTTTTGCAAATGTGCTCTAAAATCAGAGGCTCTAGGGTCTCAAGAATCAATAATGTGGCCCATTCAGTCATGTGAATGCCTAATGTTTCTGTTTCTAATTTATTTGTATTTTTATTCTCAACAAAGTTTGTTTGAAGCTCTTCTCTGTAGAAATGTTTGGATGTACTCCCCTTTCTATTTGGTGGTTGTAGCATGTGACTCTGAATTATATTTCTGAATTGCCTTTTCAGCTTAATGTATTCTTAGATACAAATATTCCATTCTATAGCCATTGTTCTTCTGTGAAGTGGGAAAGCTTGAACCTATATTCTGGTCTCAGAATATGAGAGAAAAACTGTTTCTGATGTGGAAATAAAAGAAATATATCTCATTTTGCTTCCTTCCTTTCCTCCATCATTTTAGTCTAGTTTTAAGCTTTAAAATTTTTTCTGTGTGAAATTAATACAAATCCAAAATTTTCAAAAAGTTCACTTTCAAAACTTAGCTGTGGTTCTATATTTCATGTTTTCAGATGTAGTCAGTATCATTCCAGTAGCTAAAAGTAACACCATTCGCATTTTAACTTTCCAGTTGAAACTTTGGTGTGAGTTAGAGAACTAAAACATCCACTTCTAAATGACATGCTACTGAGTTTCTGCTGTGTGATAACAAGGCAAACTCTGGCCTGTCCATTAGGAACACTTTCGTCCTCCTCTAAGAAATTGCCAGACACACTATATGTCCCACTTAGGAGCAAGAAACTTGGGCAGCAAGAGTAAGTTCAAAACAGAGTATTGTTATTTGTGATGGGAAAAGGTAAGCATTTCCTCCAAAATCCTAACAAGGCTCCAAACTTTATTGATTTTTCTTGCCTGGAGACTAGAGTAACATAGGAAAAAAATCTTAAGTATTAATGTAGTTAAACTATCCTTAAGGTCTCCTGCAAACCATCTGCAAAATAAACCTCCCTCTCAACTACATATACATCTAAGAAATGTCTTAAAAGGTTCTCTACCCAAGTGCATGTACACTGAACAAACAGATGGACAACACTGCTAGGACATAAAATATATCATACACAGTAAAAAAAAAATCCCCTGAGGGCCTGCCAACCTAACTAATTCCCATATATACTTCCCTGTCCCTTCCTTTCATCCAACATTTCAGGGAAAACACAAGACTTTTCTGCCTCTGTATCCTTCAGGTTGTCAAAGCTGTTACAAACACCACCAAAACCTTGGCCTTGTTAAGCACTAGTAAAACAACATGTCAGGCTTACACTAGTTTACTCAAAAAGTGCAGTAATTCAGTAAATACATCCAATTTTAATCACCTTTATCAACACTACTAACATTATTCAGAATTAATGACTGGGCAGCAGGAGTTTATAGCTGCTTCCTTGACCTTCCCATTACCTTTTTTTCCTCTCATGTAACACAGTTAGGAAACAATAAACTAACCATCATTTAATCAGGAAAATTTATCTATTATCTCTTCCCTAGTCTTGTTACAAATTAAATTAAGTTATATGTAAGTTATAAATTAAATTAAGATATTTTATTCTGGTCTTCTCAGACACATTTGCTTTTTTACATTTCACTAAGATCTTCTATTTCCCACATATATTGCACTATTTAGTCCCACTTCAGACACTGCTGATCTTAAATGCCTTTTGGTAAACAGAAAGAGTGGTTTTATTTAGTCTGTATTTGATTTCTGCTTAAAGTCATGAAGTGTTTCGCTGTAATATTCCCATATTAGTCATGTAATTTAATTTCAAATGAGAAAAAATTATTCAAATATTTAAGAAGCAATTAGCTTATTTTTCTTATTGTTATATATAAATTAGCTTTTTAGTAATTCTCTTCAGAGTATTTTATCTCAACCCCCATTCCCATTTCAGAAAGTTGTAATACTAACATCGTTTTTCTGCTGTTTATTGATCCAGATCTGAGCTGTTTGAACCCAGCTGATTTTTCTGTGTGTCTTTAATCAATTAACAGAGAAATTACATTCCAGCTGAGCATCTGATGCTTAGTAAGATCCTTTCTTGGATGGTAATTTTGTTTTTTAATATTTGATCTCTCTGAAATATTAAATTCATGTTCACCAAAGTCAGACAATGAGTCAATCATAGATTCTGAGTTAAAACCCTAAAATACTTCAGGTGACTAACTACCCCACAGGTTTCTATCACTTCCTGTAGAAAAGAATAAATCTTGGAATACATGTGAAAAAAAAGCAAAAAGTGAAATGCCGTTACCAATCTAGGATCACTACAAACTTAATTCTATCACCTTGGGACAAATTAACCTTTCACAGATATAAATGTGAAATTACCCAAACTTTCATATTCAAGTACTTGTTTTATTGGTATGTTAAATGGGCAGACTCTTAAAAGTTTTAATTTCTATTGTTTCGTGCTGTAAGCAGTAAATGCTCCATGAGATAATTTAGGGTTTCCTATAAAGACCTAATTTCTTTCCTGTACTATTGATGCTACCATAACTTTATGTACTTTGCCACACCAGGACTTTAAATGAGTTGTATGCCCTAGTTACTAGTCATTTAACACTTTTTTAAACTTTATGGTGTCCTGTGCTTTAGTGAAATAAAAGTTAGAAATACACTAAAATAAACTAAAACTTTCCATCTGTTTGATTTTTAAAACTACACCAGAGCTTTTTGGACAATTGTTATCCTGAAAACTACCCAAGTCAGGCAGATGTATGATGGAGAATATGTTGTATTCTAATTACCACAGAATTGTTTGCAATTTACATATAAGAAATGGCTTATTATAGTGATCATGTCAAATGTTGTGATGTCCAAAAATAAAATCCATATTTGGAGTCAGTTTGTCTGGTACAAATATGATTTTAACTTTCTAACAGTGATGGTTTCCATATGATGCTGGAGATGATCAAAATAAGAGGGATGGGAAATAATTGGCTGGAACAGAGGTTTTCCTTTCTTCTTGATAGAAAATGCTTTAACAGATGCCTCTTAGAAGGAACTATTCCAGCACTCTGGAAATGAAGCGCATGAAGCTCACTATTTTAACTGCCAGAAATAAACATTTTAAGAGAAAAAGTCTTTATTTTGACTGGTGTTAGGGGACTGATCTTTAAATACTCACTGCAAGCTACGTTCCTTAAAGTTAGAAGTATGTGTAGAAAAATAAGTCATACTATTTTAGCTATTAATTGAGAGTGTAGAAATTTGGGGGTTGCCCTCCTCTTGGACTGAATAATTTCTAGAGGGAGGAAAAACTCAGAAACTTCTCTTTGTGAAATGCAACTTCCTTGAATGGAACATGGGAATCACATTTAACTTGAAAGTTTCCTTGGCATAATGTCATAGCTATTACCGGTAAGCCAGGAGAAGACTGTGGCCAGTGGAAAATGGAAAAGATTTTTCTCATCAAGTTGAACAGGAGTCTTGACAATAAAGCCAAAATAATAGTGCATTTGGCTTCTGAGCGTCTAGAAAGTGGATGTGCTCCCACTTATTAGGTGTACTTATATAAGGAGTAATGCACAGCCCTAACTGAACAGTAATTTTTATTATAATTTATGCATTAGCATCACTAAACTGACTAATTTAACTCACTCATGTCAAAGACAGAAAAGTATTTTGGAAGAGTAGATGACTTTTCTCAAGTCTTGTTACTTCCTGCCATATCACAGATCAAATGAGTTTAATTATCTTGCCAGTTTGTATCTGAGAGCGTAACTGGAAGAAGAAGCAATGGAAAGTATTTCAGCTAAATATATTGATCTGGCATGAGATATTTTGATTAAAAATAAGAATTATCAAAAATGGGGGTGTGTCCTCTAGTACAATCAGTGCTTCTAATAATCTCATGAGTATTCTTTAAATGAATGCTCTCTGGTAAGCAACCTATGTTTAATAACACTGAAAAGAGGTGTATTTCACAGTAGATAACTATAATTTTTTGAAGACAAGTACTCATAAAATATTAATATTAAAGATGACTGACATAGCCTGCTTTCCTAACTGCCTTAACAAAAAATCTGATGCTTCTTATCTTCAACAGACCTTTCCCAGTGAAGTCAAACCCAGACTGTTTTACACTAAGTACTTCAGGTTCAATTAAGCTAGTATTTTTAAATTAAACTTTGTTTTGTTAAACAAAACCAAGTTGTTGATACTAATTGAAACATAAACAATGCATAAAGCAAACTGTACTGTTCCACCTTTTTCCTGACAGTGAGAGTTGCATCATATAAAATATTCCAGCTAGTGTTTCAATGTAATCTCTTAGGGAGCTGTGACAAAAGATCTAAGATTATCAGTTCAAACAATCACAATACTAATGATGGTAAAACTGATGATGTTGCAGGATGAACAGAAGACTAACTCCTCCAATTCATATTTCTTGCTTTACAGAGCAGATTACACACATGTGGATGATTGACAGTCTCCTTGATTGATTTTTGAAAATTGAACAGCATTAAGAAAACTGAAAGGTCTTTTGATATATTTTTGTGGTTATCACATGTAAAGTTAGTATAAATCAAAGTAGGGAATCATTCGAGGAGATGGAAAAAAGACTGAAATGAAAACACATGAAAAAAATTATTAATATCTCTAAATAGACAGATCTCAGGAAGCTAGTCCCAGGACATTGAAGAGATATTCAGAAGTGTACATTGACTTTTCTCTTTCCTTCTAGCTTGACCTGGTACAGCTTTTCCTAGAATGACTTATCATCTCTACACTTTCAAAGTGATGTGTGATTATGGCACAGTGTGCCTGAGATATGAAAAACACTTTCCATTAAAATACAAAAAAATTTAGGCAAAAATCAGTCTAAGCTAGGTTCAGCTGCATGTAAAAGGATTAAAACTCAGGCTGTTCAGCTGAAATATGTATGTCATATATAGTAATATAGTATATACAGTCTGTATAGTAGTGATTGATTTTTAAAGGACAAGAATATAACTAATGACATAACCCTAAACCACTATACAGATATACAATTAACCCTTTTAGCTTCACTTAGGTGCTATTCTAAATATGTCATAATATAAATTTTAAAAACCAAATCCACTAATAATTATAACCTTTATTTAACGCCCCCACAGTTCTTAAGAAAATAGTAAGTGCTTTATAGTTAGGGATATATTAGAACTCCAAGTGCGGTGCTTATAATCATTTAAAAGCATCCTAAAAATATTTAAAATGAACAAGCATACATTAGCTTAATTTCATTATAGCAAGACATAACAAAATCAAAACTACCAATGAGAAGTTAACTGTCTAAAAACATCTCTCAACAGAATATTGAAATACATTTCAAAATACGGCAGAGATAAAACTACTAATTATATGCAGGAAATATGTCTGAGATTTTCCTAAATGGTTACTTCATCCATATGTAAAAGGCAATAAATTACTACATTTTGATCAATAGAACACCTTGATACTAGGTGATAAAATAAAAGGCATTAAGTTAACACAGCTGAATTCCTAGAAGGGGCATGCTGACACTCCGGAAACCAACTTATTATTTTAAATTCTGCAGTGATGAGGTCTGGAACAGGCATTGGACTGGGGAATATGGCTTTATGTCTTCTAAGGGGTCTTGCCTTCACTCGAATTGCTGAATCCTACTAAAATTTTGTGGTTAAAGTTTTTTAAAAAAAAAGGCAAAAAAATCCCAAACCTTTGGGAGAACAGATTGTGGAAGATGAGGAATGGGGCTGCGGCTGAGCCTTATCCCTAACGGGATGCAGCTGTACACAACAGGTGCACAGCATTGAAGGAGAAGCGTGGAATGCTGATGTGTCCTAACCAATCACAAAAGAGTAAAAGGGCATGCAGGTGTTATGTATGTGAGAGGAAAGGTATAAAAAGTTAGGAGGAGAGTGAGGTGGAGTTGCTGGAACTAGCAGATTGTGCTGTGAGAGAAAGGAGTCAGTGTTGTGAGATGCTGCCTGTAGGATTGTAACTGAGAAAAAGTATGAAGGCATTAATGGACTGCTGATCCTTGCTACTGTCTTTGACATCAGCCTTTTGAGCCCACTGTCAATCTGGGGAAAGGTATGAGAGTCTTTAGATAAGGGGCTGATGGTGGTGTCATTCCTGAGTCTGCTATCAGTTCAATTAGTGTCCTGTGTGAGGAGTGAGCGATGACACAAACCCACTCCTGCTTCCAAAGCTGGATTCTTTGCAGTGGACTTAAAAATCAATAGCATCACAGCTGAAGAAATTTCTAATCAAGGGATAGCAAAATTTCACTATTCTGTCAGCTGCAAATAAGAATTTTTTCAGGGAAAAAGACCACTGAAGACATATTTTAGAAAGCTGATGATGAGGCAGAACTCTCAAAACAGTTTGCTGGTGGTAAAGTCATTGGGGGTTTACAAATTTATTAGCAAACAGCTGAGCTTATGCACTTGGAATGGCTACAAGAATTTCTTAGATGAACGCTATCTATGCTGTGCTGATTGTGGTGTTACTGAGTAGGGTGTGAGGTTTGCACATGCCAGCTGAAACTCCTATAGCAGTCACCTGAAGAGAGTGAGACACTCCTTTGGTTCATTTCATAGCATTGAATTTAATAATTTCTGCAAATATGCCCTTTTCTATTATTAATAGCTTTCCCTTTCTTTCTCTCTATACAGTCACCTGTTTACAGTACAAAAAGAAGCTTCCTGAGGCAGAGGTATGTGGAATCTGTTTTATACAAAAGTGGTCTTGCTTACTTCAGAGAAAATTCAGTAAAAATTACATCACGTTACTTAGTGGCAGTATGTAGAAACTTGCTAGAATTGCAAGAGTACTGAAGACCACAGAGTAATGTATATTGCTAAGAAACTTCATCAATCTTTTTTGAGAGAGTTCAGTAACAAAGAACAGAAACTAGCTTAGCATAAAGAAGATATGAATAATACTAAAATTATTTCCCTAATTTTTTGCATGCTTTGCTTATTATAGCTATTGCAGAGATTCAACCAATTGGCTATTTGATTTAATTCCAAAGAAGTGAGACCTGGTGTAACTAGAGCGTGAAAATTAGTAAACACAAAAGATTTCAATACAATCTGACTATTAACCAGTCACAAAGTCTTTTGTCCTCTCAGAAGACACAACACTCAAATTGTTGCAGTGAGCACAGCAGAGAGTATAAAAATTTTATTTTCATCAATCTATAGTTTATTGTTACAAAGAAGGGACAAGGAAAACTGAAAAAGGTCTCCATCAGCTCCATAAAAAAGGGATCAAAAAATTATGGAAAGGAAGATCTGAGTGTTAAATTTACAGCTTTATTTTCACTATAATGGGATTTCTAATTTAAGTGTTGATTTATGCAACTTTTAGGTTTGTCCTGGCTGTAACCAGCCCTTCTGTCATTCCCCAGCATCTTTATAGGTAGATGGAAAGCAAAGAAGGTATTTTTTTACAAGCTGCTGGTTATACACTTGGTTACAATTTTGTGTTTGAAAAACTTTGCTCGAAATGTTGAAAAATTGGGGGAATCTTGTAATCATGAATTCCCAACAACTGGGGATGACAACACCCTTGACTGTACAGGTGTATGTACATAACTCGTGAAGCCACTCAAAGTGCTGCATTGATCATGAATCATTCTGTTGTTGCTTTTACAAATCAAAGTGAGGTAGAGTCCCCAGGCAAAGAAGTCTTTCATTGCAAAAAAAACCAGGCTTTTTTTGCATTATCCATTATCATTATCATAACTGTCCCTTATCAGTTATGTTCCATTTAAGTATAACAAATATAATCCAACCATCCACCATAAAACACCCTGTGAACATCCAATGTTTATGGAACTTGTTTTTTCAGCTGAGTCACTTCCCCATAGTCCTTTTCTGCTTAGGCAAAGTAACAGGCACGAGCCATGATTTTACAAGGGTAACAAAGCCCTTCTTTAATAAGGTTTTACTTATATGCAACAGTTGCAGTTACAGATTTTGAATACCCAAAAAGGTCCTGGTCTTCCTTCATCTTGGCCCCCCAGAGCAACCTATTTGTGAATAAGACTTCAGGCAGAAGTGACTAGCGACCTGTGCTGAGATTAGTATACTTGTCTGGCACACTTGAAGTGCAGATGCATGGAAAATATAACTTTTTCATAATATGTTTCTTTGCCTAGTGTTTGAGGTGTCATATATCATCTTCTGATGTTGTGGAAAGTACAGAACAGTTAGGACACTTTCATTTTACCAAACAGTGAGCAGAAAGATGGTAAAAGGAACATGAGCCCTCTGTCAACCCACCCTGCACTGTGGATAATTAATCTGGGAATGTGGTGCGACAGTTAATTTTTCCAGAGAAAAATGTAGAAGTGGCCTGCAGCAGCCATCTTGGCCTTAAGGACAGTCCTGGGTAGAAGAGCAATTTGTTACACTTAACTTTGATAAAGACACTCTGTTCTCTTGGGAAAGGTGCATACCAGAGGAATGACTACAGCCATAAACATCATGTGTGAATGTTTTTCCTCTGACTCCCAGAATGCTGGGAGGCAGAGTGTCTGAGTGAACGGCTGATAAGGGCCGAAACGCTGGCTCTAACAAATGTTTGGTGGTGTGGCTCTTTTGTCTTTCCTTCTGTGTGTTCTCAAGACTTTCTTTAAGCTTTTCCATAGTAGAATCATTAATATTGGAGTGTGTGTAATAAAGGTGGATCCTGCTGGAAGAAGCAGTGATCTCTTTGGCTTTTTCCAAGCTGCTGCAAAAAATGTTCAACAATCTGCACTTTCATAAGTATTTTCAAATTTTCATAAATGAATAGCAGTGGAGGATTCATGTTTTCAGCCTGAAAAGGAACCAGTTTTTAAACACGCAAATGTATTCTGCCCAAATACCCTTGATCCTTTTATATCACTATTCTGCACAAATAAACTGCTATTTGTTCAGGTCTACCAGGGAAAATATTATGACCTTTGAAAGTCGAATGTGATGCTCTTCAATGAACCTTCTCAAAGAAAGCAATAGTGTGATAAATATCTCTTGTGCAAGACAGCACAACTTAAAAAATGGAATCTATACATGTTTAGAATAATTTCATAATTTAAGAGTTTCTTCCCCAATGACTTTATCACTATGACAGTTGAAGTCAGAGGGTGCAGAGCCATTAGTCCTTTTCTTTGTGTGTTTTTTTTTTTTAGAACACACTTTCCATGGCAATGGTAAGCATATGCTTCAAAGGTACATTTTTTTTAAGGTCTGGAGAGGCCATCTAATTCTTCTGTGACTTCTGCTCATCCACTGGCCATACTGTTAGTCTTCAACACTGATTATAGTCACAGAAAGCTTCTTGTTAGTCTTAAGGCATTAGGACTAAACAAATCCAACGCTTTAAATCCCTGCAATACTAATTTAGCTGTTCTCAGAAGTTTGTAATCTCATTCTGAGCTACAGAAACCCACTATTGACAAGGTGAGAGACAATCTCACTCAATAAAGCCTGGATACAGCTAATTATTCTGCTGTCTCTTCATAGGGTATTGACACAAACTCATCACAACTACTCTTCTGTGCAGAATAATATAAGACAAATAAAATCAATGTTATGTAACAAACAAAGGTTGGAAATGTCCCAAACATAGCCTTTCACAACTGATTATGTATTCAGCTCAAGGAATTCAGAATAACCTGTAAAATCTGAAACAGATTTCATAATTTTGAAAAGACTAATATGGGGAAATTATTGAAGCGGGGGGAAAAACAGTGAAGGCAAGGAAGTAGTGCAAAAATATATATTGTTATACTTAAAGTGTAAATTGAAAAGTATGTTTACAATTCAAGCTAACCAATAAATTACTTAACTTTGAAAAGCAACAGTAGAATCAATGTGCAAACAACAAGATAAACACAAGTAGTTCATTAAGTCAATAAGCCAGGGATCATCTGTAGTATGAATGATTGCAGTAGGCTAATTTTAAGCAGAATCTGAACATTGAAAAGCCAAACTTTTGGGTAGCTTGTCACATTTACAAGCCTGTGTAAGCTCAAAAAAACCATGGAGATTGTTACTGTCTAAGCTAAAGAGTAGGAAACTAGGAAAGCAGCTTATGCTGGTCTATTCAGAGACAACCATTTCCAACTGAGAGAATTACAAAATATCCCATATGCATAAAAATGTGTCTGACCCTGAATTCAAGTAGTTAAAATTCTAAGACACTGGTGCTAAACTGCTTGGCTTGAAGTAAATAAATTAACTTCCAGGAGGGAATGAAGTTTGGATCAATTGTTCTAATTTACATCAATTAACTACTGTTTGGACCATAAAGTGTTACTTTACATTTTACAGTGGTGTGTCACTGCTCTAGAAACAAAGATCTTGAATGACTATTGGAACTCAAATTCCAGCTAGTTTCTTAAGTGCCTGAACAGTTCTAGACCATAATGATAATTTAAGAGGACATGCATTAAAGATTAAAGGTTCAGAAAGACAGCAGTGGCCCATAAAATGACAGTCATTTTTCAGGAGCAAGCTTTGTTACAGAGAAGAGTTTTCACCCTCTTCCCCTCTACATCATTTCTATCAGGATCAGTATCAGAAGAAACTCAAAATTGAAATTTTTGATTTCAATCAAAATTGAAACTCAGAATTGAAACTTGTGGTCTTGTGCCACAGGTCTGCTTGTTCCTGAAGCATCCACATTTCATGCAATAAGAGCAGTAGTAAATAAGAAAACAACCTGTAACATTTTTCTCAGATTTTAAGTATGGTTGATTTGTCTGCAAGTTTTATGCAGTCTGAGCCCCTTCCCCCATATATTTTAATGAAAAAGGAAAAACATTGCAAATACCACAATTTTATATAACTCACAACTCCACATTAAACATATTAACAATATATCGCTGAATCATAAGTATGTGAGTGAAATGTCCATGCAATGATAGAAGGATGGACACCAGAGCCTTCAGATTGAGCACATTTTAATAGCTACTACTAATTAAATTCTGTCTTCTGCAACTCCATTACAATCAGTTTCTGAGTGGAGATAGATTCCTGAAGAATGTGGTGATTCAGTATCCCTCTTTTTTGACAATTTTTTTTTGTGGTCAAGTAGTGCCTGATGTGAAGAGTTAATACTAATACAAAGAAGTAGAGATTTTCATCTCAAATAACTGAAGATAATCCGAAGAGACAATGGCCTGGTAAGTAAAGGGGTGTGATGAGCACCTTCCAGGAGGATAGCTACATCCAGTAAAATGGCAAATGGAAATAAAGTGGTGGTAAGCCTGCCTGCAGATTACCCAATACTGCTGCCCCTACTACTGCACAGAAAGGATTACTTTGCTTTTGTGGAAGGGCTGAAAAGAGAGAAAAAAGTCAGTACAGGAGGGAAATGCACCTGGAAAAAGGGTTCTTATGTAATCAATCATATATCTGTTATTACATGTAGTTTTTCTGCAATAGAGTAAACTGAAGGTCTGCCATAGAACTCGATGCCAGCAGTATCAGTCTTAAAAATGCAGTAAATTCTTTCATGAGTGTCATTAAAAAAGGTCAGGAACATGCTGATGTTATAGGAAAGCCTGGATTATTTGCTTTTGAGCTTGAACAGATGTAAATAGAAGCAGCTACAGCAAAGTTATTCTATAATTAGGTTTCATGCTGGTTTGAAAGTTGCTTGTTATAGATCTTTTAATAGTAAATAATGCCACAGTTTGGAGCTGTTAATTTGGATTTTCTGCTACTTTAATGAAAAAATTATTATTTTCAAGTTATTTGGATTTTGTCATGTCATAGTTTTTGTGCCAGGCAACTGGAATACCTCTTCTGACTCAATTTTTTATAACGATGAGTCTTTTCTTAAAGATTTTTCTTTGCAAGACAAATACTTTTGTACTGTCTGATTTGAAAATTTCTATCCAAATCCGTGGCAATTCTGAGACTTAGGAATTTTTCCTTATCACCTTTTAACTGGTGGTAAGGAACTTCAAACTAATAAAGTGGATATCTGGATTGTTCCCTTAGACAACTTGAACTGATAGTTTAGTAAACTAGTGAACTATCAAATCAGTATGCTATTGAAGTTACGTATCAAAAAGACTAACCTAGGATTTGTGCTTACTAAAAACCATTGAGACAATGGAGCCTGCCTTAAATATAAAACTGTAATCTCAGTTCTAAACCAAGAAAACATGTTTAGAGTATCAGTTGTCCCTAAGTCTCAATGCACAGGATGCTGGTTTGTAGATTGTAGGTCTATAGATCAACCAGAACCTTGATCCTGAGGTTGCCAGGAAAAAATATTGTCACCTGCTTTTTCATCCTGTGATTTTCAAGGACTTTGAAAACAAGTCTAAAATCCAAAATTATTACATCATCTCTCATTCTGAAAAGACTGAAATGCCAGGAAAGGAGGAATTCGTAGTTTGGAAATACTTCAGTCAAAAGTAGAAAAAGTTCCAGTAGACCATTAGAGACTTCAAATGCCAGAGAAATTGTGCTAGATTTCACTGAGATTTACCAAATTAACTTGAATTTTTAACTTCTATGTAACAATATGGAAAATCAAATAAAATCTAAATGGAAAATTAGGGAAAAGGCAAAATGAATTCCAGATCAGATACCTCTTTATTCCCAAAGAATAAAATGTTCTTTTTTCTTTATTTTTCTTCTCCTTCCTCCTTACTTGTATGCAGAATAGGCAACAAAACCACATTCCTCAACTTCTTCCTGTACCACCCCTCACTCAAAACCATCTTTTTCACCTTCATCAAAGGCCAGAACTTGTCCTAGGCAGGAGCAAAGAACAAGGGAGAAGTCTTATCAGACAAAATTGGATGCAGACATTACTCCTGCAGTTTCTGCCAGTTGGTAGTTGGTTCTAGCATCACCCTCCACCTACCTTCCTTCATTTTGTCAAATAATGAAACAAATACGATTTAAAAAGTGTCTATGATTTGTTTGTGGATTTTTTATATAAATGTGTCCTAATTCCCTGACTACTTGTTCCTGCATTGCAGCCTTGTTTCCCTTCCTTCTCACAAATTTTCATTTATTTCCTATAACAAGGAGAGATACTTTGTAATTTAAACCATGGAAAATGTGTATGTTGATTCCCTCAAGTTAATTTAGTCCCTTATATATTTTTTCTTCTCATGCTTAATTTAACTTATGTTTTATTTGAAAATATTTTGGGATACCCTTGACTGCACAGTGTCTACTGAGCAATATTCACATATTATTCAGGTAGCTTGCACCCTAGTCCTTTCACAAGCAGGAGACACTATTTGAATGTACACTTTCAGTACTGAAGAGCTGAGAGCAGATTTTCTCTGAAAATTTTGATTAATAAAATGTCTGTTTGGTTCTCTGTAGGACACAAGTTCTTGTTAGCTGTCAGAAGCAGGATAATACAGCTTGGATATTAGAAGTCTCACCCCTCTAATCATTATGGCAATAAGAATCATATCTTCTGTCTTGCAAAGTGTAAGTCTGACACATATTGATGTTTCAAGCTTAATGTCCTGTATTGTCTAAAGCCGAATCTCTACCAACACTCTGAGGGTACCAATTCTGTAGCTTGTAGTTTATAGGGAATGCTTAAAACTCCTTTGAAATTTCTTGGCTAACAAATGTTATTTATTATGTTAGATTCATAGACCTGACTGACTCACACACATCCTTTTATTTGCATTATATATTTCTTATTCCTGTCATACTGAAATCCATTTTGAAGTGAAAGCTGTTTGTTCATCTTAAAAGTTGCTGAGGCTGTCATAAGCATGGATAAGATGACAAGTGCTATTTTTTAGCTCAAAGTTAGCAAAAGTCCATGACTCAGGGGGAGCTCAGGTTGTGGTTTTAGTCCAGCTTTCCCTTTTTCACCTTTATTTGTTTATAATTTTTGCTGCACTGGGTGCACCAGCACTGAAGTGCACAAGTCATTCTCTGCAGTGATACACTGCTAGTTGTCTTTTTGGCTACATTAGGAATTCATCCAGGATGACAGCCCAGGTTCAGGTACAAGAAATCTGTTTTTGTCCATCATGTGGTTGAACTAGCTACTCTTCTATTACTCTTGAGACTCTCAAAAGGTCATCTAACTTTAAAAAAATTAATTCAACTTTGTACATACTTGAGAAACATCCTGAGTCAGAGTCAGGGTCTCCATGGGCCTCGAACACCAGTTTCAGGAACTTACTGACCCTTTACTCAGGAAAAGGCAACACTGAAGGACTTGTGAGTCAGTTCCTGGACTCCTGCAGTTTATAACCTAATGTTAAGGTAAAAAAGGGAATATTGATTTCCCTTCAGGCTAATATACTGGAGTATAGACAAAAGAAGTTCAGTGATGTCAATGTATCATCAGCCATCCCTACTAAGGGAACAGCAGCCTGCAAAACAGAAACAAATTAACAAATAGCTTCTCCTTAATGCAAGAACCATAATATGCATAAACGTCCAGAAATGTCATGTTAGATAGTTCCCATCCCACCAGGAAGAGGAAGAGAGGAATGAGAGAATGAGCAACTGTGGTATTTAGTTTCCAACCACAGTTAAACTTATAAAATAAAGGAGAATTAATTGACTTTATGAGAAATAGAACATAATTTTGTGACTCTATTTAAGTCTTTTTCAGAAGAAGAAAGTATTAATAAGCATTCAGCATGAATCACACTCTGTGATACAGATATTTTCTTACTTCCCTAAAATGTTTTATTTCAAAGGATTTTTTCCATAAGTCTCATGTTCTATATTGGAACCATACACACACCTGCATGTGCATATAGGAGTATATCCATTTCCATTATATAAAACACACATCAGTTTGTTTCTTCACCACTGGAGAAGCAGTATATGTATACTCACTCAGAGGTGATAGTCTACTTGTGTAGGCCTGGAAGAAAATCTTGTTACCTATTTTAATAAATCTTTAGCAGACTAGTCA
Organism: Trochalopteron elliotii; assembly: GCA_024734555.1. Lineage (NCBI taxonomy): Eukaryota > Metazoa > Chordata > Aves > Passeriformes > Leiothrichidae > Trochalopteron > Trochalopteron elliotii. The sequence goes on from JANPWX010000065.1 coordinate 1,909,847, forward strand.
TTATGAGCAATCTCCTCCAGGTCAGGCTGCATTAGCATGATACAAGGGACTGCCTTTAGACTACCATTGTGTATATGCCATTGAAATTAGAGGTATGATAGATTTATCTCACACTCAAGTAGCTAAAACTTCTGCAGAAAAATTACAGCTTGGAGAAGATTTTGAAAGACACTTTTCCCTCAGTTTGTTATATCATGCAGAAGTTCATACTATTACGTATTATTCACTGAAACTTCATACACTTAGTGAAGCAGACTGCTTGGTTCAGGCACATGAATCAGACTTGTTACCCAGAATAGAATTATCCAAAAATACTTTCTATAATAAGATAAAAAATGATAATCCACAGCTGGTGCAGAGACGTGCTCACAGTGGGCCCAGTCACTGCATGGGGCGGCCAGACCCAGTTTGATAACAGTGATAAAGCAGAAAAGGACACAGTGCTCTGCATCTTGTTGCCAAAGGGAACACATCATCAATATGAGTCAAAGGGGAATCTAAGAATTAATTGGTATTCTAATTTTTGTTTTAACAATTTAGAAGTCCAATTTGTGTAATACTATCAATTTGTGTAATACTATCACTCCTAGTCCAAACTGACACAGAATAGCTGTGTTAATAATACAGGTAAATTTGTAAATGTAATAATAAATTACCTGTGTAATAATACAGGTAAAACAAAACCACAGTTCTACTGAAACCTATTTTGGCCTTCCTGATGATGCCCTGAATCCTAAGAAAAAAAAAATTAATTTTCCAGGAAAAGAGAATGTGGTATAGAGATCATTGACATTGTGCTGTCTTTGGAGTAAGCGCTATCATGTTTATGACATTTCTTCCTTCTTTCTCCTTCCCAGGAAAAGAATGAGATCAATGATGTATTTCTTCTCAAAGCTGGGCAAGTGTGTTACTATTTTCCTTATTTTTTTTTAAAATGTTTTGTTTTATTTTCATTGCTTCACAGCTGAAGTTTGAAAGATGCCCCTCAGCATCCCCCAGGCCCTGTTACCCCAGGGGTCTGTTGTTTTTTACACAGCAGTCCCTGGGCTTCTTAGGGCTTTACCACAGACAGTTCCCATTGCTGAAGCTAAAAGAGGTCAGGCAGCAGTTACTGACTGCTAAACCAACATACAACCAGTTCTGCCCAAGACAAGTGCAGACTGGTGCTAAGGCTCTGCACTGCCTTTCCACAGTAATGGAACAAATTTGATATTCTGTCCAGCCCACAGACTGTTCTCTTTTCACAAAAAAAGAATTCTACTCATTGATTTCAATACTGATATTACTGGCTAGGGAGATCTTGAGCCATTCAAGGATTATTACAGGGCTCTGTGGGGTTAAGACAGGGAGTCAGACTCTGGTCTCCCCAACTCTGCCAGTTGGCAAAGAGAGAGATGGCCATGGGCAAGTTATAGACATCCTTCAAGTTAACACCTCGGTGTTTAGCTTTTGTTTCAGGCAGAGTCCTGTCTTTTAGGACTGCACAACCCTCCAGAAACAAAAACAACCAAGGTTCTCTTTTCATTGACCTTGAATATCAACTTGTCTCCTCATGTCTCTCAGACCTTTAGTGACAGGATGTGGGGGAATGAAGTACTAACAGCAGCAGAGAAATATCAAAGGTAGCAACCACTCAAGTCAGTTTGACATATTGAAGTTGACACTGGAAGGGATGCACCTGTGATTGCTAAGGGATGTTTTGATGAGAGACCTTTCCCTGTTATCTTCTCACAGGTCACAATGATCAGGAAGTTCCCTATTGCTGGGGAAAAAAAAAAGAAAAAAAGTTATTTACATTTTGAAGAACCCAAGAGAGAAGATCAAGGGAACTAAAAGCCCATTAGAAAAAAAGCAACATACATGCAGGAAGACAGGAGAAGAACTCTCATGGCTTTACCAGGAAAATAAAAGAGTAATTTGCTTTTGTGAGGGTCAAAAATAGTTAAAAATGAGAAAGGATGAGAAAGCAATGAGAGCATACCCCATCATGGGGAGGTGTCTACAATGGTAGTGACTTGATGAGTCAAATGACCCTCTCACTGGGAATGTGGAGATCGATGCTGAGAAATGTTGAATATTCTTTGCTTTTTGATGCACTTAGAAAAACAGAGCACACCACCGGGCATGTTCAGTCTCCTTTTTAAAAGGCAGTTTGCCTAGGCAGTGATTTGTGTGATGTATAACACACCTCAGTAATGCTGTCATGGGGTTGTTACCTGCAGAAACACAGTAAATATTCCTAAACCCCAAATAAGCTTAGTTTTTGAGTTTTCAGTCTCACTTAAGGGAGTCTCACATGGGCAGCAGGATGGCAGGCTTAGATGTCCCAAGACACAGCCTGTTTACAATAATTTAAATCCTTGCTACATCCCAGTGTTGGTGTCAGTCTACAAAGAACAAAGAAGAAATATGAGAGAGATTCAACATCCTAGTGTTTTCAACAGGAGCTTATCTTTTCCTATTTGTTTTCCCATTAGCAAATTATAGGGAGAGAAAATAAAACTGATATTAGCCACACTGACTGAGCTGTTCAGTTCTTCTTTCTTCCTAGAAAGAAATCTGTGGATCTTGGTGAATGAAATTGCAGAGGAGGATTGATTGCAGTTTATGAAGGATAAGGAAGGGAGCACATATATTGTGTGTCCCCACCTCCCTGCTGCTGATGTTGCCTTTTTTTTTTTCTATGAATGCTTAAACTTAAATGTTGCAGAAAGGTTTCTTCCATAATCAGAGCAAGTCTGTGTTCTTATGATTCCCAGTCCTGTGCTTTAAACAAACTTAGATCTACTGTATCACTTTATAATCTGATTTATAAATGTTTTTATAGCTCTGAAAATGCCTAGCCCTGAGAATATTTTTTTAAAAGAAAAATTGCTTAATGATAGGCTACACATATAAATATTGTGTCCCTTGTTTAAATTTCACAAAAAAAAATGCATTAAAGCAAGCTCTGGCAGGCAACCTAAGGCTTTGAACTGAATTTTTTTGGTGTGGTTCTTTTCATAGGAAATATCCCCAGATGACTGGAGAACATGCTATAGAAAAAGAATGTTAAGTATTTAACTTGCTAAGTTTAAAATAGCTCCAATCAGTGAGCTATTTATTACTTCAAATATTTTCTGGAAGGAAAAAGAATAAGGCTAAAACTTACTGCTGCACTTAATAGAATTTCAAATAAATTATAGTGTGATAAGACCTTGCTACATTCACACTTTTGAAGGTGTCTGAGAAAGCATTCCTCTGTTTTTTCACTAAGGCTGCATTTAATCAAGCCAAGTCTGTAGCTCTCTTTAAATAATTTATATGCAAATATGTAGAAATGTCGGTTATCAGATCATTACGTTCATGGATTAAACTTTCTATTTGCATCTAATTTTAGCCACTTTGCAAATAATCTTTCAGACTGTAAGATTCTAGGGGTAATGTGGGCTTTGCATTTGGAGAGAGCTACAGAACGTCAATTAGTAAATTGCAGTGGTTTACTCTGTATCAACCCTTTTCCCTGTGTAGGATTTCAATGGCAAACAATTAATAGTGCCTTGTACTGAATGAGGCCAGTATTTTTGTGTATTATTATTACTGTTGTTGTTGTTATTATTATCAAGGCATTAACCATGGTCATAGCAAAAAAAGAAGGTAATTAATGCATCTGAAATTTTATGAGATAGAAAATAAGTGCGTTATTCAGATAGAAAATGCATTTTTACTCAATGATAATTAAAAATAAATCTATATGGCAAGTTTTTTTAAAAAATATTTATTTTTATTTCTTTTTTGCATGTTTGTGTTATTGGTGTCACTGAACAATGTCAAGCTATTGGCACAATGAAGCATGTGGAAGCCCAACTGGGATTTTTTCCACCAAGTGCAAAATTGAATCTTTCAGCTAACTTACTCCACTCATACCATGAAGTAGACTTGACCAGGAATTATCTTCTGAAGAAACACAATACTAAGTTTCTATAGGGGAGAGAAAAGCACCGTCAGCTTTGAATATCATGGCAAAGATGTTGAGAGAGTAAATCACTGAATCATGAATTGAAACTTCTTATTTTATTTCTTCATTCTCTGCAAAGAGGAGTGAGTAATGCAAAATCCTGTCTCGTATCAAGGCAGGAATTTACCTACAATGCTTTTACAAATTTACTATGTAATATCTCTGTTAAAATCTTAAATGGCAATCATTTTGGGGTGTATACAGAGTTCAGCACTAAAGAAGTAATTTTTCTGATACTCCAGAGAATTTTCAGCTGAGAAATGGATGAAAACTTTTGTGTACAGATGTTATATCATCCGAGAGAAAACAAATTTCAAAAAAATCATGAGTTTTGTTCTCTGTGGACACTGAAAGCCCTCATTTCAAGTATTTTCACATCTATTGGAAATTAAAACATCTTACTTCACAATCTACCAAGCAGCTAAGATATTCTACTCATATAGAAGTTTATGAAAAAATTCATTAATTCATAGTGCACCTACTCCATGTGAGCTATTCTGTCATTGTATAAATCTATAGGTAAATATTACAAAGGAAAAGCACAAGTTCATTGAAACTGCATATACTTACATGAGTTAGAGTTCTTGTAGCAGTTTCATTCATTCTACAATTCAGATTGTAGGTCAAAATTTGAAAGGTAATTTTCATAGTTAAATTTCATCATTAAATTAATATATTCAAGAAGTCATTGAAAAGTCATGATGAAATCGTTTTTTGAATTTTCTAAAATCTTTGAAAATTGTGAAGTGTGTATGAAAACACTAATATTCTGTGCTTAACATTTATGCTTTTAATAGGGGAAAAACTAAAATTAAAAAAAAGGACATTGATTTGATATCTACAAAGCACAAAGAAGCAAATTAACCATTTTTTGCAATACTTTCTTTCAGAACCTGAGCAATGAGTTAAAAGGGAATGTTGCTCATCTTCATTTTTTCATGGTATGTTTAACCTTTCATTTATTCTTCTATATTATGCCTTTTTGTTTTCTGTATTTATTTATTTATTTATTATCATGCAGAAGGCAATTTTTTGACTCTAATGCATCTCTTGAGTATTGTCTTTACTAATTGGGTTTACCTCCTCCTTCTGCAATAACCAACCTTACTAGACAATCAAGAAGTGAAATGTCCTCTGGCCTATGAATTAAAGACTCTCTTTCCAGACTTTCAAACTGGGGACTTGGTACCAGGAATACCCCTTCCTCTAGTGGTATCTTAGCTAGGACAGTATTTATTTTGTGAGTTATAGAATATCACACAAACCCAAAAAATTGTAAGCTAATAAGTAGCCAAATGATGACCAGAGTGTTTATTTTCTATTCAGAAGCATTTCACACTGTTCCTATTGCTCATGTACAGGATATTATCTCTTATATATCAACAGAGACCAACATTTCCATGAGGCTGATGACGGAATCAAAATTCCCTGTATCTGTCCTTGTAAGGACAACCCTTTACTAGGTTGTCATGCAGTCAATTTACTGCCTGTGCAAGGATAAAGAATAAAATCTGTAACCAGCATATTATTCACCTAGTCTAAAATGGCAGATAAACTATATACTGAAGTATCTTTTCCTCTCAGTGGATTATAAGGGATTTTGAAATTTTTAACTCAGATTTTGCAGACATCTATGAAAATATCGTGTGAATATTCTAATCAGTTTCACATAATAAAGTCTCAGCTTGGAAAACCTGCCACTGAGTCTCTATGCATTACTATTTCTCCCAGGAATACTCAAGTTCAAGTTCACCTCTCTTTCCACGTGGTCCCAGACAGCTCTCCATATCAAGCCCAAAACCAGCAAGGGCAGTGGGAGTCACAGGTTCTTAACCCCTGTCCTCCTCCCAGCTGGGGCAGTCCCTCCCTCACTTCAGTTCAGACCTACAGCAGTCTGACCATCAGAACTAGGTGCTGCAAATCCCGACTTTGGCAGGACTTATTCCGAGTAATACACAAAGCAGTGCACATGCCTAACCTTTTGAAATGCATTAAATGCTAATCTAAAGAAGCTGAATTCATGCATTAACACAGCTCATGATATGCACATCTCTGTCTGTCACAAACTGAGAAGGAGTAACTGCATAAGGATATGACAATTCATCCACATACAGTGTGTTTACTCTTTTCTGTGCAGACAGAGGGGAGAGGTTTTCAAAGTGTTTCTGCTGCATTACATTTGTTAAGAAATGCACACACTGTTATGTTTTTTACAGCATTTTAAATTTTACATTCAGCCTAGAGACATGCTTGCTAGCTCAGTTAAGCTCCAGGTCTTTGCAAACATGCAGGGAATGGACCACCCTGCAGTTAGCTCTCACGTGTTTGTTCTGAAACCAGCTGTGACAAGCTTTAGATCCTGAATGTACATTTATCCTGACAGCTGTCCTAAGGTGTTCAAGTGTGTAGATATGCTCTAATATCTGTTTCTTACAGCACATCATGTGGTAAGTAGTAGTCAGCAAATCCTTCTCTTCCTTAGTCCAGATCTTGGCTATTGTAATTCACTTACAGTTTAAACTGTTACATATTCTGCGTGTAATATACACCAGATGTACCTCACAGGTGAATCTATTTTATTTGAGATAAACCAAATACATCAAAGTACCATGTCACAACCTTTACTTCACCTCAGCAAATAAAATATCCAGGACATTAAAGCTTCAAGCTGTAATTTTTTTGATGTATAAAGGGGAAGCACTTCTTAGAGACAGAGAGATTTATTGTGGCTTTTTGATGATCTCAAGGTTTCTACTAGGACAACTAGTTCTTAACACTGCAATTTTCACTTGTAGGAAAATATCTTGCACTTCTTTCTGCAAGCTTCTTTTTGTTTCCAAGTTTACACTTTTGTTTATTCAGCAATCATGCACTATGGAAAACTTCTGACTGAAACTAATACAATCCAAAACTGCAAAATATCTCTTGGATACTTGCTTCCATGTGCTCTTTCTGTGAGCAGTAAGCATGATAAACATGCCTAACCTCTCCTTTGGAGTCAAATGTAAGTGAACAAGCAGAGGAACAAAACAGAAAGGAAAACAACATAAGGACAACTTGAAGAGCTAGAAAATGACAAATCCTGACTTTATTTTTCCATGTTTCAAAGGAAGAGGTAAGGCTGCTGGACCACTTACTTGTGTAAACCCCATGATTTTGGGTAGCATTAAATACTTTCCCCATTTATGATAAAAGTATAAACATAAAACTTTGGATGGGGTTGAGCAACATTGTTCAGTGGGTGGTATCCCTGTCCACGGCAGGGACGGGCTGGAAGTAAATATCTCTATCTTTACCCTTCCAACCCAAACCATTCCAAGATTCTATGATATCAGATGTAGAGTTGACCCTCAACATTCAATATATTACATTCAAATAATTAAAATCTAAAAGTTTATATCATGGATATTCTATAAATTCAAGTATAGCATTCAGCTATTTTACCATATAAATTAGCTCTATTTTATAATCCCTTATGAGACAGAATTTCTAATTAAAAGCACCTCATTCATATTTCACTTACAACAAAAAAAGCTTTTACTACTGTGAAATAAGCTTCGTGTTACTTTCTTGTTAATATTATCTGGGTACTGCCAGAAAAGAAAAAAGATACTGAAAACAGCAGTATTAAAATATTAAAGAAAGAATTTCATCCTAAACTCACAGCCCTTTTATTCTCCTTTGGCTCTCTTTTGGCTTGTGGAGAAAAATATGAGTATATATGTAAAGCTACAAACACAAGATTTTTTTTATTATTTCTTCCAGATCTTTTGCACTGACAAGAAGATGAAAGAACATAGATGACTATATAAGTGGAATTCATATTACACAGATACAGACTGTCACTTTTCTTCTATTCTTAAATAAGGGGTAGCATATACCTCCATTTTCCCAGAAGCAGTACAAGTAATAGAAGTTATCTGTTATTGCCTTGTTCCCAAAGAAGATTACTCCACTCATACGCCCACTTATATCAATGCAGAAATGTACAATATGCTGCATTTTTCAACTCTTCTCAATTTACTACCTGCACATCTATATGAGAAAAACAGTAATTCATGGGAGTTTGTTCCATTTTTGAAAAGAATATAAACATGGAGGTTTCCTGCATTTCCTCTGTATTGTTTATGTTGAGAATGAGGAAGGTGATAAAAACCCTGAAAATTTTATTTGTGGACACCTGAAGCAGAAAATGAGCATGATTCAGAGAATTTAAACTGTGTATTTTACTTCTATTTTCATTGATGATTCATTTTGCACACTCTTGCTTCCTGTTTGGTATGGATCCCAATCTTATAACATGCTTTCAACTGCGTTGTAAGGACCCAGTACTAGATACAATATATGGAATAGAATATATCCTCCACTGTTTCTGACACAAAGCAGAATTATACTTCATTTCATGTCTCATTTTAATGAATTCTTCATGAATTCTTCATGATTTCATTTTTAGAACACTACAATAATTTCTTTCTTTAATTTAATTAAGTTCCTTTGAATAATTTATTCATATATGTGTAAGTAGATATAGTTCTGGGACTTACTGAAGTCACTAAGAATACTGGCCTATAGTGTCTTTTTTTAAAATTTTTTTTTAAGTTCCTGTTTTGCAGCCACAGGGCAAAATTTCATAATATGAAATTTCTTCTTTCATTTAATTTATTCTTCATTTTGTTGTATTTTACCACATGATAGGATTACTTCATTTTAAGAATGCACCAATTTCACTATAGTATTTAATTCCTCCCTGGTGAAAGACAGGCATGTAATCACAGAACGTTCTGGAAAGGGTCCACAAGGATCATTAAGTCTAACACATACTTGAATGTCCCATACAGGGATCAAACCCACAGCCTTGACATCAGTACAGCAATAGAGTTGGACTACACGTATAAAATACTATATAATAGCACCCTTTCCTTAAAATCTTATTTAATTATTCTAGACTACATAGAATATCACTTAATGCTATCAAGTTCTGTAAAAAATAGAAAACTCATGAGCTAGTTAATTTTCTGTTTCTGTAAAATAATTTCATAATTTGATGTTCCAGTTATTACATAAAAAAGACTTTTCCATGCTGTTTATGTTAAAAAACAAGTTCAACCTTGAGTAATTTCTGATAAAAGAAGATGATGTTCCTTTTCAAATGTACAGAAATGTATTACATAATAATTGTTGTAGTCCAAGCAATCTACATTGTTGCCAGGACAATTTTAAACCAGAATAACTGTAGGCATTATTTATCAATGTTAAATATTTTCTATAAATTGTCATAAATTTATGAGACAAAGACTTCTTCACTTAGACAGTAGGAATATTATAATCAAGCATATATGTTTTTTCTAGAAAGACATGCTAAAAAAAGTGAAGCACCTTTCTGTATGACTAATAATACAGGACACAGATATGACCAGTCAAGTGAAAGTGCATAAGACCATGTACATGTAGCAGAAATTATGAAAGAGAAGAAAGAGGGAGAATACATAGAATTCTTTCTAATCACTGTATTTATGTTGTGAAAGTCACAAGCATCTTCTATTTCTGCATTTCTTAAGATATTAATGACCAGTTGGTATTAAAGTGCCTCATATTTACCTCAGGTCATTAGGGTTCCCATTATTTGTTATTCTTCAGGAAATGCACGCAGTTGTCATCATTACTGTTTAAATTATATAATAACTAATATTATTAAGAGCTCTTGTACACACAGCTCTAAACCTGCCCAGAATTCTCCAAATTTCTTTTTTCCTGTACAATTTACTCAATAATCAGAGTGCAGCTAATAGGTATAATGAAGCCATTCCTTCACCAAGCTCTTGGGATAGCTTAGCCTCAGGTTTAAGGAAAATTGGTGGTGTGAAATGTACTGTTGGGGTAGGTTGTGACAGTTCTAGTGCCTATTTGTTAGGACTATTCAGCCTTTTTACAGTAGTTAAACATCCACACTATAGCTGCAAACATGAAATAATTCAGCAATCAGAGATTCAAAACAGTTAAAATAGAAAGAATGGGAAGCATTGCAGTTAGTGATAAAAATCCTATTTTGCTCTCATAAAATATCACAACAATTAGATATTCATGTGTCTTTCTGAACAACAGTGGCAAGCAAAAAGAAAGGAAAAGATTATTTATTACTTTGCAGCTTAAATAGAAAAATAAAAGTAACAAAAGAAAATTAAAATAGAAAACTAGAATAGAAAACAGAAATACTGCACAGTAGAAATACTGGCAGCACTAAAAAAATGTGTTGAAGAAGTTAATATTTGACTCTTTTCATTTAAGACAGGCCCCATGGAAGTAATTTACAAAGGTAAAATAAAATTCCAATCTATAGAAATAGAATTTGATCCTATACAAATCAGCCAAAAAAATTATGGCCTTTGCTAAAACAATGCTTCATTTTCTAGTATGATTTTATTTGTCCCATTGAATTCTATGACCACCATATAATTCCTATTAAAATCTAGGTGCTGGTTCAGAGAACAGGTATTTAGTTCAGTAGGAATTTTCCATAAAGACAGGACTAAGACTTTTTTTCTGCAAAAGTAAACTCTTGTTGCTCCAACATTAATTTTTAGGTTCTAAATGTAATTGAAAATCACCTGCATTTTTAAATTTATTTTAATAGCAGCAAAATCAAGCCTTAAATCTGTAAGTTGGTTGATAGCTGCTCTGTAACCGATGCAGAGGCGTTCACCTCTTTTTTTCATTGCTGCTTTCCATCATTCAGGAGAAAAAACCAAAAAAACTCAAAAATATTGTTGCCATCTTCCCTGAGACTTTATAAAACTGTATAATAAAGTATCTTAAAATTAATGGTGTTTGAAGGGAAAAATTGAAAGAAGTTATGAAGCTTAATCAACCAGGATATTTAAGAAGTTTTTCCTTGGGCATAACATACTTGACTTAAAGAACAGTCCTACAACACCACAGTAATAGCAACTGAATCTTTTCAATAGATCCTGTGTTTCTAAGTTACTGCACTCCAATTTGCTCTCCCCAGCTGACGTGAAAAGGTAATTCCCTGGATGTGTCAGCAGAACTGTCAGTGCTGCAGCACCAGTGGCAGCCAGAGCCAGTTGGAAGTTGAATCCTGGATCCACAATCCATGTTACAAGTTCATTTTCCCAGTTTTTTTATTGCCTGGCTGCATCAGGCTGAAGGAAGAAGTCAGGCATGCCCAGCTAGGACACCACCCAAAAGGAGTTCATTTGGCCTACATCAACCCCGAGAGGGGTAAGGGGTGCTGGGGAGGAAGCTTTTCCACTTTTCTACTTCTTTTTTTTTTTTCTGAGAACCAGAGATTTTCCTTTGATTTTTGAACAGAAGCATATGGCACTTCCCCTAATCCAGTTTGGTGGCACAAGACACAACTTGTGAGCGAAAGGGATGGTCTCAGAGGCTTGTGCCGAGCTATAATATTATAGTAATATTATAATATAATATATAATATTTCATTATATCTGAGGACTTTTCCTCTATAGTCTACCTCAACAGCTGTCACTGTGGTCTTATTTCTGTGCTTTTTGGAGGCAGTCCAAAGCATTCATTTTAAAATATTACTTTGTATTGTTCTAAAGCATCAGGCAGTTATGCACAGAGATTAAGAGAATAGAGAGTTAAGTGACAACATATGTATAAACCACTTTTTAACTTCTGTCTAAATTTCTGAAGAATTAAAAGGCTTGCACTTCCATATTCATATGAATTTACATCATTTCCTTTGCATACTTCAGTCTCTAGAAATACCAAATTTTGAGACATTTCTGAGATGACATTAACCACTACTGAAAAAAATCTACATGAAGAATTTTATATGTTGGACCACATATAGTAATCATTTGCCTTTGCCCTGTGAGGATAGAGTATCTAACGTGTTATTACGTGCACACCTTCCTGAACAGTTCTTGAGCAGGTATATCAAATGGTAATCCTTAAAAAGTAGAACCTCTTTGTGTGTTGGTTGCTATATTGTCTCATCTCTTTGAAGATTCTCTCTGGTGAGTATCTAAAACTTATTGTGCATAGATACAGTGAAATGTCACTAGGAGAGGTATTTTGATTGAGTATTTTAAGGTCTGTTAAACTCTGCATATTATACTTCCATGCTTTACTAATTTTAAAACATTCTTTTGATAGGTTTTCCTATTCCTGTAATGTCATAGTATTTACATGACTCTAGAAATCAAGCTTTGTTCTTTGTTTAGCTCCCTGTTAAGAAAGCAGTATTGACAATTACTCTTTTTTTCTAAGACCAAGGCAGGTTTCAGGTTTGAATGACTGTAACAACTTCTTCCTTTTTTATCTTCTCTTTCATGCTTTTGTTTCTTTGAAGTATTAAGAAAATCAAATTCAAGATTTCTGGTAAAAGGAAATAACATCTTTTTTTTTTTTTTTAAAGCTTTATCAAAGTCTGAACCATTTCTTGTTTCCTAACTGAATAAACAAGAGAAATTTATATACTCATTCCTGGTATAGACTTAATGTAGAAAAGCAGATCAGTCAAACCTTGAACAAGAATTTTAGTATTTTCTGTGACTGATACATGTTTTCAAACTTGTTCATCATCCTCTGTTTTTATTCCATAATTTTGGAATGAAAACAGGAGGTGATGAAATATTGTAGCTTCTTCCCTTCTTTCATTTCTTTATTGGCCTTTGATTATTTCAATTTGAATTTTAAGACTTGCTCCTTCCTCTGATACATCACTTTCACATCACCAAAGCACCCATAATCGTTCTCTATCTTAATTTTAGTTTTCCCCTGCCTTTTCTAAAACAAAGAAAATAAAAGTAAACAAACAAAGAAAAAAAAAACCTGCACAAACCCCAAGCTAATTAAACTACTGAGTTCCAAGGATAAGCTTGCATTTCCATAAATTTGTAAATTCAACATTTAAAAAATCAGTTCTTAAAAATAATGTAAGTTTACTGGGGTCTTTTTATTATTTATTTGCACCTGCAACCTTTCAAGCACAATTATTGCAGGATACAAACAGTACAGCCTAACAACTAGGCTTGAAACTCAGGAGGCTTGCTGGGACTTGTTTGAAATGCTGGCACATATCTTCTCCTTTCATAGTGGTTGCTTTGTTGAAAGTAAAATAGTTAATTCATTACTTTGAAAAGAAATTCAAGGTACTCAGATTATAAGAGGTGCCCTAAAAAATAAATTGCACTGTATTCTCTTCTGATCTTTTCTATTCTGTTTTAGTCTATCCACTTGATCTGTCTGAAAAGATCTTCATAATTTCAAAGGATTTCAGGTTTTGCACTACATTGTGCAAAAATATGTCATGCTTGTGGAAACTGTAGTGTCACAATTCAGTCATTCTGGAAGTGTATTAGATCTTTATACAATTTTTTTCTTTCGCCAATGCTTTATTTTCTATAACATCAGACATTTTAAAAATGCACTCTGGGTGGGGAAAAAATTAATTTCTTGTACTTCAAATGCATACAGTTCTGTGATATTGATATAAGGCAAGATGAACTGATGTTTCTGCCAAACAAATATTTTAGTCATAATGCTTCAGGTTATGCTCTATTGCTTTTCCTTGAAAGGAAGACATCAAACATACCTACTGTTCAGAATGTAATGTGCTTTGCACTCTGGAGACATTGTTTTAGTTTTAGCACAGAAATAGCTAAATAGATTTAAACATTTTCTAACTATTTTTGTCAGTATTAAAGCATATATATATATAATGTTCCACCACCGAATACAGAAAAAAAAATATCAAGCAAGGTGCAACAATCCAAAAGGAAACATGCTGAAAAATGAAAATATAAAAATTATCCAAGTTGCTGTAAGTCAATAAAAGCAGATAACTATTATAACTGGTCATGAGAGATGTAAATTTGTATTATGAAGAATACGAGTGCTTATGAACCTCATTTTAAAAATTGAAAAGTTACAGCTGATATACCAATAATTGGAAGAACCTGAAGAGAATATTTTATATTGCCATAGTATTGTACAGGCTGAAAGTAATGAAGACATCAATCTTGCAAATGTGGATGTTTCCCCAGGCCACTGTCACCAGCATTACTCTAAATTTATTACAGCACTCACTTGTGTGTCAGTTACTCTTTTTTATCAACCTGAGTTCTTCTCTTCTAAGGAAATGGAGCTGATCTGCAGCAATCAAGACAAGTGGTATTTTATGTAATCAAAACCACAGGATTATTTGACACTGTCTTGTGATGAACAACACCTTTTAATAAGTCAATTACTTTATATGGAAATGAATACTGCAAGTGAAACATACAAGGAACTTCAACATTCTGTTCTAGTGAATTTATCAGAGGGTGGAATGGTTGTGAGTAAACTTTTAGCTAGGAATTTTCTCTTCCCTATCAATTTCCAATATAATAGTAGAGAAACACAGGCAGGCTTTAGAGCTTCACTCCAAGTCAAATAACTCTAAATCAAAGCATGATTATTTTCTTTGTCTCAAAAGACCATAACCTGAGAACAGTGATTCTGTAGATGCTTTTGCACCTGTCTCTAGTTTGAGCTTTCTAGTAATTGGAAAGAAGCAAGATTCATATGTTGGAAGTGCAGCCATCAGAACAGTCAGAACAATATTCCAATAGCAATAGACCTATAAAAGATGACTTGTCCTAGGAAAAATCCACCATAATTCTATAAAACTTCAACAAAAACATTACCTAAAAAGCAGTATAAAAAGGGAAAGGAAGTCAAGTTAACAGCATTAAGATGATGAAAGCATTTAGTCTTTCAGTATAGAAAATTTAGGATTTTTCAGCTGAAGCTGCATAGGGTACCTTTAACACCAGACCACAAGCTGCTACCTGAAGGAGTGATATCTTCAGGTTTTACAGCTTGAATATTATTACTTCTTCTCTGTAGCCAGTTAACGTCATTATCTTCCCCTGATTATAGATAACTTTGTTAAAACTCCACCTGAATGAACAAAAGAATAGTTTCTTGATTGTCAAAAAGATAAAATCATTAGTAAAATATCCAAAGGAATAAAAGATAATAGAGTAATAAGTCAAAAGCGATCTATCTGTCTCTTGATCTCTGTACATGGATTCCTTCCATCTAGTCTTCCAGCTGTCATACAAGCCTCGAGAAAGGAGGTAAGACTTCTGTATATAATAGTAATGCTGTCCACCTAATATTTTAGTATATTGATATAGTTTTAGATCTCTTCTTCAATATATTGCTTAATTCATTATTTAGAAGCTATATACTAATAATTCAGGTAATCACTTTGATGCCTTGCACATGCAGTATCTGTTTGGTCCTTATATGCAGAGAAAGTAGACAGAAGTCCTTTTAATTTCAAAGAGCAAAGCTATTCTGCTTCTCAGGTAATTAGCCTGAAGAAAAGCTCCAGGGTCTGGTTAACTGATCTGAAAAATCTCTTTTTAGGCTAAATCATGCTGCTGTCATGCAAATGGTTTGCTCATCTAGCAAAAAATTAATTAGGCATTGGAAGAAGGGAGCTGACCAACATAGCTGATGTCATTTCTGATTGTCCTATATCTAAACCCCTTTATTATCTTCATATTAATTATTATCATAGGATTATAGAATATGCTGGGTTGGAAGGGTCCACCAGAAATCATTGAGTTCAACTCCTAGCTCTGTACAGGACAGCCCCAGGAATCACACCATGCACCTGAGAGCATTTTCCAACTGCTTCTTCAACTCTCTCAGGCTTGGTGCTGTGATTACTTCCCTGAGGAACCTGTTGCAGTGCCCAGCCAACCTCTGGGTGAAAAACCTTTTTCTAGTATCCAGTCTAAACCTTCCCTGACAAAGCTTCATGCTGTTACCTTGGGTTCTGTCACTGGTCACCAAGCGACCTCAGCTGGTCCTCGTATGGCTTCCCCTCTACACTCCATTGTTTGAAAAGTAGTTTAAGCAAAGACTACATACTATGGAAACACAACCTGTTCCAAGAAAAACAGTTAAGTTCTATGTCTATAATCAGTGAACCTTATCTAGATAACAGACAAAACAGAATACTAGCACTGAAGTATGTTAATCTTTACATTATGGTAGTCCTTGAGAGGACACAGCTGAAATATGCTGCTGTGTGTTGGTTTACTCTTTGACTTAGACCAGTGGTTCATTCCAAACCACTCTGTTTTCTAAAACATCCCAGCCTAAAGAGGTGGACCAAATCTCAGCAGTTTATTGTTACATTCT
The DNA here is from genome assembly GCA_024734555.1 of Trochalopteron elliotii. Classification (NCBI taxonomy): domain Eukaryota; kingdom Metazoa; phylum Chordata; class Aves; order Passeriformes; family Leiothrichidae; genus Trochalopteron; species Trochalopteron elliotii. The sequence continues at coordinate 1,926,033 of JANPWX010000065.1, forward strand.
CCTTCCCCACCACATGCATCACTAGTGTTATCTCTCTGGAAACATCTAGCTAGGTAATATTAGAGACGTGAGTGTTATTCCAGACAGACAGGGGAACCAGCAGCAGTTTAGATAATTCCTTTTATTTACAGAAAATGTGCCTAGTCTTGTTTCTTTAGACATAGGATTTGGAAAATCCGACATATAGTCCTTTTGCTTACAGCTCCATCTGCTCTGTTTTAAATGGATGTTGCTAGAGTCCTTGGCAGGGCCATGATCCCAGGGCCTTTTCCAGGCTGCAGCTCGTGATTGATTGCCACCTTTCTCAGTTTCTCTGCTCTCTCCTGCTTCATTCACACAGTCAAATCTTTACACACAAAAAATTACTAACAGCAGTCATTGCCCAGCCTGCTTTTGTGTTTTGGGGAGAAACTTATGTTTGGCATTGAGAAAGAGACCACTATAATTTCTCTAAAAAGTAAAAATTTCCTAAAAATTCTTTAAAGTAACTGAATGACTACACCTCATAAGTCAAATGAGTTTTAAAATAAGCCAGTAAACTAGGCATTAGCACTGTAATTTTCATTTCCACTTTTGTTCCATTGCTTAAATATTTTTGAAATATGTAAAAGATTAAGCTAAAATTTCTATATAATCTTGCTTATAAAAAAAAGTTTGTACCATATTTGTTATACAAGCTTTTCATGGATAAAGGAACATCTTAATTTTTCACACTAAAGTAAAAAGAGCAATTTTTCCTAATCTTAAGAAGGCAGATCATGAATCTCAACATTCCTTAATAGATGTGATTGCATTTTCACTAGACATCTTTTCATCAACAATAAAAGCAAAAAACCAGTAACAACATCAGATTGCACGTCTATATATAAAAGTCAAATGAAAATGTTTCTATATTTATCAAGCTACACTAAAATTGCATGGAAGTTTTCTTAGAAGATTTTATACAGAAAAATTTTAAAACTCAGTTCAGCCTCAAATTCTTACAAAAGGCACCAATGATTTCCATGCTCAGATCCTACCTTGTTATCCAAACATGGCGGTTTTTACTGGATTGTAATTCATTAAAAATGCAAAAAATCCCTTCAACCTGTATTTGATAATGCAATCCATCCAGGATACGTTTTAGATTTTGGATTTTGAATGGCTCCAGCTGGCATGAGGAAGTGCTTCTCTTCAAGAGACAGTGCTAGGATCATAAAATATTTTCCCTATGTTCTATTTGACAATGAAGACAACCTTTTTACTTTCTGGCCCAAAAATATGGGCCATGAAGTCTGCCTTTGGTGAAGAATAGTTACAATCCTGTATTGTATTATATCACATCTGTTAATGGTAAAAAAGTGGCTGATGTAATTCTTGTTTACATCTATGCCATCAGTGTGACAAGAACATTTTCATTTTTTAAATTACTTGATTTGAAATGGCTAAAGCCCTTTGTTAAAACTGAGCAATATTAAACCAATTTCTTCCTGATTTTGCCTTAAAATTCATAAAACTCGAGGAAAATTATTCTTGCTCTAAGAACTTTCTAAGGGAATGAAAATTTAAAACAAAATGCCAAATACAATTACAAGTAGGTCATAAGTCTTACCTGTTTATCTAATTTATAATTGAGTATACTCTAAAAGCTTTGTTCTTTCATGAATTATTTTTACAGTGAAGTTTCATTGTGGCTTTTGATAGTTTACTACCTTCTAAATACAGTGAAAGCATCATAAAAAATGTGTCATATGCACATGTTGAAAAGAACTGAGAAAGATCAGCTATTTTATCATCCAAACCCTAAGGCATCTAGAAATCAGACAGATTAGAGAAATAAAGGTGAGAGTGTGAAAATAAACAGATATCAATTGACAGGAATGTAATTTTTCATAGCAGTCATGAAAAATCTGTCCTGCATGAAATTCTGAAGGAATTCTGTGAAATATTTATGTGGGAATATGTGACTAAGAAAAACAAATTATAAATCTTAATGAAACACCTAAATTTTTGAATCAGAACCAAAAGAAAAGCACTGCTCATTTTACAAGTCGGTATCAAAGCCTACAACTCAGAAGACAAATATTCTGTATTGTCTGCTTGAGGACCACACCAGGAATTTCAAGACCACACAGAGTCAGATAAAATGCCAAAGATTTTTGGATGAACCAAGCCATGGTGTGTCTAAGTAGAAAGAAATTCAATGATATTTGAAAATTGCTTGGATAGGAACAGAATTGGGAGGTGATGTTGCACGCTAAGTTCAGCCTTTTCATTTCAGCAAGGATTTATATGCTAAAATACACAGGTGTTCCATGTGGCAGATGAAGAAAGAGATAATTTGCTTGCTACAAGCCTGTGCTCCATCTGAACCATAGATTATGGTTAAAATTTTTTTCAAGCTACACCTAAACAGATTAACTCATTTATAAGTAGTTTCTTTAACTGCTTTGTTTTGAACTCATTTGCTTGCCAGTTTGTGGGACAAATATTAGCCAAGTTGAGTACAAGCAAGAGAATCTGGTTTAGAAAACTGTAATCTGTAATATGACAGTATAAATGCAACTGTTCATGGGATTATAAAGCATATTTGTCAGGCTTCACTGAGTATCCCACAGGAAAATTTTTGGTTTCTGATTTGATTTTTTTCTTGTGAACAACTGTACTTATTCAAGATGTACTTCTGCTCAAATGAATAACTTGAAAAACTTTTAGAGGATTTGGAATCTCACTGATTATGAGGGTACTAGTGCTCCTTGTCCACCTTTTTTTCTGGCATTTTGTTTTATTCTTGGTAAAGGTTTCCGATCACTGTTTTTATTTTCAACCAGCCACTTAAGGAGATTTTTCACAACTATTAATATATATCATCAGTAAGGTGCAGAAATGGTATGACATTCTTACAAAGTTCAAAATCCAACAATATCCATGAGATTCTGAAAAAGGAAATGCAAAGTCCTGCATGGGGGAGGAACAGCCACAGGTGTCAACACAGGATGGGGACCAACCAACTGAAAAGCTCTTCTGCAAAGAAGGACCTGGGCATTCTGGCAGACAAGCTGAGCCTGGCCAGCAATGCGCACTTGTGGCAAAGAAGTCCAATGGCATCCTGGCTAGCATTAGGAAGAACATCACCAGCTCAGGGTCAAGGGATGTGACTCCTCAACACCTCCCTTGGGAGGTGATGCTCTCTCCTCAACACTGGTGAGACACATCTGGAGTTCTGAGTCCTCTTCTGGGCTTTCCAGTACAGAAAGGGCACAGATTTACTGTAATTAATCCAAAAAAGGGCCATGAAGATAATTAAGGGAGCCATCATATGAGGAAAGTCTGAAAGACCTAGAACTGTTCAGCTTGGACAGCAAAAGGCTATGAGTCCTAACATTGTTTATCTGATAGGCATCAATAAAAAAATAGAGTTTCTCAGTGGTACTTGGTGAGAGGACAAGAGAAAAGGGGCCCAAAGTAGAATACAGGAAATTTGATCTAAACATAAGTAAGAAATGAGACCTTTTTTTCGCCTGTGGGTACAGCTGAGCACTTGAACAGGTTGCCCAGAGATGTTGTGGAGTCTCTATCCTTGGAGGTATTCAAAATGCAATGAGACATAGCTATGAGCTACCTGCTGCAGTTAATCATCCTTTGAGGACAGTGCTCAACTAGACGGTCTCAAGAGGTACTTTCCAAACTCAACTGTGAGTCTGTGATTCAGAGAAGCAGAGTGACTTTTGGGAGTAGTGTAAATTATTGCTTTCTGCTGTCTTAAGTAGTTAAGGCTTATGTGAATACTTGATTCCAAATCACAGAATGGGCTTTATTAATTAAAATTATTAATTAAATTGTTAAACATCAGAACTATGTTAGATATTGTTAATCACCCAGGCGTACCACATAACTGTTTAATACCCAATATTAAGACTTGGTTGAAACACTTTCTTTATCACTGAGGTCACCTGTTTCTCAGAAACAAGTTTTGAAAAAGAATTGCTGGGGAGTCTTAATCTGCGAGAGATAGAAAAAATAGAAAGCAGAGACAAAAAAGCAAAAGGGATGATTAGATTTGCTAAAAATTTAACAGAAAAAAATCAGCAACCAAAACACAGAGAAACAAAGACAACATAGTTAGTGGTCTGTGGAGAGAATGACCAACAGGAACAGTCTGGTTTGGTATGATTTTTGGATGAAAAAATGTTCTCAGGCAAGCAAAAACTTTTGTCTCAACACGCAAACTTCTTACCCACCAAACGAGAAAAATATTTGTGTCTCTCCTTAGTTTATATCATTTTTCATAAAATTACAGGAGATATGTTTGAATTCTGGTACAGAAATAAAAAAGTTTCAGCACTGCAGCATTCACAATCTTTCCACCTTCGTCACTTTTGATTTACCCATAATTCATGTTTGAGAGAACATAAAAAATGGGTTTAAAAATAATGACTTCTATGCAATCTTTATTTATAAACTTTCATGTAAAGAAGAATTGGGCCAACACCTCTAAGGCATGAATATGAGCGAGTAAAGGCATGATTCCTAGGTCGGAACAGTATGCAAAAAGCAGTTTGAGGGCATATATGCTTATTTACATAATTAGATATGAGTTAAACTGAGATAATCATTGTGTAATTACACATACAGAAGAAATGTTTGCTACAGAAAAACAAAAACCCATGTTGAGTACTGAGTAAGGAGATTGTTATGACAATAATTTAATGGAATAATAGCTATAATGTCAAGCTCTTACCTATCATCTTTTGTCACTAGATATCAAAGTGACTTACAAGAAGTTTGAAATTCCTTCTTTTCGTTCCATGAGGTACTACTGATGTTAAGTAAAAAATTCAAGGGGATCTCTGAACCTTAACCAGACGCTTGTAAATCCAGACAACAGACAAATGAGAAGACTGGTTTTGAATACCAGCAGCTAGAGTTGCATGAGGTTTACTGTGCTACATGAACTTACTGGTATCCAGCAACTCTACTCCCATGTGTGAGGCAGGATGTGTTGTACAGTGGGTAAATTAATGCTCCAAGTGCAGTGCTCCATGCATCACTACACCACACAACTAATGCTGTCCTCTTGCTCTTATGAGCAACAAAAGAATCTTAATTCTTTCACAATAAGCTGAAAATAGTGCAGAAAACTGAAAAAGGTACTGTGTCCATCAAATAAAACAATAGAGGAAGAGATTTTTCTTTCTGATGCTACAAAACAACTCAGTTTAGGATTTGGATCTCACTAGAAATTAACAAAGGTGATGAAACACCATTTTTTTAAACATGTTTCATCACTACAAAAGTTACTTGTTAGGAGAAGAGTTTATTTAAATTTGTGGGCCCAAATTTAAAGTAAATATTTCTGGATCCTAATGGTATAATTTTTTTCATATTTTAAAATAATAATTTATTGCCACAGTAACTTTTTGTGTGAAATAGTACAATTGTGTTCAAAAGGAAAGTTTTATTGTTGGTTGCTAAGCGCAGTGATCTAGATAGAAGCAACTGTTTGAGACAGGAATGCTCTGCCGCATTTATTGCCAGAACATAAATGCAATAAAAGAAGACAGTGAATTTTAGAATTTCCCTGTCTCTTACTCTTCATTGCTATTACTGACTGCTCTCTAAAGCAAAATTACTGATCTGACCCAGCACAGATGCTGGTATGTTATGTCAAAAACAAAAAGGAGATTACCTGTATTTTTTTTTCCTATCTTCTAGCTGTCAGACTTCTAACTGAGGGAGTTTACCACACGGCTTGCAGCCAATGTTCTGGATGTAGCAGGCTGTAACATTTACTCTGTTTATGCAACCAAACTGTGTTTAGCCTACACTTCACAAACTGAATTTTAAATTTCTACAAAGTTAAGAAGACAATAAACACTACTTAATTAGGAGAGAGGGTTTTTTTAATTATTCATTCCTGCCAAGTTTGTTTTGTTCCTTCAACTACAAAATTTCTCCCTCATGGAGAGCTGGAATTCCCCTCAGTCAGAAAGGTACTTTCAAGAATACCAAAAGCGAAAAAAAAAATTACTTGCTTTTGAGGTGTAAGGTAGCAAATGCCAGATGTAAAACTATGCATTGTCTGGTACGTGACTGATTAATGAATTGTGTCCTTATATTTTATTAAAGTAATCAAGCAGAAACCTTGAAACTGAATCTTTGCATTTCAAAATATCTTAACAAACAGTCTTTGAACTTAGAAGAAACAAGTAATGTTAGTGGTTTTCTATCCATACCCACGATTGTCTGGGGACATAAGCAAGGCAAGATTTGGAGGCAAAGGTAACCTTTAGAAGATGAACTATTAGAGTCGGAGAAAAATAAAATAAAATTTCTTTCCCACAAAAAAAAAAAAAATCCATTGTTTGGGATACATTACTAGTATTACTAGAAGGTCTAATTTGCAAGGAAAAACAGGATTTTTTTAATTTCAGCATTTATAAATTAACTGTTCTATTACAAGATTTCCTGTTGAGAGAAGGGTGAAGATTTCTAAACAGAGAAAAACACAGTCTGGTATAATGTTAAAATCTATGTTTGTGTAGAATAATTTCAGAAAGTCTTCTGAGAATTTATAAAATTTAAGATATTTTTTTTCTTTTCTTGCAGAAGAGTCTTTCTGTGAACAGTTTCCTGCTTTAGAAATTGCTTACTATAGGATCTAGGATCACAGGAAAAGCCATTTCAAAAGGCAGCTCAGAAGGTCTCTAATCCAGCCTCTTGCTTCGAATGGGGTCAGCTATAAGATCACAATGCTCAGGGCTTTATCCTTCCAGGTCTCAAAAACCTCCAAAGAAGGTGATTGCATAACCTCTCTGGGCAACTCTGTGTGTCTGACTCTCTCATAACAAAACAGGTGTTCCTTATATCCAGTGTGAATCTCATTTCAGTGTTTACTGTCTCATCCTCCCACCCAAGAAAACTGTGAAGAGCTTGATTCCATGTTCTTGATAACCTCCACATAGACATGGGCATGGGCATGCTGCTGTTCTGTTCCAAGATCTTATCTTCTGCAGGCCGGACAAGCATTGAGACCAATGGGGGATTTGCCTTAGATTTTTATGAAAAAATCATGGTAACACTGGGTAGTGCTTTTCTTGGAAAATTATTTGATTGCTTACTTATGCTGCTATTTAAAACATAGCCAGAGTATGGACAAGATGTCAAAGCTGCTTAAAATTTAAGAACAGAAAATAAGTAAATTGTACCACAGTGATTCTTTGGTCTACCAGCTGACAACATGACCTGGTTTCAGCTAATCCTAACATTTATCTAATTTGTATCTACATGTATCTGACTCTCATGGTCCAAATGGTTTTCCAAAGACAAGAGAACTACCGACTCCTATAATATGTACTAAAGTAGAATAGGAACCTCTAACTGTTTTGCTCACTTTCACAGCTAGAATTCTTCAAATGCCTCAGAAAAATGGAAATCTATAAATCAGCATTATCTCCATCTGATTTACTTATGGTATAGCATGTGGGCAGGATTCTGAATGGTGCACAGAAAGCTAAAGAAAGAATTATTTAAATAAAGGTGTTGGAAAAAAGTGTAATGCAACAAATAGTGTCAAAAGGATTTCACAATTGAAATCTAGTATTGGCACTACAATGCCTCACCTCATTACATGGAGCATGTTTTTAGAAAACAGTTCTGTCTGGATGACAAATTAGTTTCTTGCCCCAGAAATGAACTAGAAGGAAAAACAGACAGGAAAAAGAGAGAAAGAACTTAATGTTGACCCAACTTTTAGTAGATTCAAAGTATATTTTTCATCTTGATCACTATTATTCCCATAAAAGCAATTACAATATATTCTATTGCAATTTAATGGCACACTGCCAAGCTCCAGCATTTTCACTACAATGGCAAATACCTAGAAACAGTAATCTGAAAACTGAGGAAAGGATATGATGCGATATTTGTATTTCATTTGTTTAGAAACATGGGAATTGCCTGCATTTTGGCTTTTGAAGTTCAGAAAGTATCTCTAGAAAAAATAATTCATTCCCGTTTTAAAGGCATTATCTGAGTAAGTGGCATCATTACTGTGTCATAAATCAAAAAAGTCAGATAGTTCTGTAAGGGTTGTTCTCACTATTCTTTCCTCTGACCTTTTTGTTATTCAGGTTGTGAAAATACTTCCTTTCCTAAAGTGCCAAATTAATGGTAACAACTTTGACACTTTACAATATCCTATGTGTGTACCACTTCTTGCTAGAGTTCACAGCCGTATTATCTCATTAATCACAAAACACAGGTACAAATTTTTGTTTTGAATGCCAACAGCCCAAACAGAAACAACAGGAAGGGAATGAGTGGCAAAAATAGTTAATTTTTTAATCTATGTGTTTGACAGCTATTGTTACAAGTATTCATGTTGTTTCAGAATTTTTATCACAAGTCATTTTGAAATTTCAACTAGTATCTATATTCTAATATAGAAAATAAAAGTTTTCTACCATCCTACAAACACACTAGTTAATAAGTGGTCACATTCACTTTGATGTAATATTTATCTCCTGAAGAAATACAAAAATTATGGCACATTCTCCAATAATAAACAAAATCCTACTTTTTTAAGAAGGAAAAAACACCACTGTTTTTCATTCTGAAAACTGATCTGATTTTCTGAAAACAATTTGTGACTTCATCAAATATATTTGTATTCAAATCACAGACTGTGGCTTCTATGCATATTTTATATGAGTAGTGTGTGTAAAGTTGATAACTGAAGTTTGTATGAGCTATATATGAGAATATAAGAATTTTTTTCAGAAGGCTGCAAAAACAGCAGGAAAACCTGTAACAGTCTGATAATCCTTCCTCTTATTTGTAAATAAGAACAAACAGAAAAAATACAGAACAGAAAAGGCACTTCTCTTTCTAGTCCCTGTTCCATGCAATGTTTTTTGCACATTATAGTTGCTACAAATACAGCATCTACATGTCACTCCAGAATACCAGACTTGCCAGATACAGTGCTACAGGTACTACAGGAAGAACATCAGCACTAAGCAGAAACAATGTTTTCCTAACTTTATATTTTTGAATCTATTGGTTGAATATCACTGGGTTTTATCATTTTTGGAAATAAATATATATTAACACATAGCTAGAAATAATTTCAACCAAAGTTATTTGCAGATACCTAGATTTAAACTTTGGCCTCAGCATAAGTGAAGCATTTATTTTATATCTCTTCAAAGCAGCTAATAATTAACAACAAAACAGAAATTAAGGGAATGTTATTTCCCCAGCAGGAACCATAATTACAACTTGCTTTTCTTATAAATTCTTTATAATCAAATCAGGATTAGTAGTACTAACCAATTATTATACACCAAAATGTTAATGTATAAAAATACATTTCCATTATTATGTAATAAAATATATTTCCATTTGAGATCATGAAAAACTTTAATTTGGAAATTATTATGTTTTATTGTGTGTAATTAATTTAACTTTATTAATCATTTATCTTAATGTCAACATTGGATAATAATTTGAATATTAAGTATCTATTTAGTACTGTAAAAAAATAACAATTTATAAGTACAGGTATCATTTCTCTTAAGAATTCAAGTGCTCTCTTTGTTTGGTATCATTCAACTTTTATTCCTGAAAGAAAGAAATATCTGAAATGGGCTTACTATGAATGAGAGAATAATATTGCACTCCATGAGTTCATTAGGAGTTCAGAATAATGTAAAGGACATTATTTTTTAGGGAAATGGTCAATTTCTTAAAAATCTTGGAGATGATATTTAGTTTCATAACTCAGTAGAGACATTCTCCGTTAAAATAAGCATAGTTGTAATAAAATATTTGAAGGTGAAGAGGAAAGGGATTTAACAATGCACTGACAAGTACATAAAATTCAGTCATGACAAGTTTTGAAATACTTAATCTCCCACTCAAATTAAATTCCATATTGCAGAAAGAACCTTGGAAGTCCTGTTGGACAAGATGAATTTGAGCCAGCCATGTGCCCTTGTGGCAAAGAAGGACAACTGCATCCCTGAGGTGTCCTCAGGAAGACCAAGGGATGTGATTCTTCCCATCCACTCAGCAGTGAGGAGGCACATCTGGAGGCCCATTCTGGGCTCCACATAAAAGACATTAACTTACCAGAAGAGCCGTGAAGATGTTTAAGGGACAGGAGCATCTGGCATCTGAAGAGAGGCTGAGAGAGATGAGTCTGTTCAGCCTGGAGAAAAGAAGGCTTCAAGGGACTCTTCACCATATCTGACAGGTGGCAGAAAAGAAGACAAGGAACAGTGTCTTTCTTCTCAGTGGTACTCAGTAAAAGAGCAAGAAGTAACAGCAGAACTGAAATACAACAAATGTAAAAGTACAACATTTATACATTAAGAAAAAAAACTTTTTCTAAATGAATTTTGGATCCTTAGTACCACATTTGCACATATGTAACAGGGGAGATGGGATATTTTCCCCTTCCACTGTGGTTAGAGAGTTCATTGTTTATGAACATCAGAAGCAGGATTTTAAACACTAAAACTGTTGAAGACACAATTTTTCAATTTGTAGGGTACATCTCTACCCATCAGGCTAATAAAAAGAGTCTTCTATGAATTTGGCATAGAAACTTGCAAAAAAATAAAAATTACCTTCAGTGTGACATAGACAATTTTTGTTTCAGTGATAATTAATTCATCAACAGCGGTCATTTAGGATCATAAATATTTTTGCTTATTAAAATAAAGAGCTCAGAGGCTTTCAGGAACAAAAACTGTAGGGTTTATTACTGGATCGTTGTTCAGAGTATTGAACTCTTGAACATTGAGTCAAAATTTGAGAGTTTTTTGACTTTAGCCCAACTACTTGGTTTAATAATATTTTTTGATTTTTCTCTTTAAGAAATGTTTTCTCTTCAGAGATTTTTTTTTAGCCAGTTTAAAACTAGCATCTTTAATGCATATCCTAAATACTTTATACTGTCTTGCTGTTTGATTTGTCAAATTTCCTCTCTGTTCTGTGCTTGTATTTGTTGTTTTGGCAACTACTTTCCACAATGTATATAGCAGCTAATTTTATCTTTGAAACATTCAACTTAATTTTAGTTTGATTTGGCTTCCATCCAGCTACAGTTGTCAAGGATAATACAAATCCCAACACAGTAATGCTAAAGGATTTAGATTTGTCCCACAAATATTCTATAGTCTTAAGTGGATTTGTTTCATTTGCTTCATTTATCCTCTCTATATCCTCTTCTTTCTCAGTTTTGGATCAGACTTGGAGGATGGAGAAAATTACATTGGAGATATATGGTTAACTGTGTTCCTGAAGCTCAACAACCTCATTTTGCTAGCAGTTGCTCACCAGTTTCTTTTATATGAGCTTGATTGACTGTTAAAGAGGATCTTCCACCTGGTTGAAGTCTTTCTCACTAAAACAGGAGGATTGTGAACAACACCCAGTCTCTGCAAGACAGAAAACATCAGAATTCTGTTTATGTAGATGGTTTTTCCTACTGTTATTTGCAATCAGGTCTTAAAAGCTTTAATGAAATTCTGCCTTTATTTAATGGAGTTTCTACCTTGGCAAATTACTGGTAAAATTCAGAAGATTTTATGTTTCAATCTAAAAGGGTAATAGGAATTACTAGTAGAATAGTACTGGCACACTTGGTATTGAAAATCAAATAGGAGGTTTCAAAGAAAAATAAACATATTTATGATATTAAACCACTGTACCCAGTTTTTTTAGAATATAAACCATTTTATTTCAAAACCTTATTGTTTTTGTTACATGTCAAAATTTTAATGAGCTCTTTTAAATTTTCCAAATTGCTGGCATCTGAATGATCTGCTTCTCATATCTATAAGCAAATTCTTGTTCCATTTCAGAACCAAAAATTGTATGTGATGAAATTCTCTATGTAATGAAATTGCTTTTATTATAGATGCTAACCATTGTCTGAAAAGCTAATATTAATCTTGAGTCAATACCTTGCTTTACCATATTTTCTATGCTTGTTCTTATATTAGAAAAAAATGGCCGTTATAAATTAGTAAATTATTGTGATAATTTCTTGCTGTATACTTTGCATTGCAAGTTGCATTCTGCAGAAAATCTTTTGGTTTTTTTTATTTAATTCCTGGCATTCAGCTTGTTTGTGTGTCTAATTCTTTCCAATATGCTTAGAGACAAATACTGAGTAAAACAAGTCTTGTCTGTCTGGATTTGCTTTTTTTTAAACTCAATGTCTTATAATGAAGTTACCGCATGCCTATGCACAACATCAACTGTCCCCACTGCTAAGTAAAAAAAGATGTTAAATGTGTCTAACATCTAGAGAATTCAACTGTTCCATTTTACTTAGAAGGAGAAAAGATTGCCAATGTGGTAAATTTAATGCACACAAAACCATTTAAATGAGTTCTTCATTTCAGATGAGAATTACTGTTTTCAGAATTATCATCGGAAGATGCCCTTAATTTATAATATTTTATTTGATAATTTTTTTAGACACACATTAAACGCTGTATAAAACATTCATCAACATAGTAACATCTAATTTCTAATGAACTATTAATTCCTGATTTTTAAAATTAAATTTCCTTTTACATTGGAGGTTTCTTCTCTTGTTCCCAGTGGAATGTACTGACAATTTCAAATTATCCTTTACTTGACAAATATAATTTCAAATATGTTTCAAGTATCCTACTAGGCTTTTTTTTCCAAATTACTGATAGAAATGCTCTCCTGGCATTTGTGGTGTGAGCTTTCACCTTATTTGGATATCTATTGAGCATATTGCACCCAGAAATTGAGGTATATTATGTCTATTCTTTAAAGTTCAGGGTTTGCCATATTTCACCCTACTATATTTCCCAAAGTGCTTCTTTCAAAAAAAGCCTATGAAAAATCCCTATGCTGGCAGTTAGCACAAGAAATGCCTGAAGTTTTTATTAGAGAGATTTACTCATCCCAGAAACTTCTGACAGCAAAATCCTTAGTACGCCTGATGCCTGAAATGTCTCAAGGGCAAATCAAAACCAACTTGTGTTTTTGGGTTCGGTTTTTTGTTTGTTTATAGGGTCACAGAAATATAGAATGGTTTGGGTTGGAAGGGACCTTAAAGATCACCTAGTTCCAACCCACCTTCCACTCCATCAGGTGGCTGAGGGCCCCATCCAACTGGTTTTGAATGCTTCCAGGGTGGTGTATCCATAGCTTCTTTGGGAGAGCTTTCCAGTGTCTCAACACCCTTACTGTAAAGAATTTCTTCCTAATATCTAATCTAAACTTAGTCTTTTTCAGTGTAAAGCCATTACCCCTTGTTCTATTTTTAAATGCCCTTGTAAAAAGTCCCTCTCCAACTTTCTGTCAGGTGCCTTTTAGGTAATGGGAAGGCTGCCATAAGGCCTCCTTGGAGCCTCCTCTTTTCCAGGCTGAACAACCCCAACTCTTAACCTGTCATCATAGGAGAGGTGCTTCATTCCCTCATCATCTTGGTGGCTTACTCTGGACTTCCAATAGGTCCATGTCCTTCCTGTGCTGGGACCCCAGAGCTGCATGCAGCACTGCAGATGCTGCAGAGGGGCAGAATCCCCTTCCTGGCCCTGCTGGTCACACTCCTCTGGATGCAGCCTAGGGAACAATTGGCTTTCTGGGCTGGGAGTGCTCATGGCCAGGTCATGTCATTATCTAAGCGTTGCTTACAATAAGAAGTGGATCCGTCCCTCTGCAGATGCAGCAGATTATCTATGAATTATTCACTATCAAAATACATGTGACAATTGTCTTCTGTTATGAAATATACATAAGACATCTGTTCTATGTTTTCACATTTAAGAGGTACAAAGTGCAAAACAGCAAATGGTATAAAATGGATAGCTAGCAATGTTTTATTTCATATCACTTTTTCTCTCAGGCTGTTTAATAAGGGCTAAGGAAAAAAGCCAGCACCAATTTATTCTGTATACGTATTTCTTCATTGTTTTGATATAAAAAATAGTTTCTGGTAATTCTCTTTTTGATCATAATCTCAACAGCATTAATCAAGAATGGATACCATGGGTCCATTTAGCAGAAAACAAAATGCAAAATATATCCATGCCAGCTATAAATACCTTATGCATATAAAGTAAGTAGTTTTCTTACATGTGGGGCATATATATTGCAGGTGTATATATGTTTGTGTATGTATATATATGTATAGATACTTTGATATCACAAAGAAAATAAGGAGCAATTCCAGTGAACGCTTTTTTTTTTTTTTTTTTTTTTTTTTTTTTTTTTTTTTTGTGAACTAGTGCTTAGAAGTACCATACCTACAAGTCTTCAGAACCAAACAAAATCACTTGGCATTCATAACTTTCTAGTTCAGGCTGCAATTAAATTGCACAATAAACAAAAATAATATTTAATGGTCTCTGATCTCATAATTACCATTCAATGAGAAATATTTGCATGCCAGGAAAACCCACTTTTCAAACAGTGCCTCTGTCTTGAATAGGATACTGAATTGAAATCTCATTACAATGGACCATAACTCTATCCAGTTTTAGTACTTTGTTTCCATGATTTCAGAGCACTTCATTTAACTTTGCTTCTCATACTTAAATGGCTTTCTAGAAAAAAAATCAAGTTATGGAAAAAATTAATTGAAGAAAACTTTGTACTGAAGCGCAGAAGAAAGTAACAAAAAATTTTGTGGATTTTGATGGTTAAAAAGAACCTAGAAAAACATTTATATCATCTCCAAAAAGAAAGCCTATCTCAATTCATCATAAATTTTTATCAAAATTTCTAAGATAAAATTTATTGGAAATAAATCTTCTAAGATAAATTTATTGGAAATTTATTACTTACTCCTAGAACTCAGTCTTAAAATGAAGAATACTGACAATATGAAAACAAACACAAAAATAGTCAAAGATGTATTTCTTGATAGAGATCTAATGCTTATCATTATACATAACTAAGAAAATTAATCTCAGTGCATATGAAAATATAGTTTACTGTCTTCTGGATTTAGACTAAACTTACAAAGTATTCTGAAAGGTTTGAAAGGTACTCAGGATCATCTCCAGCTGTTCTGGCGACACTAAGTGATGAAGCCTGGAGATGAAAATCTTACTGCCATCCTAGAAGCAGACACCTTTGAATTCCTCAGTCACATTATTTGTCACTTCTTCTTGCTGCAGGCCAGTGGGCAGCCTGTGTAGCCAACTTACACTCTTGTCCTCAAATGAGCTGTTAGACTCAACCAATTTAGGACTGGCAACTTGAAACTTCCAAGCAATTTGAACACCTAGAAGTTTCAGAAAATAGGTGTAGAAGTTTCTCCCATTACAATTTAAAGTCCTGAGCACTTTAAAGCTGAGGTTCAAGTCTTCCTTGGACTATGGGATGGAAAAATTAGAGATGATAAAAGAAGGTCTTGTTTTTCAAGAACCTGCATTAATGTTCCATAAATGGAGAGGACCACGCAGATAAGAGAAGTCCATGACCTTAACATGGAAAAGGAAATCTGAACATCTTCAGCCAATGAACAGGAAGCCTTTCATGTTCTTAGTCAAATCTTGTGGTAAAATAGACCTGCTGTTAAATGCTAGAAGCAATATACTAATAAATCTGCAGTATGAGCCTGGCAATGCAGAGCCTTGGCTGACCCCAGCTGCTGCCCCTTGGCTGGCCTTGCTCCCTGCTGGGGGCAGGGAATTGCACCCCAGCCTGTGAGATTCCTTCTGCGCTGAATGTGGCACCCCGCAGCAGCCAGCCCATCCCTGTGGCACCGGACAGAAAGCCTCATGGAGTTAGAATCAAGGACGGCAGAGACCTATGTGCTAGTCTCTTGTGCAAAGCAGATCACGTCTTTGAGCAAGAAAAATCACAGATCTGACTCTAAGGTTCTGATATCGCAAACCACTATCCACTGCCATGCTTTCTTCAAAATATTCCAATCTGTTTCACTGATGTGTTGAGAACACTTAGAACTATTCAAACAGCAATAACGGAAACAATTTCTTGGATAGTTATATTTGGCATGGTAAAAACAGAAATTTTGGCTCAATATCTCCCATATTCTGAAAGCCTTAAAATTCCAAAGGGAGCCAAAGTGTCTTCAGAAATAGATTCATGAAACTAAGTTTTAATAGTCCTTTTTTTATGTGGGAAGTATGTGGTGTTCAAAGCAGGCCCACTTCTGGTTCTGTCAGGCATTATTTTGATTACGAATGCCAGCGGGAATGAGGAACACAAATGCAAATAAAATAAGTTTCCAAGAAGAGGGAAGTTATCTTAGGACCTACCACAAGGTGATCCATGTAAACAAAGAGTAAGGTTTAAATTAGACTAAGATCATAAGTAGCATAAGAATGAAAAAACCTAAATAAAACTGAATGCAGTCAGTCCAAGTTTTCTAAAAGGAATTTGAAACAGTTAAAGAAGGAAAATTTGAATTGTGTTGGGATAGTTCCAGGAGCAATGAGATCCTTCCATAGAAACAAGACCCATACGACCTTTCTTATGAAGTCATTAAGTTTCAATGAGAAGTCTGTTACCCTGCACCGGATTATTCATACAGCAGCAACAATCAGAATTATTGAACTTCAATATGAAAGATCTGTCATTTTTGAAGTAGTGAAGAAAATTCTTTCCCCAATTAAATTCATTGCAGTACCACAATCCTGGTAAGGTCATCACCTCAAAAAAGCCCAAAATCTTTAATGAGAATCCTGAACATACATTTGCTCTAGAATAATTTTATATTTTACAACTGCATCTACAGTGTATTCTTTAAAGGTTAGCAATCCTAGCACTATAATGTAAATTCTTATCTTTTAATATTTTGCTGAATTATTTAAGATT
This sequence comes from Trochalopteron elliotii, assembly GCA_024734555.1. Classification (NCBI taxonomy): domain Eukaryota; kingdom Metazoa; phylum Chordata; class Aves; order Passeriformes; family Leiothrichidae; genus Trochalopteron; species Trochalopteron elliotii. The sequence continues at coordinate 1,942,857 of JANPWX010000065.1, forward strand.
AATTTACAAATAGAACCTCTTTCTGAACAACCAATAAAGCAATGAATAAGAGCTTAACAAATTATTTATTTTAAAAGCTTTGATTTTTTCCAAAAGTCTTTCCAAGACAGTGAGTTCTCTCTACAAATGAGGATGTTTAAGATGCAGAATGCTGTTAAATTCAGTTACACCAGGAGTTAGAAGGATCTGAGAGAAAACAGTCTGACAAATAAGAGAAAAAAGCAGTAGAAAACCAAACTAATTACTGTGTTTCTAGAAGGCTCAAACAGAATTGTAAAAGCTAGAATGTAAATAAAGCAATTGACAGCTAGCAGCTTCTTTTTAACTACTTGCTGCACCACTATATTGAGATCACCTATTGTTATATGATCAATGGTATAAGATTACAGATCTATTCATCAATCAGGTGGACTTGGAACATTTAGCAATAGACAGGCTGTTAATTTAAAAATCCCCCAAAATGCTGGGGGATTTCTTAGCATAGAAACGAGTTATCTAGCATTGCCTTCATGCTACACTGATAGTTCTTTAATTTATGCTTATAAATAAAGTGTGGTTTTTCTATAGTTGAAAACTGTTGAGTACTTTAAGATTTGTGATAAGTTCTGAATACTTAATAGCTTCTGCACCTTTTCTGATTTTGTTCCTGTCATTGCTGCTACACACATTACATTAATTGCACACCTTCCTCAACTGATCAGAGGACACCTTCTGAAATTCACTTGTCTTTTAATAGTAATCATTTGAAAGGTAGAAATCATATTTAAAAGTAAATGCAATAGCACAAATATTTGTGAAAATTTTAATATACTGCACCCAACTGGCATTACATTCAGGTACATTTGGCTCCAGTGGTGAAGACAGAAAAGATGAGACAGAAGAGGGAAACAATCTCTGCAGTCATTATCACTTGCCCTTGTCCCCTGACCGGGCTCAGAGCCACTCTAGCTCAGTGAGGAAGCCTTTACTCTGTGTCCCCATTTTCCTCTTCCCTTATATCAAATGAAAGAAGATAAGGAGAATGGAACTAGCAGCCTGAGCTTTACTGGTGTTAGGAAGGAGCTTAAACTGAAAGTTCAATACATTTCTTAAAGCATGAAATAATGCCAAAGAAAAGGAGTGAGCCTATGCCCTGAGAAAAGTAGCCCCCTTTTTTGCATAGTCAGTGGAAAAACCACACAGAAAAATCTCTATCACTGAGATAATCAGCTCACTATGTACAAATAGAAATGTGTCAATTTCGGAAACCCATAAACATTCCTGATCTTTACAAATGAAATCTTGCTTTGGATTGCTACTTTACAGAATAGGGAAAGAAGATAGTACCCCATTTCCCACATCGAGAGTTCTCTTCAATCTGTAAAGGATGCCATGTGTTTCCTCACCTTTCAGAATGACTTACGGTTGGAGGTTATGGGGGACATAAGAATAGATATTATTTATGCCATTGCTTCTTTAAAGTGCTAGGAAAAGCAAATGTTGCCTCCTTCAAAAATAAAATAAAAGCCAAAATAGTTACTCATTATTTAACTTTTCCATGTGCATTATATGAGACAAATATTAGACCATAAATTTCAGGTCTAATTTCCTTTTCTTTCTTCTCCCCATTATAGTAAAATTGAGTGTAACAGGGGTGGGAGTAGGAGAAACAATGTAATTAAGGCCTCTTTGGTTTAGTATTTGGTTCATATCAACTAAGAGCTATAATGGTTATTAAATCTTGTTAGATCAGTGAAGAGCTCAGCGTGTGTAGCTACTTTTAATTTGCACTGTTAGGTTTTAAGCCATAGAACTGCAGTGCTGTACTACAATAAGATGTACTTTCCCTACATCTTTAACCTGGAGATGAAGACACTCACTTCTAATTACTATCTACTTTCAGTAGAACTATATTTTCTGGCTTTTCACAGTAAGCCTGGTGCCCTTCTTCTTCACCACTTTAACAGTACTGATTTGAACACCCCTGATTAAATGCTTTCTACATAAAATGTAACACTTTCATAGAACTTGAGAATAAGGACTGACATAAGGAAACAATAAAATGAGTTTAACAAAAATCTGACCTTGATAAGCTTTCATTATCATATTTTTGTCTGTGGGATGAGCAGACTACTATCAGGTGCAGTATATAGCTCTTCATTATAGACTTTGGTCTAAACTACCCCATAGAGAAATTAATGCACGCATTTCAGTAGTCCATCAATTTCACTCTAATGGGAGTTTTGTCTTCAACTAGGTGAAGAAAGCCCAGCACTAGCTGCAAACATCAATGAGTAAGAGAAAAATGCCAAATAAACTGAGCTTCAAATGAAAAATATGATGAGTTTTTAATAAGTTTACACAGATTCCAAATTGCAGTTTATTTTGACAAAGCAGAAAATAATTGCCTGCTTAATTGTCTTCATGTGAAACAGCCTTTGCAAGGTGTTTTAATACTATTGTGAACAGTCTTGTACGAGCATTTAGAAAGATGTATTTAAATATTTATTTCTTGGATTGCTCACTATCATCTGTTAACATAATGTCATAAAATGGTAAAAAGAGCACAAGAAACATATTTATTAGTATAATACCACAGCAGAAAGCAATAGCTTTTCCACCATCCTCCAGTAACTAATGTTCAATCCATCTGTAAGAAGCAAAGCTGTATTTCTTCCTTTTTAATGCTATCATACCTAACTTGAAAGGGGCAAAAATGCTAATCAATTATCATCTGATCTGCAAATCAGGCTCTGCCAAAAGACATTTTTCATAGTGACTAAAATAGACTATGAAAGAATCTGCAATATTAATCATTGTTCTGCCCCTGTATTATGCTGTCACCTCATTTGGCCCTTGTATACTCCACTAAAAATACTGAATTACTACAAAGCAGCTCTAAAATATCCCATAAGTATCTTTGAATACAAAACCAAAAGAGTACACAAAATGCTGTTCTCAAAACAAAAACTATCTCAAAATTTAGTACAAAGACCATGTTGAGATATAAAATAGAGTGATAGAAGTAGAAAATATTCTTGAAAAGAAGTCTGAATGCCAACCTGTTAGAATTACAATTTTTGATGCCAGAAGCAAGGCATAAATAAAATATTAAATAATTTGTGATTTGTATAACAAAACAGTGCAGGCCATTCCAGTTGGAGATAGGTTTACACAGCAGTCAAAAGCACAGGCTTGACCAGTAATTGTTTATGAGTTCTTATGGCTGTTTTCATCTGGGGACAACCTTACAAATCACAAAGAGTGGAATTGTTTAATTCATCATCAAACTAAAAGGCCTTTCAAAATTTGTATTACTTCTAAGTTATGAACATTAGCAAAAAATGTTTTTAAGCTTGCCTTATACTCTTTTTCCTTCAATTATTAGTCTACAAGCAAAGAAACACAATTCACTTTTTTCCCATCCAGTATGGATATGCCACAAGAAAAATAGAAGCGGAAATAAGCATATAAATTATGGAAGGCCTCAGAGTCCAAGTGTGCCCACACAGGAGACTGACTCTGTACCATATATTCAGAAAAAAACCCGCTTGTGTTAGCTTCTGATCTTTCTGAGTAAGAATGACAGGAACATACTTGTACACATCATAAATTCAGCCCCACAATAGTATTTCATTAAACAGTCATTCCTCACCTTTCTCATGCCCTACCCCACTGTAAAAAGAACACAGTAACAGAAAAGAAGTGCAAAAAAATTAGCGCAGAGTACATGGCATGACCCATTATACATAATAGAACATTCTTAGTTTTAAAACAAAAAAAAAGAGAGGCAAGTGTCTATAAAAGCCTAGTTCAGTGAAAATGATGTACACAGTGCTTGTGGATTTGACTGCCCTAATTTATAGTGTTTCAGTGAAGTTTCAGAAAATATTGTTGCCTTCTTCTCTTTCTCATTTGTATTTATGAAACAAGATGCCTAAAAGATTCTTGCTCTTCAGAAAAGAATCAGGACAACAAAAGGACAAAGAGGTGGAAATCAGAAGTTGTCTGCAAGCAATGCTGGAGAAATACAGCACATACTGAATGGTAAGTCAACTTGACGTGGCTCCAGTCGTGTAGGGAAGTACTCTGGTGAGATCAGGAACAACCCAGTTTATTTTCTGGATTTTAACACTATTGTAATATATTATTCCCATTATAAAATTTTCCAATGGCAAAGAAAGCAGTGATAACAATGGCAATTTTGTATTCCAGGTGAGCTGCAGCAACTGCCTTTCTGTAGACTAATTATTTTTTCCACAAGACCTTTTTAATGAAAAAGCTTTACTTTAAAACGCTGACATTTTTAGCTAAAGTCTATTGTGACCAAATGTCAGAGAGCTGAAACTCAAAAGAGTCATTACAGTAAGATTGTTACCAACTAATTCACAGGCATCTACCTGTAGCCAAGTTATTAGTCCATTCTGTTGTACTCTTATTTATGAAGTCAGGAAAACATATTCCAATTCCAATTCAAATGTAGATCTTACTGCATCAAGCAAGTATTCCACACAAGAAAAGTATGGGTTAAATATTAGGAAAGGAATTCATTCATTATGAGGAGAGGAATGAAAAAGAGTTGTAGAATTTCAGTAGCCTTGTCTATAAAAGACAGGATGATATAGCTGTATATAATGTGTCTAAGTACCAAATCAGTCTGTAGGAATGTTATTACATAAAATAAAAACTGGAGTTGATGGATGTGGTATAAAAAGCTGTTGGTTTTTTAGTAACTGCTTTTAAAATTTCTTTCAAAGAAATCTGTACCACTGAAGTTATTTTAAGTACATCTGACTGCAGTGATGGTCTCATCACCTCAAGAGCTCACCATTTTTGAGTAAAATTATTTCAAATATACAAAGTGGAAAGACCTTTCATTTGGAATTTACTTTAAGTGATCTCTGAAGCCTACACAGGTTGTGAAGGAAGGCACAATAAAACACCATCTCAGAAGACAAATTTTCTTAGTAGCTGCTTGAAAAGTCCCCAGGGCTTCTACTACAACGTTGTCTGACCTTTAGCTAAAGGCCCCTTCTAATGATTGATTCTTTGGCTGGTCCCGTTCCTGGGTGGTTTCACTAGATGGCATGGGCTTTATTTTGCAGCACTTGTGCACAATGGAAATGAGTAGAGTTGAAAACAAAGATACTGAGCTGTGTATCCTCATTGGAAATAATTAAAATTAATTTATCTACAATTATTTTACTTTCTTCTATCACATTTACTGACCATTGAAGAACATTTCTTCAAATAAGTCAGTAAGTCAATTTCTTCAATAAGTCAAATAAGTTTCTTCACTATACTTTTTTTTAATTCACAATATAATTTTTATTCTATACCTTTCTGAGCTCTTGGATCTGGACATAAATTATTCCAATATATGTTTTAGTTTTAAAAAGTTAGACTTTTGATTTCTGGCCCATCACTGAATCCTCTGATGACAATGAACTCAGCTCATACTTGAAAAAAGTACAAGTGTCACTTTAGTGTTTCTGGCAGAACAACCAAGGATAATGTCTCTGCTCCACAGGGCTTGCGCATCTGCTCCCAGTGTGACTAGAGAACATTCTGTGAAAAGGCTGTTGAGCTTTGTGAGGGAAGCCAACTTCACAGCTACAGGAATATGACATGTGATCAAAATGACAAATCCATCAAGATTCCTGACAATACACACAGAAGAAGCTATACTGCAGAATACACCAGCGTGTTAGGCTCATGTGCAGGTGCACACATTTGCAAATGCACACAAAGCATGTTGGAGTATTTGCATCAAAAGCCTGCACATGATTCAGATGTTTGTATTAAAATAAACACTAAAACTACAATTAGAACTTGAGGATTTCCTTGAGATATGCCCCACATTTTTCTGATCTGTCCTACAGATGGTTTTGTATTTTTGGGGTGGAACCCCAAATTATTTAATTTATGTGGGACACCACAGTGCCCCGAAGATGCACATTCAATTTAGGGCTTCCAGCTTTTCACCTGTATCTCTTGTTCATTCCTGGCAAAGGTAAGCACAGAGCAGGGAGAGAAGCTTCCCTTGCATCTGACCATCACATATAGGAAGGCACATATATTCTGTCGGATTACAGTGCAGTTCAAGTTCAAGGGTAGTTACTACACCTCAGAAGATTCTCAGGTAGGATCTTATATTTATGATATTTTAATAAACATAGGATGAAAGAGAGCAGACAGTAATCTGGGGTAAGGTCCAAGGAATGACAAAGAGAATAGCAGTCAGAAGTTCCCATGAAAAAAAGCCAAGTTGTATGGAGATGTCCAAGAAGTCTTTCCTTGTCATGACACACCATATCATGACATTTGGGTTGACAGATCACAACAATCCTGTGGCAAGTAAGTAGCTTTTTCTTGGTCTGTGATGAAGTGGAGAAAAAAATGAAATGTAACTAATTACTGCTGCATTAAAACGTTTGTGAAGTAAGAGTATCCTCAAAGGTCTCGTTACGCTTTCTTTGAATGAGGACTGTGAAATCAGCAATACATTTTTGACAGAAATTAGGAAAATACAACAGAAATGCAAAGACAATTAATGTTATGAATAAAATCCTTCTCTTCCCATAGTGGAGTATTTCAATAAAGAAACTCCCTCAGGGATTTTTCTAAAATTATATATATATAACATACACACACCTCTACGAATTTAGGGTGCTTATATTGTACTCTAAGATGAATATAAATCTTCTTGCTACTGTGTATATTATGTACATGACTAGAAATAAGACAAGGGAAACTGCTAGAGTGCTGAGTCTGCCTCAGGTGTCCATGGGGTCCAAATGAATAAATTCGTAATATTCTCAATAGTTCTGGATAAATAATTTAATCTGTAAAATTATTCTGCAAGTATTTCAAAAGGAGTGTCTCAATATAAGTGTTATAATTAATTCTGCTGCAACAGGAAAAAGAACAGTATCCACAGGCATCCTCATCACCACAACCCTCAGAATGCTGACACTTCTTTAATGTTGCACAAGATAAACATTTGCAATGCATGTGAAAATAAAATATAACAGAAAAATTTGGGGGGACACAGCACAAAAATATGTAAAGGTCTCTCCAGCCTTCCATCATTTTCTCCTCTTTAACCTGGAAAGCTTTCATCTGTACTGCTTCTCTTTCTTGGCTGTTTAATCTAGTTGCACATAGCCTGTCTGGTCCAATTCATTCTTGGTATTCACTGTTTTTTTCTTTCTTCATTTCTTTCTTTAGATTAATTGTTCCCTACAGGTACCAAGAGAGAGCAGCAAGCTCAGGAGGAAAAGAGTGTCTCAAGCAACTCACAGCAGGGAGTCAAGAGCCAGACCTTCCTGCTTATGTAGACTGGCAAAATAGAGTGTGTCTGAATACAGTTGGTGATGTGAAATGATATACACAAAACAGGACAGGTCAGGAGTGCAAATCCCTGCAATCTGAAAAGTCTTGTGTAGTCCACTTCAACCATTCTGATAGGCATTGCAAGGGCTTTAGGCTTTCAGTTGAGTTAAAACTTAACACTCTCTTGGAAATTTCAAACTTACTTATCCATTTAAAAAGTTTGGAAGTTGAGCACAGAAAACACAGTCTCACAATCTAATCTGGTAGAAAGCAGGAAAACTATCAAAATGTCTGCAACATGATGATGGCTGGGTTGGCAAACTGTGGAGATGGGAACAAAAAAATAACAGAGTAGATGAATATCACATGAGGTTGTTCTTCTATTTACTTAATTCAAGACATCAGTGAATGAGAAACCCAAAGTGAATTTTGAATTAGATAGGATTATCTCCTACTTATTGCAACATAAAACAGTCATGATCTTTTATAGCTCAGGTGATCAAAGAAAAACATGAGAAACAGCAGTAGTAGCAAAGCATATGCTTGCAGAAGAGTCACATAACACATACTATGATAAGAAAAAAGGAAAAAAATCCTAAAGATACTTTTCCTAGACTTAACTAAAACCTCAAATATAAGTCAGCAAAATCAGTTACAATAATTGTTAAAGAAAACTTGTTTCATAAAAAATAGTGATAAAGTGGTTGCTACCCCATCTTTGAAGGATAGCTGTTTTATAAGAAATAAGGAAATTGTGTCTAACCTAGAATGTGAAGTGACTCAAGCAGGAATTATGTTTAACAAGTTTTATCATCTTGTATGGGATGACATCAAAATTGTGGTATATATTGTAGGAATTCTAGATCAAAATTAGTCCTATTTAAAACATTGTTTTAAATTCTCGATATTTGCCTTCTCCCAGTTTTAAATTATCTTGAGCATTTTAAAATGGTTTTTATTGGGCAGCTACCTCAATTCCACAAATTTTGAATAAAAATGAAGAATATTTATTATGAAAGTATCTATATTATCTGCAGTAGAATTAATCCAAGCTATGCCATATTTATTGTTTCACATCACCAAATTAAGAAGTCAATAACTCTGTGATTAAAATTGATTACAAAACCTAATCATCTTACCTGAACACCTTCCATCTGTAGATTTTTAATTCCCTAACTGTAGGTTTTCTAATTCAATTATCAAATGGTACAAGGAAAAAACATTGATATCTTTGATAATTAACTCTTCATCATTTATTCCTACTAGGCAAAACCATCACTACATTTAAAATTTTGTCATCATAGGGCCACTAATGAAACAACACACTTAGAAAGTATTTGCTTCTCCACTCAAAAGCATCATATCATGTCCTATCATCAGGGTGCTCTCTTCAGCCTCTTGGTAGATCTAGATTTTGACCTCACTGTTGAAAGATGGCAGAATCTGACCCCAAGAAGGGCCACCTAGCACCCTCTTCTTGCAGTAAATCCAATTCAAGAATCTAGTTCTCATCTTCTACAGCTGATAGTCAAAAGCCCATAGTAAACCAGTAGCCCATCACCTCGTTGAAGCTCTGATGAAAAACTAACCATTGCAACCTGAGTGTCTTCCTGGCCTACCTGCAGATCTGGAAATAATAAACAACTTTCACAACCGAAAAAGAATATTTAAATTATGTGCACATGCACCTTTGTATGTCACACAGCTCCCACAGAGTTCTCCTACTTCCCAAAAAATGTTAAGTTCACCTCTCATGTTCTGTAAATACTGCAGTGTGTGTGATAGCATTTACACACAGCAGGGATAAAATAAACAGAAGAAACCTGTTTAATCCCACACAAAAGGAGGAAGACCACTCTGTATATTGTGTCGTTCTCTAACATCAAAATGTGGTAAACGCCTTTGCCAATTGCTTTATCAAGGAAATCTGGCCCTGACAGAACAGTACCTGTCGGGGTAGAATAACCCTTTGCCCTTTTCCCTCTGTCACAGTCTCATACATATCACATCAGCTGTTTCAACAGGAGGATGTGCCACGAGGTCAAGCCTCTGCTGAGCTGAATGGGGATTGTCAGCAACCATTTGTGACTGTCCCAAACCCAAAACCAGTCAGTATTCCCCTGATCCCAGCCCTCATTTAGATGAAGGCTGCTGTGTCAGTGCCATCTCTGTGTCCCAACTCTTTTCTTGTTTCTCCAGACAGAGAGTTAGGAAATGATAATATGTGCACCTCAAAGAAAGCAAACATAACCTATGCACAACTATGTATACTCCAGCTATACCTATACAAAATATTACCAACTTCAGGCTCCAATTAGAGTAACCAACACAAAGCATGGAGCTGAAAGCATGGTGAAATTAGTCACAGATACCTGCAGACAAGTCCAGTGGACTGCAAAAATATTATACTAAAGGGTTTTAAGTAAAGGGAGGCATGTAGGTAATGCATATATAAGACCCATAAACTGAAAATGTTTGGTTTTAGGACTTTTGGGACCTGTATTAAAATCAGAATATATTCTTTAAAACAATGGTGAGGAAAATATAGGCTGTCATACCTACTCTTTAAGGAAAATTTCGTTTCCCATGGATGTCAACCTAATACTTTACAAAATAAAACAATGGAAATATATACACTTACTCTGTTAGAATAATTGCCATTCTCATTCCTAAATAAATGTTATGAAGACATCTGTTTTGAAAAATTGACATGCTTTCATGTAATTTTGATGTATTTTGACTGAGGTTTTTCCCATTCAAAGGGTTTAGGAAAAACACAACTTTTTTGACAGATAATGTGATTTAGACTTTCCTGAGGGAAGTCTTTTTTCAATATTATTTGCTCCCCAGCCAGTCCAGCTATTCCTTCCCAAAGTTCAGCCCCAGAAATGGGTGGGGATGATCCCAGTTGCTTCCAGCAGCCCCATTCTGCTCATCCCAGCCAGATACTGCATTTGAAAAAAAGGAAGACAAGGCAACTTTCAAGCAGAGAAATCATTAAACTAGACAGAAAATTGCCTGATACCATCAGAGGCATAGCATAACACTGAAGGAGAAGATAAATAAAAGGGAAAACATGGAAATAACTGCATTTCAAGATGGTATAGAGTGAACTGAATACCTCCACTGCCAAGACTGGAAGTGGTGTAATCACTAAATGTGCAGGTGAAGATAATTTGCTGATAGATATGTGACAGAAAATGATAGTCAATTTAACTGTACAATTATTCAGTAATTGTCTATTTAAAGAGCTTTCATTCTTTTGATTTCTGAGTGATCCCTGCCCTTCTTCTACCACTACTAGCAGGAGTCAGGTTGGACTTCTTTTTGAAAAAGAAGTGGAAATACTTGGGAGTAACTTTGTTTTGGTTTTAATTGAAAAATTCTACGGCATTTTCTTAGATTTTCTTTGGAGCTCGTTTTCTGTACTACTACTCTAAGGCATCATTTCATATTCATGATTCTTGAAACAAGCTAATACGCTTACAGCATTTGTGTTCTGGAGTAGGGTCTTAAAATTAATTCATGTGAATATTTTGCTCCTCCTTGCAACCTTGTCTTTGTACATATAGAAGGAATCAGTTACTTAATTTCACTATCAGAAAAGAAGGCATTAAAACTATTTTTTTTTTCTCAGAAGAGAACTCCTGAGCTATTTATTTCATTTAAATTATTACAAAATTCATCCTATTTGACCTGGCTATTTTAAATGACACAACAATAAAAATCACTGGCATTTTCTAATGCTTAACAAATTTGTCAAATGAAAGAACATAAAACTGAATTGTGAGTACAGCAATGAGAGAAAATATACAAAATTCTCCTCCAAGGAACAATGAAAAAGAGATAAGTGGAGGCTTTTAATGCTTCTCTCTGAACTAGAAAGCAAATGGATTTCTGCAGAGCTCTACTCCTCATGCTTCTGTATCCTCATATCTATTCCATATTTTCATTAAGAGACTGAGGGGTGAATTCATGAAATTTGGATTAGAGATATGTTGAAATGCAGAACTGAACTTGACAAATGGGAGATGCTTCCTGAAAAATAATTAGATGTTATTTAGCCAAGAGAAGTAGAAGTTATTAAGGGACAGTCATTTGCATAAATACACTGTGTGAAATAATTAGGAGGAGCGGGAAAACACTCTGAGAGATGTATATATTAGTTATCTTAAGATAGTAGTTATCTTAATAAGCAGCAGAACATAAGCCAATGGAGTAATGCTTCTGCAATCAGCCAACTAAACCCTGGTTCCTCATATATAAATGAAAAATAAGTGTAATAACATTTTGATATAGACAGCACTAGTAATGACAAAGTGGAAGAACTTTGTGTCCAGCTTGAGGAAATACATTTCAAGAAATTTGACAGGAAGTCCAGAGGAAAGTCACAAATATTAGAGGTTTTTAAAGCCTCATTTAATACAGTATATTGAACGAAGAAATAGAAGAGTTTAATCTGAAGGCGAGAAGCTGAAATACAAATATAAAACAAACAAAATAGTATTCACCTAAATAAAAATTTCAGGAAAGGGGAAGGAATTAACCTAATATCATATTCATGTAAATATGAAAAACGGCAACTGGCTGAAATTATAAAGAACAAGATATTAACAAAAACAACTTAATGACAGCAGTAAGGCAAAGCCTGGGTCACACCTTTTGAGAAAGTGATGGTATTTGCAGTGCCAGATGTGTTTTAGACTAGGCTGCACAGATGTCTCTCAGACTCTACCTGCATGTAATTGGCCCTGCCCTGCAGAAGATGAATGGACACTGAATAACCTCTTGAATTCCCTTCCAGCAATATTATGATCTAACCACCTGTAATTCTCACTGCATTTAAATCAGTGCCAAAGCATTTAATAACCTCCCTTCTTTTTTCCCCATTATGACCTCTTACAAGAAAAGCTAATAATAGCTTACTCTCCAGTTTAAAAGGCAATGAAACACTTGCAACCTCCTCTCACAAACCACTCCAGAGAGAACTGATGAGCAGACTTCTGCATGCCTGTGCTCAGACTCCAGTGTAAAATGTAAAAG